>JAYKAV010000778.1:2024132-2116537 GCA_035582835.1 Phoebastria nigripes
TAGCTGGAAAAAAACCCCACAAAACCAAAAAAAAAAAACCAAACAAAAAACCACAACAAAAAAAACCCCAACAACAAAAAACCCAAAAAACCAAAGAACTTATACAGCCTGAATTAGTATTTCTATGTTATTAATAGGAAAACTGAGGAACAAATTTTATATGTTGTGTCCAAAACCAGTCTGTGATGGACCCAAGTATAAAGCTTGGATTTTTCAGACTTTTTTCCTCCAAGACTCTTCTTGTGTTCTAGTCAGTAAAGTGAAGCTTTCCTTTCTCTTTTATCCATTTTCCTTAAACTTTGTATAATAATCATAACTTACTGAAAAATTCCTTTGATATACTGTGAGCTGATGCGTACTTAACATGTGGAACATGGTGAGTGTGGACGCGGCAGGGTGAGGTCTCACTGCACAGGATCAGGAGTCTTGCCAAAGGCGTAGCTGAGGTCAGGCTTTTGTGTTCCCTGCAGCGCCCGTACGCTGTGTGGGAGGTTTTAAGTAACCCTGGCTCTCTCTGGTTCTAACTTACATTTTAAGTGTTCTCATTCACATGTGGAAATTGGCTTCCCTTTAACTGCTCCCATAATGGGTATTTTGATGTAAATTAATAAACAGCTGTACTAACAGCACTTGCTAGAATTGTCATGGTTCTTTAACACATGATTTTCAGAAGACAGCCAGAAAGTATCTCATAGGTCTGCCAGATCCTTCTAATCTATTATCAATCTTTGACAGTGCCCAGTAGAAGATATTTATAGAAAGAGATCGTCTAAAAGTGGGGTGATCTTTCTCACACAACATTCTTATTTTCCAGTGATAAGCCCCAGATTCAGATCACATAGTAGCCATTATCCATAATAGGCATAGTTACCACTATGAATTTGTTTAATCCTGTTTTGAAGTTATTAATAGTTTTTGACCCGTAACATCCTATAGCTCCAAGTTCCACCACTAGGCATTTCTTGAGAAAGTATTTATTCTGTTAATTTTAAAGTTGGTTCCTTATAATTTTATTAAGAGTCAGTTTGTTCCCGTGTTATTGTTCCCTCCTCATCTTCTCCATACCATTCGTGGAGACCTCTGTCATAACTTCCTTTATTTGTGTTTAGATGGTCTAATTACTGTTTCCTTGCAGAGAACTTTTCTTTGTCTTTTTGTTTTCTGGGTCTCCTCTATTCCGCTCTTAAATCATGCTGACTTTTTTGGAGGGAAGGGTTAGAGCTCTGTAGTAGTTTTTACTTACTCTGAACATTTAGCCGGCAGGCCGTTTAAAATAATGTATTATTTCTTTGAATGGCTTTTACCCTTTCAGTTGCTTTTAAATTTCCTTTTAATAAGAGTATTTTATAYATGCAACTTTTGTGTCTTAAACTATATCAGTATGCTGACTGCATTTTATAACTATTTTTATCATCTATATTCTCACACCCAATTACATAACAGCTCTGTGGCAAACATATTATTTATAAATAATTTAGAGCACTTCATTTGTTTTTGAACAGTATGTAGCCTCTGGGAATAATGAAGGAGCAGCACTACGTGACTTGTCAGCCCTGTGGGGATCTTCTGGTATTTCTGACTAGACTGCTAATAATTTATGGACCCCACATTGAGAAATTCAGTTCTAACATACATGGGATTTTATGCTCCAGTCTTACTGTATTTCAAGAAGTATATTTTATCCTGTTGTCTTAGGTACAGCCCAGAATATTTTGTGCTGGTTAGTAAGACCATCTAAGAACTGAAGCAGAGTGCATGTTATTCATGGCTGGTCTGAAAATAATTTAAAAAAGATCTTAGTAGATATATGCTCATTTTTCCCTACAGTTCCATGCAGTTTCCCAGAATATTTCTGAGGCATTATTAGGGTTGTTTGCACTTCATCATAGGTACAATGCAAAATGAACTACATACGTAGTTAGGCCCAGCTCTATAATCCAAAACATCCATTCTGATGCTGAACACATAGTAGCTTTGGTAGTGGCATACATTTCAATTACAAACACACATTTGAGATGCAATAAATGGCACGAATGGTGAAATTCTGTCTGCACAGAGGTCAGTGCCAAAACCCTCATTTGATTTCACTGGGATCAGAATTCCATCTCCAATGTGTTTTTCCTGCTTCTGATTGAGGCAATGTGTATTAAATTAATTAAAACACAGAGATACTTTGAGACAATAGAATAATAATTTATTTCCACAATTGTCAGTTGTATGGATTATGCAGGAGGGAAAGCAGCCGAGACGCTGACATATTTAAGACATCTAAGAAGTGAGTATGCAGTTAAAAAAGATACACATCCGAAGTACAAGATTAGGTATAAACAAAATGTTTCTGGACGGTAATAAAGTAACAACGTGAATTGTTCTTTTCCTGGTAGTGATACGTAATCTCTATTACACAACCACCAGAAAACAAATCAGCTGCAGTTTCTTTGTTGAAACTGGGAGAGAGGCCATATGGGTTTTTTATTACCTCATTCATGCAAACATACCTTATACCTGACATAAGCAAATAGCGCATCATCAAAAATCAACATCAGAGAGACTGTAGCCTGCTGGATTCAGGAACAAATTTCAGATCATCCACTGTATGTAGTACTTCTGAAATTATTTTGGTGCTGCCAGTGAAGGACTTACATATTAGGGTAATTTGGCCTATTAGCTTAGCTAAGTAAAGTGAAATACAAATATATAATTTTTGAGTCTGACTAAAGTATGTGAAACAGGAATGTCGTAAGTGACACCAGTAAGCATAGTTTCAGGCGATAACTGTATAGGGTTAAAATACGAACTCCTTCTGATGATTATTATTGCTGATATCAATTTATCCTCAACAGTGCAGACAGTACAGGCCATGAACCCTAGTGTTTCATGTCAAAAGAGGTTTAAGGTGCATATGTTTTAAAAAAACCCTTATTGGAGCTCCTTATGGAGCTACTCAGAAGTGTACATCTCTTATTTCTTTTTTACATACTGGAATCACAGAGTATTTTGTATAGATTGGGAAATAGCAATCTATTTCCTCAATTCACCACGTTTTTAGTGAAAACATTTAAACGAATTTTGAAGTTCCCTTTATACTGCTGCAGTGGGTACCTTAATGTAGATAAAAATGAGGCCAAAAAAACTTTGGGAACAAAGACTTCTAGACATTTTAAACTATATATTTACTTCTACCACATGTCTGCCTTTTCATCATACCCTTCAGTCCCTTTCTCTTTTGGAAGCAAATATGAATGTCTTGTGATAAAGTGTGCTTGATCTTATAAGCACATTTTCTGTAATGTTTATATACCTCTGATTGTTTATGTTTGTGTAAAGCTGTTGCTCATGTCTTTTTCCATTTGATCTATCCTTTCAGCTGTATTTCTTACAGATAAAAGAAGCTTTTAGAAGCACCACTGAAAATTTAAAAATATGTATTTGTTGATTTGTTGGTCTTTCCAGACCTATAACTGAAGAAACCTTTATTCTCTCACTTCAGAGCCATCTCTTTGTCTACAAAAATTAATACAAATCTTGATCTCTGAAGTTCTTCGTCATTAGTTACCCAAAGCTAGTCTTTCTTCTAGTTATAGGATACATTTCAAGTGCCATATAAATCTCTCACAAAATAAATGCAAAGGTGCTAAAACCCTGTGAAGTTAATAGACAATCTCTGAATTCCCAGCCTTAACAAGAGATCTTCCTTTGTGGCAAAGGAATTGTTTTTTTGGCAGGGAGATTTGTTTACTGCAGTGAGACTTACACAATAAGGCTACATCTAGGCTGATGCAGCCAGGGAACATTCCTGGACACTGGCACTCGGTCCTCTGTGCTGTTGAATACTTAGCACATTGCGCAGTCCTAGCTTCTGCCAATTAACGCTCTCCCAAACAGTTCCCAAGCATGGTTCAAGAGTTTAGCATGGTCAAGGGCCTGTTCCCAATAGGCAGTTTGGCAAAAGCCACCCAGTATGGGAAGATGAAGTAGTATGGCTGCAGACTCTTCTCTGACAGCTGGCCTCAGTTTTCAAAAGAGCGATCTGGGTACATCTGATTTACTAGCGTATATGCAGCTCTATGGTAGTAGAGCTAGGAAAGCAGGAGGTGCAGAGTTCTTATTCTTCTGCTGCAGTTGATAACTGTAGCTGAGTGTTGAATTAGAGCTACCAGTTTTGCTGTGACACAGCTCATTTCAGAAGTCTCAGGCAGAATTTGAGGACTTAAGAAGTGTTGGTAATTTCCAGCCACAGCTAATGCTGTTATTTGGACCATCAACTGAACATGTGCATAGCAGGCTCAGTACTCCTCAAACATCTTAAGCCTCCTGAGCCCATTCTGTACCAGTGGATCCATAGATGTATAGGAAACTAAAGTTACCATTATGTGTGTTGTGTAAGAAGCAAGGTGGCRTGCTCTGCATGTATAGGTTATTTTTACAGAGTATATAATAAGAATGATGAGTCCTCACTGTGTGTATGCTGTGCACCAATTTTCTCATATTTCTGTTCAAATAGGCTTATGAATGCTTATGCTGGCTCATAAAAACCAAATTCCTCCAGAACTTGTTTGCATTGCTCCTCACTATAGTTTCTTTTCTTTAGCCTTTGCATTTTTAGCCTTGAAGAATTCATATTTTTGTCACTGTCCATATAATGGTTGTACAATGTGCACAGTTAAGGTCCCCAAACTAATCCCTTGCTAGGAAAGTGGTCTTGGTCAATGAGGTTGATTTGGTTTTTTTTTTTTTTTTTGTCTTTCATAAATTTGTTCAGGGCCTGTACATTTGTTTGTGCAGTTTGTGTGACAAAGTAAAATAAAGAAAATAGATGACAATTTCCTTTGCCAACCACCTGCCTTGAAACCAGATTTGAAACCTGGAAACCATTTTTACAGATGCAAATTTCAGCCACAAAAATATAGGCAAAACTTTTTGTTGATCTTTCCACTTTAAATCTCATTCTACCATTCTTTTCTTCAGATATTGAGATTCTTTCTGAAATAGTCACTTTTGTAGCTCAACACCACCAAAACCATTAATAAGGAAAATATCTGGAAAACATTATTTTATTTGCTTACCATCATCATCTTCTGTGGGTTTCATTTTGAGATAAAATTTGGTTAACATGTTACCATAGAGCTTGCAAAATCTTATGAAAACTCTGATTTAAAGAAAAAATGAGTATCTGAGATACCCAGAAGCCCCTTGGATGTTGCATGCATGCCTAGAGACCATAATGCCCTGGAGAAGCATCTGGGATAAATGAGAGTGGCCTATTGGTTGAAGCAGTTCCCTGTTTCAAAACACATACAAACTGTACTGTGTATTGGAATATCCAACCTGCAGATGTTGGATACTTCTCAAACACAGAAGCATTTAGAAACAAGCAATTATTAAACTGATGCTTGCCTCTTACTAGAATGTAGTTGTAACCTGAAAAATGACTCTGAAAACAACACCCTCTTACTGATTTTGCCTGCCCCCTGTGTAGTTATGGATGCTTAGTAAGAGTCTGATACTTGTATTTCTAAATGTCAGAGCTTGCCAGCATATCAAGAGCAAGAAAACTCACATGCTTTTAAGTCCCACTATATACTGTGGCTGTAGGGGAAAAGGGGTATGAAATTTCTTTCTAGTAACAAAAGCATTTGTGGTAACGTAGCTCAGTGATACTAATTTGATATGTTTGACATAGCCAGTCATTGGTGGGTTTTTCAGTTATGCTTAACACAAACATTCTAGACTTATCCAGGAAATACCTCTGTACTTTTTCATACCACTATGTAATCTTTGTCATTGCCAAATTTACTGCATTTTGTGTAAACAAATCCAGGTGACGTGGATATTGATGTCCATAATTAAAGCTAAAAGTCAGAAAGGAGGAAAATGGCCTAAACTTGCTGTCACTGAAGTAATGACAAAATTCTTAACATTGGCTGAAAGCAGGGTTGGGGAAAAAGGTTGATTTGTCAGAGCTTATCTTGAGCAGGCAGTACTCGGAGTGCACCGAGTGCACTGTTGTGGTATTGCTCAGTTGCTTTACCGTAATCAGCATACCCATCAAATCAAATCCCTTGATAGTAGTGTCACTTTTTTTTCTTAATACACTTGTTCTTAAATGACAAGCAAAGGTTTTAGAAATATTGTAGTTTTCGCTGAAGTAAAAGAAGAGCATGTAAACACAAATAGAAAATATCTCAGTCACATTTGCCAAATTACTTTATTTATATTATGTCTACAGATGAAACTAGGTGCCAGAAAAGAGACACTGCATCAGACATTATTACTTATACTCCAGCTGCCAAGGAAAAATTTTGTCAGTAGCCTATAGTAATATTTGGACCAAAAATACATGGATGTGCAGCTTTCAGCATTTTGTACGATGTAGAGTGCAGCTTCTTTCACAGGTCCTCTGTTTCTGGAACGGTGTTGGAATCCGAAGGCTGGATGAACACTACAGGAATATTCTCGGACGTCCATCCTTTAGGAGTCCTATTGAAGGATCTTCTGGTAGCAAGAGGGTTTGCAAGAATCATGAATCTGGGATCATTTAGCATCAGTAGATTAAAATCTGGTACCTTGAATTTAACCAGCTTTGATGCTCTCTCAAAACCACCAAAGGGAGTGGCAACTCTGTAGATATTAGAGAAATAAAAGTAAAATGTGATTTTAAAAATACCTGTTCTCTTTTCCTCCCAGGAGCTGAAAAGAACAGAAGCTATTTTAATGATACAGATTTGATACAATTTCTTGTTTATGTTTTCAAGCTTTTGTGAAAAGTATTCTGATTGTTTTTCTGGCAAATTCTCTTTAAGATCCGATTTATTTTCCCTTAGATAAAGCCTTCAGCGTTCTTCAAAATTCAAATGGACAGAAAAGCCGAGGGAAAAAGATGTTGCAAGAAAACCTTGTCATTGGTGAGTCACAGTTACTAAACTTATTTTATTGGTGATAAGTTGATAAATCTGAAAACATAGTTCAACACATTCTCTCTAGCAGGTAATTAGTTTAGGAAGGTCTCACCCCATTTTCTCCTATCCCCAGTTGCTTGTTCCTCCCACTACACTGTATTTCAGCACCATATTGTTGTACCAGTTAGAATGTATGTGGGTTGTGCTATAAACTTGGGTCACTTCTGGGTTAAACAAAGACCCTTCAAAACAAAGGAGCATTTTAAAATCCAAATTATTTCAGCAATCTGGTTTATATCATTACACTCAAACAATTGTAGCAAAAAAAGTAAGGAGGCAGTAAAGCGTAATGTGAAGCAGAAAGGAACAGCCAAAGACAACACGCTCTGGAAAGTAGGGGAATGGGTGAGGACTTCTTGCACCAGCTCTGTTTCTGAAGAAAATGTTTATGTAACTAAACCTTGAAACACTGGCTGAAGTTGGCTCCTAGTCTTCGGCCAGTATTTTTCATGTTATTTAAATGTAAATGTTCCCTCAGGCGATAAGCCTGAGAAACTAAAAGATAAGAAATACTAAGCAGGAACTGACTGTTACATACATTTGCAAATATTTTAAAACAATGGTATTTCCAAATACCTCCCATGATTTTTCTATATTTGCAGGTTTCTAGGCTGGAAAAAAAGAAAAACTGAGTTTTTCTGTCACTTTTTCCAGACTCCTTTGTATAAGCAAATGTGACCAAACAGACAATTATATGTGCTCTGCATTTTGATCAGCTGCATAACTTTGCTGGGATATATTCTGGCCAGTTAAGAGTGTCAGATTTTTAAGCTACACATGAGCACCCGATTTCTGCAAAGATAGATACATAGTGGCATGCAAAAATGAATTTTTGTTGAAATGGAGTTTTACCAGCCTTGGTAGGTTTTTTGTGTTTGATACAGAACAACAGATCTGCTGGTGTATATTTCCAGTGGCTCCAGGTACTGTAGCAGAAGCTCACAGAAATGAAAAGAGATCATTTGAAGATCTGACTAGGATTTTCAGCAAGATAACTATACATAAAACAAAACCTAGGGAGAATTAAGTACACACACACAAAAAAGAGAGATTAATTCAGAAAAATGAATCCATGACCTAAAAGAAATGGTACTGCTGTGTAATTAAACCGATAATTCACTGAATTTCAGTACAAGCAGCATTTGTTGAAGGGGATGGTGTAAACTGTAAGATAGAAAAAATCATGAAAGTTCTGGGCATGCACACTTACTGAGAGAAGAGTGGTGCTTTGGATTAAGCTCTAAAACTGTTTCTCAAATGAAGATAAGACAAGATTTTGCAGCAGCAGCCAGTCCAGACATGAAACTCTCTTGAGGTCAAAGGAAATTCTTTATACAAAGTGCCTGTGGTATCAAGCTTTTCTTGTCTTCTAGGTCACAATGTCAAATTGGATACCGTATGATACTGATTAAAAATAATTGCTTGGTAATTGGCACAGAGTGAATGTAATGATCTACCATCTTACAGGATAATAAAGATTGTTTTAATTGCTGCTCTAATTAAGATACACATTCTCCCATTGTTGTAATATTTAATTCTCATCCATATGTAAATTAAAGGAATAATCAATATGAACAGAACAATAATATCTGTATAAAACGCAAAACAATTCTATAGTGTAGAACTTTCTCTTTGTAGTATTTTTGGGTTTTAAATACATCATGTTTCTGTGGGTAACAAAAACAGGAGAGCATTCTATGGAAATTCAAATATCTTTTGTGGGGAAAAAACCCCATGTTGTTCCTATACAAAGTCTGGCCTCAGAGAATTATGCATTCCTGCATGCTAGGCAGAAGCACATGATGATAGTCATAAAGGAGAGTACAGTAACTGGCTAATAGATGTTAATTTTCCTTCACAGCAGCAGTATATTTTTGTGAGCAATAACTTGTCTGACAACATGGTGTTGTAATGACCTCTGTTGTGTGCACATCAACAACTGTATCACTTGAGCTCTGATTCATTGTATAGAAGCCTAAAACTCATGTGTAAAAAATTCCTGTAGTCATTGCTCATAATAAGAGCGGAAATGCTCATTCAGAGCCATAGGAAGTGGCACCAGGAAGTGTAAGAGATTGTTTAATATTCACTTTGCATATTCCTGAAAAGTAGGTGCATGATTTAACAATAGCAGGCACAACCACATTTATTTTTAGCTGTTGTTTTAACAGGGCTTCTTTTTTTTTTCCCTGCAGTCTTTCTTATTGAACATTATATTGTCTCAACATAGGAGACTACGTGTAGTTGATTATTTGGGAAAGTCTGAAGAAATGTTTTAACTGTATTGGATTAGCACCTTCAATTACATAATTACAAAAAATGTGAGTTTCACATTTTAAAATTGGACTGTCATTCTTAGAACATTCTGCTTACTGTTAATTTTGTGCAAAAAGGAGACATAGGAGCAAAGAACCTGACCCTGCAAAATGCTCAGAGGCTTCATGGTAGCTTCATGCAAGAGCTAATGCCAGTTTTGCAGAGGTATTTAGTGCTAAGGAACTGGCTAAGCACCCAGCTTCCACTAATCTCACATCACTTCAAGTTAGCACGCAAAATTCCTTTGGGGCTCTGGATCTCAGCATTTTTACAATAGAGTTCAGAATCCATTAATCAATAAAAGCAAAGCCCAGTCCAGATGGACTGGATTCCTGTAGTGTTTTTGAAACAGTAGTCTTTGGGAATTGAGAAAGCTGAGCAAGAATTTATCTGGTAGGAGAGGCAGAACTAGTCAGACCTGCTTGTCTTATGTGAGTAAGATGTAGCACTTTGTGTGTTACTCATAACCCTAGCTTTGACATTTTATCCAGCTCCAAGAAAGCAGATGGAATAAAGGTACTAATTTAACTAATATTACAAACTCCTGAGCAAACATTGTCTTTCCCACAGATGATTACTAGGTGCTTCCACACTGGTAAAAGAGGCAAGATTTTTCACCAGTAAATAGTTCTTCAATCCTAATAGGAATTAATCTCCAAGAGAAATCAGATGGCGTGGCTCTGTTCTGCAGCATTTCTCTGCTAGCACAGATTCATTTTCATCCAGGAGGAGGAAGGGTAGCCTTGTCTGAACAGTCTATTCAGAGATCCTCAGAACCCAGTTTCTCTGATCATGCACTCTGTCTAGTGCTATGTGCTATTAAAACATTACTGGCTGTCTCACAGAAAGCCCTGCGTCAGAAGGCAAATGTGCTTGACATCTTCTGCCACTGCTTCTTCCTTCATTGACCTGCCAGCATTGCAAGATCCCTGCAGCATAAAATGTGTACTAGACCCCAACTAATACCTCTATGAATTCCTTAGTTCTGATTCTGCTACTATTATAAAAATTGCACTGCTACAGGGTCCCAAGTCGCCTCTTCATTGCTGGCAGTGCAAGAAAAAAGCTGAATGCTGTTTAGTGCTGAATATACTTTTAAACCATGCATGCGTGCATCTGTTCCAACGCATCAGATGTCCCTAGCTGCTAAAGTTGTGTTGCTTTTACAGTTTATTGTGTGACAAGGAAAGCTGAAAGGAACCTGAATATGGCCTGTAAAGTCTGAGTGCCATTTCAACAGATACCACTGAATGAACAGGGAAGAATCTCAGACCCATTTCCTTTGGGAGTACTATGCATCACACTTACTGTTAACCACACCCCCTCCTGACTAAGGATGACTGTACCAGTGTTTTGCAGGAGAACAAACATAATGGCACTTTATTGAATGATGAAGCATGATAGAAAGCCTTGTTTGATACCCTCACTGATAACAAAATGGTGCCATGATGTTGCACTTTAATTGTTTAATATGGTATCATTTGCTTTCTCTCCAAGACTGCAATTAAAGAAGTCAAGGATGCTGTGACCTAGATGCACAGAATGACTTAGTAGGATCTAGACACAGAAGTCCAAAGAGATATCTCACCTTATGTGCAAAGTACATAGGCTGCTAAATTCCTGAGATGCCTAGTGTTTTCCTTATACAAATGCTCAGATCTGCCTTTATCTTAGCTATATTGGCAGCTGCACCTATCTTACACCAAAGCTCATCTGTGATTCTCTAATTATCTTTTGCCTAAACTTCCATGCTTGAAAACACACATAATATGATACTGCAGCAAGCTTTGAGTAAAATAGCACATCATGGCACTTTCACCCAAAATCTATGGCTGTTAGTGTTGAACCTCTGTGTCAGATAATAGTATGTCTGTGACCGGAGCTGTTCTGCCAGAGATGTGGATTCTCTTCAGTCTGAGGACATCTCTTTGTAAGAGTGGACCTAACTGCTCACATATAGTATGTCAGCAAAAATACTACCCAGAAATAAAAAAATTACTTGGGTTAGACAGAGTAGGACTCTTAGCCGAGAGATCAGGCCACACAGCTAATAGCAGAGAAGTGTAGGTCCTGTTTTCTGCTCCTAAATCTGTTTGTTTAATTTACTGTAAGCAGTAATTAAAGAAAGTGCATTGAAAGATCTGGGAACTCAGATGTAGGCCCAGGTTTCTCTTTCCCCAAGTGAGTTACTTAATTGTTCAGCTAGAGAAAAATGTTTACTCCCTTTAGCCCAAAGAGGTTTATTATTTTCTGTACTATGGCACAGGTCTCAATAAGGGAAGTGAAGAGTGTTTCCACCTCTTCCGCGGAAGAGCCAGAAACCAGGTTGTTGCACCTCTTCTCAGGGTTTGACATTTCTGTAGAAATAAATCCAGGCTGGCCTTATTCTAGGAAAATGCTCTTTCCAAAGAAATGAACCTTATAGTCTATACAAATTTTAAAAGAATACATGTGACCCTGCTCTGTTTTTGGAAAGGAAGACCTTAATCTAGCCCTGATCTGAAGATAGCCAGACAGAATTTGGTGTTGATGGCCTTAGCAAAGAGAAATTTAAGTCCCATTTAGCCTTCTCTGTAATGTTGTCTGTTGGTTAGCTTGGCATGCAGTGTGCTGTCTGTTTTGAATCCCATAATCAGACACCCCACTCTCCTGTGCATTTTTAGGAGTGTAGACACCTAGGTCATGGCTGTAAAATCCTCTCCAAGAGGCCAATACCTTGAATTTCAATTTCACAAATTCTCAATTTCTTTTTGGATCTACTCCTTCTTGCTAGAAAACATAAATCTGAGTGTACTGTATGTAACAGCTTTTCTAGGTCCACCAGGCATCCTTTTATGTTCTTCTGGATGTAGATTTTTTCCATGAGAAGGAGAGTTGTGGTGGATTATATTTGTATGCCTTATGTTTTGAATTTACCAATTTCATAGTCTGGATCTGGATTTATGTGCCAGGTTTTAGGTTTTTATGGGAGAATATTGACCTTTCCCTTATATGAATGCACATATGTTCAAGACATTTGGACTGTGGTGAGTCACAGTTCTGCTTTGTCATACATAGAGAAAATCCTCATAGAAAGAAATCCAAACAGTTAGTGTTGTAAAGAGGATGACTAACAGAATATGGGACCACAGAGCAGCTAAAAATCCACAAAGAAGCCATCAGATACCATCTCAAGACACATGTCCCTATTAATGGGGTCTCTGTGCCCTGTCTGATCCTGTCTTTCACAGTGACAACTCGCATGCT
The DNA here is from genome assembly GCA_035582835.1 of Phoebastria nigripes. Taxonomy (NCBI): domain Eukaryota; kingdom Metazoa; phylum Chordata; class Aves; order Procellariiformes; family Diomedeidae; genus Phoebastria; species Phoebastria nigripes. Next base: position 2,036,654 of record JAYKAV010000778.1, read on the forward strand.
GGACTCAGAATCTCTCTTGTGAGAGGGAGAACTGATTCTGTCTCTATTCCATGTATATGTATCTTTGGCATTTCTTTTTTTTTTTTTTTTCTTCAGTTACAATAACCATAGTGCATAAACTGTGCTGTTACTGTTCCAATGTTAGCAGCTGTGACACATCTCTCTGACTTGTATTTGCTATTTTGTCTGCTGAGAAGAGTGTGCCACACAGACTTAATAATTAACATGGCGATGTATATTGCTGTTAGGAAATCAGAATTAGTGTAGTGTCTGCAGTGCCAGTTTTGATGTTGAATTGTCTAATCTTTTAGTCCTTGCACTCATAGTTGACGCCCACCTCAATGACAGCAACACAAGTGATGTTTGTGGTATTTTTTCTCTAAGTTTTTATTGCCATGAGCCATTTTCCTTTTCAATAGATTGCTGTCTGGTGTTTTGAGGAAGGGTTTTGGTTTGGCTCAGCTGTCTGGAACTCAGCAGGGGTTATTTAGAGAAAAATTGTCCATAACTTCAATAAATAAAGATAGTGTGAATGGTATGAATGAAAGCAAAAGACGTAAGTAAGAATGTGTTTTAAAACTTCGAAAATAGTTCAAAACCCAATATTGTCCATATATATATAAGTTCCACTGAAAGCCTTAGTACACTAGTTACAATGTAAATAACTTCACTCTCAGATCCTGTTCTACTTTAAATGTTTTTTAAGTCTGCTTGTAATGTTTTATGTCTTAATTTGTTACCGAAGGTTGTCGAAGATATAAAAAATGTTAAATGCAATAAAATATGCAATCTGCTAACTATTTGGTGTGAGGGATTGGTTGAGGGATAAAGTTCATTGTACTATCATTGCCTAAAAACAAGCCATGTGAGTTGTATTAAAAAAAAAAGAGTGGTTTGCATTATACAGCTTCTTACAAACAAAGTTTTGACTGAGAGTTTCCCTGATAGATCTTACGATCCCGTACCTACTGAAGTCAACAACAGAAATACTGAAGGGAGTTTGAAGCATTGCTATAGCCCATGTTTCCCATTTATTGAGTACACTGGATTCTGGTTCTTTCTTTCTTTCTTTCAATATTTTCAACAATTCATCTTACATTCCTAGTTCTACAATTTAATTTTGGGTCCATACTTCAGAAAGAGACTAGTTTCCTCCTTAATGCTCTTGTTTGCCGCTTGCAATCTGTGTGCATGTTCATGTTTATGCATATACTTGCAAACACAGGTGCTAGGTTTTTTTACAGCTGGTGGAAACGTTTCATTTCACAGTAATTTTTCTCTGCACTGTAAAATTCAGTGTCCATTCAGAATTACCTGTTAAAGCTCCTGTAGTCAGGCAGTTCTGGCTTTGCTTCAGGTTTAAAAAGTTTAGGATATAAAGCTTCCAGTAGCTCTGGATCATCCCTAATGGCTTCTATCCAGGGAGACTGATAATACTTTGGCACAGAAGTAGTGTTGAACTTTTCAGGAGGAATTTCTTTCAGTGGTCCAGAATATCCTGCAAGGCGATCAAGGCAAAACCATTATAATAATACTTTGTGCTTTCTGCTTCCTTACCACCATCCTACGTAACTAGGAAGTAACATACCATCATTTCACAGTTAGGTGAAATGAACACTTGGATCAAGTCACCTGGCCAAAGCTACACAGAAACAGGAAGCTGGCAGGGGGAATTGTAGCCTTTTAGATAACTTCTCCAAAGTATTCCACCCTCTTTTGAGGCTAAGTTTATTTTAGTTTTATATAAATTTGTTTCTATCATTATAAGCATTTGTTTGAAACCAGACTATAGCTACACAGCCCTTGGGCTGAATTAACAAAAATATTTTAAAAACAGCCTTTTGGTTAAAACTAAGATAATTCTATAGGTTTTGGGTAAAATTTTCCAAAAGTATTAAAAGGAGTTGGGATCACAGCCACTATAGTGGAGTTTTTGTCTTTGCCTCTGCCTCAGATGCTTTAAAATGCCCTGCCTACTTGGTTCTCTGGTCCTTTTCATCATCTGAAAAAGTGAAGGATCAGTTGTTTTCTCTGTATAATCATCTGAGGATCAGGCTCTGATGAGAATTTTACTAAATAAATTTTCAGTGTGATTTCTTCTAAAGCCAAGTACAACATGGCAGGAATAAGGCAGGGGGGGAGGCAGACCTTAATGTACAATTTGAAGAATTAAACCCAGAAGGGATTATCCAATTATATGATTTATACTATTTATTTGAAAAACAAGGGAAATTTATTCTACCCTTTTACCCTCCCACTACATCTAGCTCTTTAAATTAATGCTGTTTCCTTCTGTAAGCTTAAAAAACCCCTGTGGTTTAATATCTACTCCTTTTGCCAGACCTTTTTTGCCTGAAGAAAGGCTTGAAGATTTCTATCATGTCTTAGCAATGGAAATGACCTGTGTTTGCACTGTATTTGACCAATGGATGCACAGAGTCTTAGCAGTCACTAACAGAGTAGCATTGACCTAGTTTACATAGACTGGAAAAGGTCTGCACAAAACATGCATTGAGTAATTCTGAACAAAGAATGAATTTGTAAAAACCACAGTCTGCTCATGGATAATTCATAAACAGGAAGAAGGGCTATATCACTGAATAGATTAATTAAAACAAATTAGCCTTCTCTAGTCTTTAAAGAATACAAAATAAGGCCTTCTTGTAGCTCACTGCTTTAAATAAAGACAACAGTACCCTCACAGTTAAGGACTTAAAAAAGAACAGTTTATGCAGCCAGAGGCAAATTCCTTTTTAAGTTACTCCTCTGTAAAGGTTTCTAGCAAAACTTACAGTGACTTCAGATTTACATTTATGGGTAATTAAACTACAATGGATAATTTTCAGACTGTTGAGCAGCATGTTGCATATTAGGTATGGCAAAGAAAAATCAGTATATTAATCTGGTTTTAAGTCTGAGGATCTGTTTCTCAATGTGTCTAAGACCAGTAAATATAGGAGCAGTCTCTCTTGATATTAATGTATGTTTTCAGTTTAGGGAGAAGTAGTACAAAAGGCCTATCAAATCTTTCAAAATGAACAGAAGCAACTGAAGAGCACCACTTTACATTTCTGTGGGAGATTCTGATTAGTTATCTGACTCAAATTTATCGATTTCTAATAGTAAGTCCATTAACAAATTCTTGTTGAAGATASTGTTTTATAAAGGTCCTTCCTCTCCCGTGAAATGAGAACTAAATATATTTATTTATATCAATTTATAACTCATATATTACCTGGGGCAATGTTGTCAGGATGTGGTGGGCTCCGGGGATCAGGTGTATTAGGAGGTGTCATTGGGGCATGCTGGGGAATTCCTTCCACGCTGAGGCCATCCATTTTAACACTGTGTATGGGCTCTCCACGCTGCATTCAAATAGAAATAAATATCATTGACAGCACAGGTAAAAAAAGCCTCTGTGATTCTCTGTTGAGGGTTGGAGCGATACTCCAATTTACAGCCCAGATCTGAGACCCAGGGTATACTATCCAAAGGCATACTCTCCTGCTGTTTGGTACCCTGTTTGCTAGATAGCACTCCCCAGGATTTTCTGGCTGTTAGCCAGAAGATGAAACAGTTTCACAACTCTCTTACATTGGCTATGTAAGCAAAAATGAATAATTTTTCAGTGTTAAGAATGATATCCCAGCACAATTTTAAATGTCTGTATTACAAGTGTGTGAATGCTTTATTGAAAGGATTGGAGGTGTTGTGAGCTAGGTCAGCAAGACTCCTAAAGCCTTATAACCATCCAGCTGAGTTGTCTGACCTTTTCCTAAGTTTGGGATATTTAAATATTGATATGCAGTCTACGAAGAGAGTTCATCCCATCTGCTGCTTACACCAATCACCACAAAATCTACCTGTGCATGTGGGCTCTGTGGTTCACAGCAAAGAGTAGATCTGGTCACTTTGGCAGGGGGCCCATAAAATGTGTCCCTTGGATCACTAGACGCTAGAGGCTGTTATGTGCCAGACAGAGCACCCTTGCTACCCAAAGATTCAAGAAATCTGGCAAGTTTGAGCCATTTGAGTTTCAAAGCCCTGATTCTTCAAAGCGTCTCTTCCCATATCAGTTGAAAATTCACTGCATTTGTTGAATTGCTTTTGTTTGGGATTTTCTTTTCCTTTATTTGTAATAGAAATAACAACTTCAGTGCAGGTCGCTTTCTGGAGATTCATGATATGCTGTTATTTTCCACCCTCCTATCGGGCCATCGGTTCTAAGGAAACATCCAAAGGCTTAATCATTGTTGCATAAATATAGAATTAGAGTCTCATAAGAAGTCAGTGTCTTATTTTAGCTATGACACATAGGCTAAAAGCAATTTAAATATAGACTGTTTGGAGTTTCTTAAAGTAGGAAAGTAAACAAATAGTACTTGTTTAAACTTGAAACAAAAAAATATCAAGGCAGTGTGTTTTCTAGCCATCCTGAAGTATGTTAGAAAGATTAATTTTGGCAGACAGAATCATAACGATGATGAAGACAACACCAGTGGTGGCTAAATAGGCATTTAAGAGAAGGGAACAGAAACCAGAGGAATCATTTTTTCACGTGTCAGAATGTCATACTGACTGTACAGCATGTATACTCTATGTGGTTTTGTGGGAAGAAGTAGACTAGAGGGGAACTGATCTGTCAGACTTTGTAGCAAAAGCATGGAACTGGATACAGAAATTCTGACGAGATTGATGGTGTTGTGCTCAGAATTTATCTGTGTAGCTTCTAATACTCAATAGAGGGAGAAATTGGGGGGACAGTATTCATAGATGGGCTTCTAAATAATAGTGTTCTAATAATAGTTTTGGGTGTTCAATAGAGTTATTCAGATTTTTTAATATGGGATTTCTTTTGTGCAGATTTATTTTAAAAAGGCAGATTTATCAAAATTCAAACATGATCCCATTTGATCACTGTGCAATTTAATTTCTGTTGAGTGAGTAACCAAAGAAGTTTGAAATATCTGCACCATAAAAAAAGAAACGTAAAAATTTTTCTTCTGTGACACAGGATATTAAGGCATACTTTTCTTCCCGAGTAAAGTTAATTTTTTGTATGGGAAATGTAAAGGCCACAGAATTACAAATGTATTTACCATCACAGTCAACAAAGCATAGAGAATTCCTTTTTCAAGAAGGGAACAATATTTTAGAGATTTCAGCTGTGATATTGGAAATACTGAGCTCAGCTCCAATAATAGCCTCTCTGACAGTTGTGAGATCCCTCAACATTTTGGTTAGCATTGACAACAGTAAATTGCAAATGCCTCTCTTATTGTCTGCTCCCAAAGCCTCCTTATGAGATGCAACTAGACAAAAAGTTTCCTTAGAGTCAACAAATTGCATTCATTTTATTGTTTCTGATTAATTTACAAGTGTGTATTTTATTTAGTAAAATTTAACATAATATGGGTAAGCACTTTGGTGCTGTTCTGATTAATAAATTATTTGTTTCCTATTTGTACCAGTACAAACTTTAGATTTTATCACAACAATACAGTACGTATTGTTACTATTTTTCTTATCCCAAGTGAAGATTAAAGAAGAATTGAGTCAACGTCTTTGTATGGATTCTGTAGGGGTTGGATGCTAACACAATCATAGCACCACCTCTACAATGATTAGTTGTAAAAGCTTCAGGGAAAGAGAATTGCTGTTCTACAAGAAGTATTTCCTAGGTTAATTAATAATAATAAACTTTTRTAGCATGTATTTCTTTTCATCTTCAAAGCAGCTTAAAAGTACTGGGAGAAATTCTGCTTCTTTAGTCGCGTACCTTTGTATCTGAAATCAGTGGGGATGCATACATGTAACTGAGAAGCAGAATTTAATACAGTACTGGAATTAGAGGGGCTGCTTACGTGCTGTATTAGACTGGGCATAGAGTATTCACGTTCAAATGTTAGGTGAAATTTATGAACGTTGTCCCTATTTTCAGAGGTTAAGCAAAAGGTTTAAATATTTTGCAAAGGCCACAGATGAGACAAATACCAGGTGCATTTAGTTCCTGCCATGAGGATTCCCAGGGTATCACTAATGCTTTAACCCAATTCCTGAAGGACTAGTTCAAAGAATAATTGTCTTTCAGTGACAAGCTCCGTCCTTCTGCTCCCTGTTGAGACAGGCAGGCCAGAAGTGTATTAGTGCCAGTTGTGAGAGTCATCTTGCTGCCTGGGAACCACGTTGAGACCACCAACCTATTTTAATAAAAATACTTACTGGTTACTTGAAACAGACTCTTATTTCTTCCAACCTTTTGAATATCATTAACTAGTTAATTTTCACATTAACTAGTTAATTTTCAGTAGTCAACAAGCCAATTGTTACAGGATAAGAACTCACTAGTAGCCTGAATCAGGTTTGAATGAGAATGATTTGAATCTGATGTCCTGAAGTATTAAGGCTTTCAGATTTTTTATTTGYGTATAGGAGCTCAATAAAATACAAATGCTCACTTCATGTTAGCCTCATTCTAGTACAGGATTTTGCTTTTATTCTTCTTGAAACTACAAATAAGTCATGCATTATGTGTATCATGAGCACCAAGGGAACCCCAAGCTAGTCTCACTGTGTTTCATTAATAAGTAATTACAAAATACTCACATTTCTTGGCTTGTTCGCTACATAATGATAATTTTCATATGTGTATTTGTCAGACCTCCGCTGACGTCTCTTGAAGAGTCTTGCACCTCTGTTGCTGAGTGTTGATAGTTCCTCTACCATGATATCTCTGGGGGTGCTGACCTTTTTCCCAAGGTTTAAGCTGGGTGAGACTGCAATACAATGGATAAATACATACCTCTGTTTTTCTTAAATGCCTGATATTGCATACCCTACACCTGAAATCCAACAACATGTTAATGCATACTTATCTAACACATGACATAGCTTCAGACGGTGTTAATGAAATTAAGCATTCTTCCAAAATTTTGGAGCAGAGTATTGAACATCACAAACCTGTTTTTTCAAAGATGCTAAATACCTCAAGCTCCAAATTTACTTCAGTTGAATGGCATTCAGCTGTTATCAAAATCAGGTCTATAATGTCCTACATACCATCTTAATAGCAGACTGGTAAAAACTGGCTTCTGCTGAAACCAGGAACAAAAATCCATCTGACCGCGGTGTTCCCACATCAAACCTTCAGTTAGCTTTGTGTGTCCTGCATTGGATAGATGAGCAGGTAACCCCTTTTAAACATACCTACCAGTTTCTTATTGCTCATACACATTTTATTTTCAATTATTCTTTTAATATTCTTCTTGCTTTTGAAATCCAGGGCATGTTTTGTACTTTAAGAAAAGTTTGCATTAGAAAGTCTGTATTAAATGGTATTTTTTAACTATTCTTAAAGAAGCTTTCAAAATAAAGCTCAAGGTGTTGAAAATGAGAGCCTAACAAAGAATTACAGCATGCTTCTAGGAATTGATATATTTAGAACATTTTCTTTTTAATTCTCTCTAAAAGGAAACTGAATTACTAGATGCAATATTACTTTATTCACTGCTTGGGAAAAATTCCTTTTTTGTCTGTAGTGACTTCCTGGGCGATTTGAAAATGAAAATGCATAAACAGGGGAAGGGGAGATCAATTTGGACTGTAAATGGAGAACTCTGAATATCAGAAACTCTACTGGTCATCTTTGTGGTAATGTTCTGGAAACTGGGATGCTGGTGGCAACGAGCAAGCTGTTGCTTAGTGACTGAACTCTCTCACTAGATGTCCTCAATCTATAGATAAAGCTTAAACCTTAGAATACAGTAACTTTAACACTGAACAAACTATTTTCTACTAACTTATTTCTGCTTAGAAGGTTGTAGAATTTAACAAATATAACAATAATTGGATCGCATAGTAAAAGCAGAAGTTTTAAGAAAATAATTCCTATTGCCACTTACTTTAATATTTATCATTTTATTAATTGAAATTGTTCTCCTCAGTTGTWCATAAACTTCAGGAAGAAATACAGGAAGATGCAGTGTGCTTTGAGGATTATATCAATGGTCTAGTATGTTTCTTTGATATCCTTATTCAAAGTCACCTTCTGTTATTTCTTTAATAATAAGACATTCTATTCTTCACATATTCTTGTGGTCTACAGGATTGAAATTCTGAACGTTGACATATATTTGGATGCATTAAAATGAAATGAAAGCAAATTATATGTAAGACACCGTATCTTGCTTCCAGAGTAAGCGCACAGGAAGCCCAGTTTAACATTACAGTAATTAAATGCAGAAGGTACCTAATGTCAAAGTTAATATTGCATACGCAGAGTTTCATTTTGAGTAAATGGCATGTTCAACATGGCGTATGTCTCCTAGTAACTTTATGTTGGAAAAACAGTGTGATTTGCTGACATTTAGGAAAACTTAATTGAGACAGCTATATTAAATATTTAGCTGAAGCTGTATAGACAAGAGTTTTCCATGTAGTAAATCAAACAAGTTTGTGGGCCCTGGAGTGCATCACTGTTGATCCACTTCTGTTCATACTGATTTCAATTGAACGTTTGCAGTAGATTTAACTGGAGCAAGAGCAAGCTAACTGTATCGTGAGCCAGAGCATGCACTTCTGCTTTAAAAATAGTATGCGCAAAGAATCCTAACACCCTCCTGTTATTTAAGAGGTAACTACAAAACAGAGAGTTCTTAACATGGAAGAAAATGACTCAGCTTGCCCAGTGTAGCCGTATCAGTGACAGATAGTGGTGGGTTTTTGGCTCTGTGGTTGAGATAAGTGCACAAGTTACTGGCCTGTGGCCTGAAATTTAGACCCACAAGTCATAGTTTGATTTTGTSATTTCTCAAGATTACTCCAGGGGTATAGACTGTTGGATGGTTTTATATTAGTAAGGAGTAAGAAAATTTACCCCTCAAATCAGCAACATTTTCACGTAGAAAAAGCTTTTCTTCATTGTACACAGAGTGGGTAGTATGTACAWCCCCAGAGACTGGGGTGCCAAGGTGATTGCAGATCTCTGTCCAAACCACTCAGTATTCTTCTGGGACATGCTGGATATTAACTATTTTGGGCCTCACTGTTCCCTTACATAYGTACTGTTCTTGTTAATGTTAACTGAAGGCTCCAAGGTACTTTGTAACCCACAGTTGTGTACTATTGTGTATCCAGGCAGCATCCCAAAAACATTAAGTGTGAAGTTCATTTGAATCCCTTGCCAACTAAAATCTAATCATCTGTCTAGTTTTATGATGTGTCTAAGGATTGTTTCAGTGTCAGTGCAGAAAAGGTGATGAGGAATGAGAAAAGGAGGACATTTAGAGGATGATAGAGAACATCAATGTCATAAATGGACATTGTAAATTAATACTGGAAGTTTAATTCATAGTTTAATCCTAATCGTAACCTTATAGCTTCATTTCTTAATTTGTTCCTGTCAAGTCCTTCCTGTCCTGTGCTTAAAATCATAACAGACTGTATTTAAATATGATTTATATAGTTCCTCCTGCATTGACCGCCTAATCCCCCTTTAATCCTCCAGTTTACAATCTTCTAAATACCTTAATCTGGATTATAAATTTTAATAATGAATATCAGATAGTATGTTTGTTGTAGTATCAGAAATAAGATTTTTTAACTATATCATGAAAGATAGTTAATCACGTAGCTACTGAAGAATGCATTTAAGAAACAGTATTGGACATGACATTTAAGTGTAATTGAAGGCTAACCTGATGAACTCCAAGGGCTTCTTTAAAACAAGTATTTACATACATGTTTACCTCTACCAAGTAGCCTTAGAAATGTTATGATTAGTCCAAGTCTGCCAGTGAAAAACCAAGGGGTTGGGGAGGTCACTACGTCCACACGCTGATTTGCTACTACTACAGTCTCTCTTCTGAGACCATAAGAGGGTTTGCAGTTAGTGTCTATTCCTGCAGCATTTTATGATGTGTCGAACTTCTCTAAAACACAAAGTCATGTCCTACAAGCCAACAGGAGATGTGGACTTTCAGTCATTACCAGTCTTGCCCAGAGATTGGTAATCTTTGAGGTACTGATAAAAACCTGGCTGATTTTGTGTCTTATCAACAACTGTTTCTGCTATGAGTATCTTTTAACAAGGAATTTGAGATTCACTGTTTACCTGAAAGTATTATAACAAAAAGGGGCTGAAATAAAAATGCAGTAGGTATGCTTTCTGTGTGTCATTCCAAGCTACTGGGGCTTCCATTACAGAATCTTCTGTTACTGTTTACCTCTGTTAACAGTGGGGAGTTTCATAGGCCTGTGAGACTGGCTGAAACAGTACTTTTTATGCAATTACCAGGTGCAGGACCTTCATTACTAACAGTGATACAAAACCCAGAAAGACAGCAGTTCACCCTCCAGATCTCAGGTTAAGCTTGTTGAATTAACAGTTAGGGGAAAAATAAAATGTCAAAAATTAACAGAGCTGAATTTAGTAATTTAAAAACCAGATTTCTCCTTGATTTTTCCAAGAATTGTTCAGATTTGGTCCCAAAGAACTAGTGTGTACTTTGTGTGATTACAACTTTGATTATCCTTCTGTTTCTTAACTGGTTTCACTGAGCCTATACAGTTATAAATTTCAGACTCTTGTCACACCTATTTCATGCAATGTCATACTTGTTTAAACATTTAAATATCCCAGGCATCCAGAGAAGATGCAAAAGTAGAATGTACACTTAGAGAGTTAGTATTGCCTTCAGTGGCCACATATCACAGCATATCTTGTAGGATAAGCTGTCATTCTATGTGTATGAATCTAAACTTGACAGCAAATCTGATAATACGTAAATAATAAAAAGGACAGATTATGTGAGGCAGATGCCAAGCATCAGCACAGGTTATCCAATAACTCCAATGATTTCAAGGGCTGTATGGTAGATTTATTAGTATAGCTATGAATAGTAGCAACATTTACTGTGTGAAATGCCTGGTTCCAAACAAACATATGAAAGACTTTTTCTTTTGCCCTGAAGAGCTTATAGGCTATTTCAGGCACGTATAGTACTTGGGTTTACAATACCAAAAAAAAAGGAGTTGTAATGAAATCTGTAAGGGCAGACTGGCTTTCAGACTTAAGCGTGTGTTTAGTGGAAAATGGAAAGAGGAAAGAGGTATTTGCTTAGGAATAGAAATTACAGAAAAAACCTATGGAAATATCAGAAGGACTAGGACCAGGCACTGAAACTCGTAGCTTCTTCTTCTAAAAACCGTATGTCTCTTGTCCTACTCTTCCTGCAATCACAATGGTCAGTGACTGAGTACAGAAACCATCCCCAAATTCTTTGGAGCAAAAGCCCACAAGAAAGATTTCAATACTGGAATTTAATGTTCAGTGTTTTATCCTCTGTGAGTGGTATAATTTTCATAAATTCTAAATATTAATGGAGCTCCCTGTTTTTTTCAGTGAGGCTTGTGGGGTGCTTATCACTTTTAAAACATTGATCTTTTACATAGATGGTAAAAAAGGCTTCATGGGGAGGATTGGAAGGATCTCCAGAAGCATCCAGCACATACCTAATGAAAGCCAAGCAGATTTGTATTCCCAACTGAGTTAATTGCTTCTTAAGGTGTCACACTAGAAGCGTAACTTTAAGAACCTGTTTTAGAAAATTGAACTACCTTCTCATAAGTGTCTGCATTTTCATCAGTGCAACAACAGAAAAGTAAAATTTCTTCATATAAGATTAATTGGTGGCTGTGCATTAGAGAGAATTGCCAAATGCTAGTAAAATTAGTTAGTTACAAAGATAAAGTTTGAGAGGAAGGAACAGAGATGTAAACATTTGTTTCAAAATTTTTTATCATTCATATAAAAAAGCAGAGTGAAACAGAGCAAAAAAAGAGGATACAGATCAGCATGTTTCTTAGATGATAGCCTTTTAAAATGGAATGAAGTCATGTTATTAACCCCAAATAATATTCTGAAAGGCTATCCTAGCAGAATGTACATCAGCTGTTAGATTACTTCATTCCTCCACAGCAGTTGTTCATCTGAAAATAGCTTTCAAATGAAAAGAGGCAACTACAAAAGGATTAGTTACCATAGGCAGCATGATACTCCCACAAGATTATTTATGACAAAACACCCAGAGACAAAGCTGTAAGAGAGTTAAACTCTATGATTAAAAAAATATATTAGGGAGGGCTAAAGGACATTGCATATACAGTAAGCTGGGTTCAGCGCTATACCATTTCTGTGTATTTCATCCATAATGGCTGATGCTTGTTGTTTCCTCTCTTTGACCATGGCAGAATGTGATAACATTGTGATTTTCTGATACGATTTTTCCTTGCTGAAAAAAAACAACACATTTTTACATTGTTGAGCCAGCTTGCACAATTCAGCCAACTTTAATTTCTACTAGCCTGTTTAGAATGGCTGAATAGTGAAGTTAGTTATTTCTGATTTAGAAATACTGCACTTTTAATTGTGCAAAATGCACTGGCAGTTCTTGCTTGCAGACAGATGCTAGGACATGTTCTGATGGACAGAAGATTCGAAGGAATGGACTTTGAGTTGGCTACATAAATTCTGTAGCAAAATCGGTGTCAGTGGTCTAGGCCTTCTCACATCTACACATTATATTAAAAGATGTAAATTCATAACTAATATTTTAATTACATCTTGGTTTATGATTTCAGAAATGTTAACATTTTGTCATTTCTTAATCTAATAAAGAATTTGAGGAACTAAATGAGATGCTCTGGCATCTTTAAAGAAAATGCATTTCTGACTAAAAAAATAAACATCTTTTTAATTGCAGAGTCAAGAGGTTACATAAATGTCTTTTATATGACAGTTTGTAGGACAGACAATGTCAAAATATTTCAGGAAACAATACACTTACCCTACTGTTTTGTTGTGCAGAAAAAAGCGATCTCAACCCTTTAGTTGAAGCTTCAGGAGTTATGTATGGGGATGACCTGCCTGGTCCAGGATGGTTTCTACCCTTGTGCTTGGATCTGCATGGTACCTAGTACCGAGACAAACTGGGGGCTGATCCTCTTCAAAGGGATTGGCATCCAGCTGACATCAACTAGTTATATATAGAATCAAACACTCCAGCCACTCATATCTTCCTGGCGAAAGAAGAGAACAGAAAAGTTTCAACTGCACCCACAACAAAGAGAGTTTATATCCCTTTCAGAGCTTATTGGAAGATTTAATGGAATGCTCCTCTCATACTCGTACAGATCATCTCCTCATCACCTCTGAGAATAATAATCTCCGTGTTATAACCAGGAAAGAGACATTTAAAAATAAGGTGTTAAATATATGGATGGGCAAGACTATATCAGATGAGAATGGCATGGGCTAATCCTTTAGTGAAAGATGAAACCATGCTTCAATAGTAGCTGATGGCTAAAGTCAGTGGCAGATGGCTGGTACACAAAGTCTGTTCTGAAAAAGAAATGAGAAATTTTTCAGTATTATATGTGGTAGGGAGTAATTGCTCAACAAGCACACGCCTTGCAAACTGTTATTCAAAATCTCTTAATTTTCTTTGTGCATTAGGAACAGAAACCTGCAGTAATTTGAAACTTAGTAATATTCAGCATTCCAGGATACTGTTGTATCAGTTTATCAAAGAAATGTGTGATATGTAGAGCACAGATATTTCATGACGGCAACCAACTTCGGACAGAAAGAAACAGTGGCAGAAGGAAACATTCCCCCCTTACCCTCCTGTCTGAATGCAGCTAGCTGAATTATGGGGCAGTAAAAGCAAGATGAAGTTTTTGTATTTCTGATTCAGATTTTGGTTTGTTCTAGGAAGTTTCTTTTTCTTATGGAAAATTATGGTCTTGTTTGGCTTGGAGGATTGATCAGAAAATTGCTTAGATCCTGATATGACAGGAGAAAGGAATCTGGAGAGTAATAAAATACACCATCACAATGTGCCTAACTTTTCAAGCAAGGAGCACTCTGAGACAGATAAAATGTATGTGCCTGGTACAATGTCCTAAAAGTCTGCCTGTCCAACCTAAAAATTGCATTACTTTTTCCTCAAGCTTTCTATTCCTAGGCTTAGCTTTGCAAAACATTTTGCTGAGATCTTAGACATCTCTGCCCCAGAGAGGTGTTCATTTTAATCCTCACTATCAGAATTTACCTGCTGCTGTTACTCATTGGTAATTCTTTTCTAGTTTTTGCGCTTGGATCAGCCACTTTCGACAGTACCAGCAAGCACAGTCAAAGTCTTGGCTGAATCTTATCTATTCAACTAAAGGCTGAGATTGTTCTCAGTGGTTCACCACCAAGCTGTCAAGTGGGATCGCAGGGGAGTCTGTCAGGGGTTCATGCTACTCAGCATTTTCATTAATAACTTCAGTAATGAAGTAGAGAACGTCAATTAAATGCCAACCTAGGAAAATTACAAGCAATTTGTAGGGAAGAATTTAAATGTTAAATTAACTTGATGAACTGAAAAAAATAAAAAATCAAACGCAATTCAGTAAAACCACATCCAAATGAAATTATAAAGTGGGCATTCAACTGATTGACACTGACCTTGTCTTTAAACTTGATTTTTTGATCCAGGAGGAAATATCAAGAGGCTTCCCAAATGGGATAGTCCCATGTTTAGTATGTTCCAATTTCCATTAACTAATTATTTGATAGAATAAAAAATACACTAGTAAGATAAATTGTGCTTTTACACTATTGGAACAGCATGTACAATTCAGACAACTGTTGCTTCTGAATGACTGCAAGCTCTTGAGATTGGTAAGATTACAATTCAAAAATACACTGAAACATTGTTGAAATAATTCAAAATCAGTAAAATTAAGAAATAAAATGCAAAGTAGTTGCACATAAGAAGGGAAAATCAATTGCAGGGAAAGAAACTAAGGAATAACTGTCAAAAACAATATGGCAGAAGAATTATATTGAATCACAAAAGAAATATTAGTCACTAGTGCCATACAAAAAAAGACAAAKATTTTGAGCTTTGTGAACAGACTATCAAAAGGAAGATAATCTCATTTTACTGACACTGAGGAGCTGGAATGTTTTGATCATCTTTAGGAAAGATATAAAGATATCACGAACTGAATAAAATCGAGGCACACATGCTAAGGAATATTACCTGTGAGGAAAGAGTGAAAGAATTCAGTTTGTTTGGCTTAGCAAAGACAAGAAGGAGGTGAGTCGTGATAGCAATCTCTTCACATGTAAAATGCGTCTGTAATCTAGACTCCATCTTGTTCACAAAGTTTGGAATAAGAAGTAATCAGCTTATTTTATATCAGAAGTATAGACAACATATTAAGAAGAACTTTCTTTCTTGGAGGATAGCTGGCATTGGACCCGAACACTTAGCGATGTTGTGAAAAGAACGTCCTTGGCAATTTTTAAAAGCAGGTTGTTTAGAGATACTGGTCCTGCCTCAGAGCATGGGTATGAACTTGATGACTTTAGATTTCACTTTCAGCCTTGATTTTTGTATAATTCACATGAAAACAGATACCCTCTACATAGGAGTAATCATTATTTAACAATCCCACCAGTTAACCTATTAGATTAGTGTTTTGCTTTTTGTTGGAATTGGTACTGGAATTAGCTTCTATTTTTGCAGTTTTATTTCCAGCACTTAGCAAATCCAGGAGCTCCTGTTTGGCCTTCACAAAGGGACAGTACTCACAGATTTCAGTTACACTCATATGTTTTGTTTGTGTTTAAGTTTTTCACAAGCTTTCACTTATGCATCCAGGACCCGCTTCTGATTTTGTTTGCAATATTTTAATATCTGAATAATGGAAATACCATAAGAATATCAGATGTCACATTTGGTGGCCCTGAGGAAAAAATGTGAACACAAACACTGAGGTGTTTGGAAGTTTTGTGAATTCAACCTACTTATTTGTGATATTTGTGTACGGGTCCAAATGTTTATGGCAATATCTGCGGTTCAGCAAAGTGCTGCTGATTAGAGTTTTAAGAATGTTTTTAGTACTTTTGTTTATTTTGAAACAACTTTTATTTTATGTGTTGTCACCTACTGCATCGTTGAACTTCAAAAGTATATTTTATTCCAAAGAAAAAGTGGTGATAGCAAGTTACAGATGACACAACCTGAAACTTTACTGACAGATATTTTTATCTGTAAATTTTATCATTTAGAAGTTGAACTTCAAAAAACTTTGTAGAATGACTGTCCCAGAATTTAATTTACTACTTACTAGTGTGTCAAGATTTTGCCACTAACTGAAATAGAAATAAACATGTCATTGCAGTTGGAATAAAGAATGTTTAACTGTCATAGCTGCAAAACTAGAACTGATCCTGTTGAATGCTACTTTCTTTTATAATGCTCAGAGAAGTTCAGGGCCCCATAAAATATACCAACTTGCTAAAACATCATTCATATATATACGTGACTAACAGAATGTCCATAATAATGAGTAAAGGTTAAGGAAGGTGAAAGAATTACAGTACCATGTGACGTCATAACAAAATCAAACCTTGCATTTCAATGAGAAGTATTGTTTAGTAAGTGGCAAACTAGGATGATTAAGTCAGCCTGCGAACAAGGACAACATTTACCTGTCTTCTTCCTTTAGGTCATTTTTGTTTAACCAAGAAAGACTTTTCCTTTTGGTATTGTCTTTTGCAGCACCTTGTGGGATCTTTCCCACCACACTGCTTCCTCTGAATTGCATAATTGACCAGAAAGGAGGTCCAGGCTAGCAAGTGGAAAAAGCCTGAACTACACACAGTCGTCCACTTCTGTAACTCATTTCTCCCTCATTTTGTCTCCTTTTCTGTCCTTTTCTTTTTTTTTTGCTTTTTTTCTTTTCTTTTTTCTTCTCTTCAACATGGAAGAGAATGAGTTACTGTAGTTTTCTCTCAAACACAACTTAAACTAGAGGCAATTTAAGTGCTGAATAATGCCTCAGTTCTTAGCAGGTGCTTAAATTCATCCTGAGACTGTGACTACCATATGTGCTTAATTTTATGCCATGAATTTAAATCAATGAACTATTCAGGGTGTTAATATATGTGTAGTGTCTTATTCACAATATGAGTGAAATCAAGAGGTTCAGGGATTAGATATGTCTGTCTGTAAAAAAGGGGGTTGTAGTTACTACACAATAACAAAGTCACGGCTCAATTAATGACTTAACTGACGTTTCTGTGTTCTGTATCCATCTTAGCTTCAGACAGCTATTTACAGGTATAACTGTTACTGTGAAATACCTGACTAGAGCCAAAGAGTAAATTAGGTAGAGGTAAACTGCCAACAGTTGCTTTTTAAAATGAAACTGGTCCTTATAGATGTGGAGGTCAATAAAGCATTGCGAAAATAAGGGATGCAGGAGTTTCCCTTCTGAAGAAAAGTTCCACTCTCTTCTTTTGCAGTGCTTAATTTCAGTAGTAGTCACAATAAAACTGTCAAATTTTTTAAACACAGACAAGCGGAAAATGTTGTAGCCAGATTTACCTCACAATAGATTTCCATGTATGTATAGGACATGTTTGGTTTGTGCTAAAGTCAGATGATGTGAATGTAACAAAGAAATGAATGTAAGTAAAGGCTGGCGTTAGGAAAAAGCTTGTTCCATGTGTCAAGCCATGAGTTTCTAAAGAAAGCCTGTATTTTAACATATTTGCTAAAACAAAATCTTAGAGAGACCTGTCACATTTTCTGTCACAGGTCTTTCCAACTTGTATTTTTGCCTCTAATGCGTTGAATAATTTTCTTTGTCAGTTCTCTCACCTTCAGGAAAATCTGCAGACATGTTTCTCACAAATTTAGCATGATCTAACTGAATTAATGTTTTTCTTCACAATAGTAGGGAGGTTTGTTATGTCTTTGTAAAATTTAAATGCTGAAGAAGATAGACCTATAATCCTGCTTTTACTTAAATTCTGAAGTTGAGCTAACCTAAACCTCCCACATGTGTTGCAAATGAAACTAAGTCCTATTATTGTTACAAATTTTCATGAAATGCTTCTTGCATTCTGACAGAGGCAGTCCAGGGTTCCCTATTTTCACTTCTAAATTCAAATTTGTTTGAATGAAAAAAAATTTGTAGAGTTATCTGGAATATACTTCCCTGCCTATGAAAAGTGTGGAAAAAAACATTTTCATGAATATGTCCAGTTTTAAGTTTTGCTTAGGGAAAAAAAAAATCATTATTTTTGCAGCTGAAAAATGAAGTATTTTCATTCCAATTATATGCTGGATTGATACATTGGACAGACTGGCAAGAGATCAATACATTTGAGATATTGATATAATGTATTCAATAATGTATAATGTATTTGATAGACTTTTCGAAATATTGTTAGTGATGTCTTTCTGTTCAGGGTCTAAAGACTATCATTGTTTTTCTGGGATCCATAGGAATACATTCTATGATTTAGTATTCTCGTTATCCTCAAGTTTTTTTAAAGAAAACGGGGTGGTTTATTTTGTAGGATTTACATTTGCCACATCACATCTAGTAACAATTTACGTAGAAAGCTTGCAAAAAAACCTCCAAAAAACTATCAAAAAAAAAAGGCCTCCTGTTTTAACGGCCTTGTCTGTAACATAAAATGACCTGAAGGAAGACAACATGTAAATGTTGCCCTTGTTCACAGGCTCACAGGCTGGCTTAATCATCCTAGTTTGCCACGTGTTAAATAATATTTCCCCTCATTGACATGCATGTTTGATAGTTATAACTCACTGGAGACTGTGGTCTGTATTTGGCTGAAGTTAAATAATCCATAATAATAGGTACGAGAAGCAAGGAGCATTTCTTCAACAGCATTTTCTCCATGCTGTGGGACTCTTCTGCATTTAGGACAGGCATATTAGAAATACATTTTCTGTGCAGAGGTGGTGATGGAGCAGAGCTTCATTTTTTCCTGGAGGCACAATATCACCCCTACTCCTCACAGAGAATGGTACAATTGCCTCAGCAGCCCTGGGGATGCTGTAGTACTGCGGGGATGGTTGTAGTTTGGGCTACAAGAACAACAGATTAGGGGTGACTTCTCAAGATTTATCATTTATCATTGGCTCCCACTTTCATGCTTTATTTCCAGTCTTTGAGAGTTGAAAGACTGACATTTTAAGAAAACACAAAGCTGAGAGCCGGATTTAATCCCGAGAGCTAAGGCCACAAGCACAGGCCTGTACTGTCAAAGACTTAATCAGAGCCAGCAGCTGGCCAGGAAGCTTTAATTTAGTATGTGCATTTTCTGATGATCACTAGTTGAAAACTCATTCATTTCTGTGGGTGGTCCACTGCACTGTGAGGCTGACATATTGCTTGGTTTTTTTCTTTCATCAAAAGGATACAAGTCTTCTCACTACTTATAACAACATTACATTTTGACATAGTGTCAAAATACAAGCATGTATTATGCCTGCATAAGGAGCTCTTAAAGAGGGAAGCCTCGCTTCTTAAATGTTGCATGGCATGTATATCTCTTTGGCAGGTTGATGTTTGTTTGGAAGTAAGTCCTTTTGATACTGCATTTAATTCTAACTTCTTTCTCCATATCCAGCGAATCTGTTTAGATGCCTTCACTAAAGGATTCGGATACCTGACAGTTTTATTTCGTTAGCTTTTGATGCTGGTAGTGTGCTTTTAAAAGGAAGCATTCCAAAGGAAACATGAGTTCAACAAAAAGACTCTAAACTTGCCATTCTGCCAAGGTGTTGAACTACTTCTGTTTGCTGAAGAGTGCCAAACRTCAAATTGGCAGAGTATTTTGGGGCTTTTGTTTTTGAAGGTGAAGGGGGAAATTTTAGTCCAAAGTATGTTTCAAAATGGTAAAGTATGTAGTATGTTTTTAAAGTATTTGAAGATGCAGATCCAACTCAAACCTCAATGTATATCTGAGTTTTATGATCTCCATTGATACTATTAGATCAGCTGGTTAATTTCATACCTATTTTCCTGGCTTTGTATTGACAAATCTAACCATTCAGAATTAAGATCCACAGTCTGGACAATGGTTTATAAATAATGTGTGTTTTTAACTGCATTGYGGGGAACGTACATACTAATTTTGATCTGACGTGCACTTCAGGTGTCTTTTCAGTTTTCTGAAGAGAAATTAATGGAAAGCTGAGATTCTTGTGAATGCAGGCAGGACCTGGAAATTAAAAAAAAAGTACTTTGAAACTTAAGATTAAATCCTGAAATCTTAACAGCATTGCTGTCCTGGCTCTGCTTTGCTGCTCTTCATCAGTCCTGACTCAGAGGGAAAATACTTGCCTTCTTCATATCCATTTAATTCTTTTCTGTCTGTTCAGGCAGCTACAAGCTTGGCGATTATGCCCAGTGATGCTGGTGGTACTCATTATGCAAGTATCTTTTCAGTAGGAGTTAGGAGACAGTCACTGAAATGCCATCAGATAACAAAAACTTTGCATGTGGCTTCTTTCTCCCTTAAACTACTGAGAATCAGAGGAGTCTCCAGAAAAGTTAGCTGAGTACAGCTCCTGTTTGTGAGAGTAGAAATAGGACCAAAGTCTGGCATGGCTACCACACGCATTATAGCCATGCCATCATGGCAACACTAACGCAGACTCAGCCACAGAGGTGTTCAGGCCAAACGTTGTCTCCAGTTTCACAGTCCAACTTTGAAGTGGCTCCACTGATTAAGCTGTTCTGCAACTCTTAAGGGTTCCTCAACCTGTGTCTGACAAAATCTATCTGAAAAGTGTTTTGAAAGCTTCTCTCAACAACCAACTCTGAACTCAGTCACCAGGCTTAAAATGTTGCTCTAACTTCTATAAGTTTGGTGGTTTGAAACTAACTCAGAGAAGACAACAAGACTTTTGTTATGAGCAGGGCAAGTGTCTTTATATGTGGTTTACAGTTCATATGTTTGTTTTTAAGTCAGGACAGTGTGAACTCTCAAAAATAAACAAAGAAGAGAGCAAAATTCCACCACTTAAAAATCAGCCTTAAAATGGTAAACACTGGTAAACAAAGCTGAGAATAATCAGCAGGGAAAATAATTTGTGGTTTAAAGAAAAATAAACTTCTGATCCTACCAGTAAACACCTGTTCAATTTTATGCGTGCTTGGTTTACTGATTGCTAGGGGGTTACAGTTCCAAAGCAAGACTGGACTAGTTGAAGCACAAGTTCGAGAACACTTCAGCAGAAAGGTGGTCTGCAGGACAAAATAAAAGCTTCTAGAGCTAGAAACAAATTTGAACAGAAAGAAGAGTATTTGAACTATTTTTCTTACATCCAAGCATGAGCAATATCAAGCCTGTGTTTATGAAGTATGGCTTATATAGCTTTTCATGCTGAAATAATTTTAAACTAAACACAAAAACTGCCAACCTGAGAATATCACCTGAGTGTAAAGGCAGAGAAGTTGAGATGAGTTGCGGCTAAGTAGGAAGACTGTGGCATGCACTCACAGGAACTGTGTTGGCAGGAAATAGTCAAAAAAAAAAAAAAAAAAAGGAATCAGGTGGCCAAGTGTTTTCTTAGGAAAAAGTTGGCAGGAAAACACCCTTGTATAAAAAACCCAGTACAAATAAAGTGGAAAAGCTTACTTTAGTGCTTCCTTTTTTTTCCACCCTTGAGAAAGAGAACAGTTATCAACATTTTGACTTGCTTCAAAAACAGGCAGCCTGGCTGGCGGCCATAGGTAGCCCTGCTGTGAAAACATTTCTGTGGCTGATACTAATACTTCATGGTAACCATTACCATCCGGCAAGAAGCACTCTACAGAAGGTTAACACAGGAACTATTTTATTGCTGACGTGTTTCAATTATTTTAAACACCTTTTCCTGAAACAAACATATAAAGCAAGCACGTTTTCTATAAGATATAAAATAAACAGATGAATAGAGATGATACAGATAAAAGAAGCAAGCCATATTGCAAAGCCATCTCGTGCAGCCTATCAATAAAGAAAAACAAACAGTGTAAAACTGTTGCAGGAAAAGTAGTTTATTATAAGAAAAGTGTTGTCAGTAGTCTTACATCTAGATGTCCCCATTTTTATTTACTATTTTGCTAAGACCAGGTGTTCAGTATTATTTCAGTTTGTTCCTCTGTTGTTTGGTACTCTGTATAGTTTATCGTCTTTCCTGGGACCTCTGCATAGTACTTCAGTGGACTTCTGGTTTGACAACCAATGTCAATATTCCTTTAGAATCTCAGGTTTCATTTATCACTTGCTCTAATTCTTTCCCCCAGCTGATAAACTTACTGGAGTGTAAACTTACTCGAGTATATTTTTTATTCATACAGGTTTTTTAAGCCAACTGAATTCTCCCAGAAAGGAGAACACGCCCTCTTCTGTAGTTATAAACTGTATCCAGAGGTCGTCATCTTCTGAAGTAGAATTTTCTTCTTTTGATTTATTCATGTTCCAGGCAGATTCTTTGGTCTACATGAAGAACATAATCTAACATAACTTCTAATTACTACTTTCACAAGGCCCTAGAGTGTATCAGCATCCACTTTATTATAACCATTAACTGAAAAACATTTTGCTGTTTTCCCTTGAGGAAAGTAACAAGTTCTTTTTTTGCTAATAAAAAATGTCTCTTCCATCTGTTTTATGATTAATCCTTGACTGAATTCTTCCCAGCACTAGAAATACAGAAACCAGATCATAGTACAGTCTTGCAGCCTCACAGCCACCTGGTATGCCATATCACAAGTACACAGCTTAAATATAAATGTGATTTATATTGGCAAACATTCTACCAGAAGAATTGATGATAACTAATGTAGCAGCTACTGGAAGTTCTTGTTACTTTTTCATCAGATATTCCTTGTTTTCCCTTAAAACATGTCCAAGCATAGTAGGGCAAAGTGGGTAAAATTAATTTCATAAATTTAGTAAATAAATTAAATTACATTATTTTCATAGGTGACATATTTTCCAAATGTACTTTCTAAGAATATTTTCTAAATGTTTTCTACTGTGGTAGTGGTTAAGGGTCAGCTAGATATCTTACCAAGGGGATGCACCGTGTTGTCAGCATAGTAGATCTGTAGGGTTTATGGGCTTTTTGGGTTGTGGGAGTTGCTTGTTATGTTTTCTGTAACGGAAGTATCTGACATAAAAAATACTAACAAACAGATTTACTCGCAGAATTTCAGGCTGTGCCATGTAACTTAAATTTCCTTCTTGGCTAGTAAAACAAACATTTTTGTTGATGCTTATTGCCAGTGATGTAGGGGTTAAACTTGTGAGATGCGGAAGGTTAAGCTGTAGCTTCAAGTTCTTCCTCCTCTGGCCTGGGAGGTGACTTGTGTGTGGTGAGGAAATGGGGCATCCAATACACGTGGTATCCATACCACGGTCCAATTTCATTGGAGATGATACACAACTTCTCTCCAAACACATAACACTGTCTGCATCCCCTAAATGGGATTTAGACTGTAACTTTGCTACAGGCTTCAGGGACAAACAAGAGCTATGTTACCCCCAAGCACAGTGTCTCCAATTCCTTCCTTTATGCAGCAGTGAAACAATCTGCAACTGCTGTGTCACTGAGAGAGACAGCTTTCTCCGTATCAGCCTGCCTGTGCTCCCACAGCCCCTCACTGGAGTCACTGCGTTGAAGCCTCTCTTTCCACACTGCCATGACAGAGGAAGGATGAAGAACATTACCCCTCTAGAGGCTGTTCTCCTTGCTGAGTTGCAGCCTACAGTAGAAAGGCTGTCACTTAAGTCACTGTGTAGGCTGTAATACAGGTTTGAAAGGTGACGCCAGTGACTAGATCTGAGCTAAAAATCCTGTTTCTTGATGCAGACATGTGCATGAGTGCCTATGACCAGGCACCTAATCCTATTTTACAAGAAAAAAGGAGAAATGATGTGATACTCCTGCTGCCCTGAGGAAAAATGTTGTTAACCTGTTACAATCCCTTGAATTGAGGTGAGTCTATCCTGGAAACTTCAGCACAGTTCCAAGAGAAGTGTCATCCTAAGTAACAGTGGTTTCTTTCCAAGACACTTATTAGTCTGGGTACAGTTGCTATTTGTAAGTAATTCAGACTAACGTCTCAAAGTCTGGAGGAACCTTCAGTCCTGACACAGGGCAACTGTGTTAACCTTGCTTTATCCTGGGTCGTTTTGGCCAAGGCAGCTCTTGTACTCACTGGTGTCACTGAGTTTTAGGCCTAAGTGTCACAGGGATGATACTATTCTTTATGAGGTGGGAATATGTCATGCAGTGGATATTCTGGTATGGGGTGTAGTAGTTTTTAATTCTTCTTCCTTAACATATCCCTGATGCTATACTCACAAGAATATTTTACTGTAAATTAGAATAAATCAGGGGAAATCGATTTGTGATTTAAAGTGGCTGAGGTCTCCCTCAGTGGCAAAGCTCTGGTTCACTTCAGAGAGAGCAGAATCATGTCTCCTTTCAGAGACATGCAGCATATTTCAGTAAGTACACATTACATAACGTGTCCCACATTTCTTTCTCTTTTTAGTATCCCAGTGTTATGAAAATTATGTTCCCATTAATCATTATAGCTGCTCATCTTTTTCTGTGAAAATAAATTACCCTCTGTTGCCCTTCCTGCACAGGAACATATTTAAATCAAAACAAGTATATATACATGATTGGTTCAGGGAAGGGAGTGTCAGCGAATGGGGGCTTTGCTACTGCAAAAGTATGAAACCAGRATTTGTCTCTGTACTCAGTGGATTGCAATGCTGTGTGGTAGTGTCACTTGCCAAATAAGATTTCCCCTTTAGCACATGCATAGCTTCTTTGAATGTCAATGGAAACTGCATGCATTCATTGCAGGGAGACCTGCAGTTGAGTCTTAAATGCAATATTGAATCCTACAGCCTATTGTGTCATATCTACATCTGAAAACATTTTGGCTGGAAAAGCAGTACTTTCTAGAAAGCACCTATACAACTGGGAAAAACCAGCAGGCCTCTAAATTCCTGTTAAGATTGTCACCGACTTTATTGAGGCTGTTTTTAGAAAGCATTTAAAATCTAGATGTCTAAAATTACATATGCAGCACCATATTCAGGCTACAAAACAGTGGGCTGATTTTAAGACATGATGGGCATTTATGCATTTTACTGTTTTCGGGTCTCAGCGCTTCTGAAAAGTCAGTCATTTTTATTTACATGCTTTGAACATGGATTTAGTGACTTAACTTATCCAACACTGTAAATATAGAGGCTAGGTTATTTTTAGACTTCACAATGTGATACTGGGCAAAAGGACTTTTGAAACAGAGATTACTGGTTACAAAACCACAAACGGACCAACATTTTTCAGTAACTGTCTATTTCTTTTTATTCAGGACATTAACTGGGAAGACTGAGATAGCAAGTTAAAAGCTGGTTGCAGATGATCCTCAGGGAACAGATCCTATATCTAGAGGTCAGTTTTCTCCAGTGAAGAGATCTGAGGAAAATTCACCCTCAGGACAGATTGAATTTTCTTTTAAAGTATGTGTAAGAAATGAATTCAGAATTAGTTGCACATGGAAAATGAGTTTCTTATTTGGCCTCTGAAGAGAGATGAATTTACATTGGTCTTGTAGAAGAGCACATGCTATATTTTGGAAAATAAATACACAATACAAAAAAGACCAGAAGTTTTAGGGCAAAATAGGTTAATTTCATTCAGACAATGAAGTACTTACTTAAGAATCAAGCTTTTCTGCTGACCTCTTCAATTTTGTGGTGAGAAATGAAATCCTTATGTAGCAGAAATTAAGACGTCATCTAAATAAACTTTCTGGTCATCTTCAGCTGACAATCATATGACCAAAGCAAGTGATGTTTCTTTTGCAACCATGTAATATTTGCTGACGTTCTAGGTATTGTGTCATTTAACATCCAGGCTTGTGAAGCAGGGACACCTGGATGTGTTTTAAAAGCTTTCAGAGACTATTTGTTTAATAAAATAGCAGTATGACTATTTACTAGTAAGGTGACACTTCTAAAGCTCTAAGTCTACCTCTGGCATTTGTGAAGGTTCTTCCCAAGGTGTTTTTGCATAGGCAGACTCAGTATTAGCAGAGAAGAAGTAGGATCTGTTGGTTTTGTGCTTTTTCCAGAATCAGAAATGAGATGTAGACCCCATTTTTGAAGTTAAGTCTGGCTGAACTTGTTTTCCATTTGGTGTTTTAATTTTCAAAGCAGCTTAAGAGTTTCTGTCTTGTCACAATTAATTTTGCTAAGGAAAAAGATATGCCTTTGTCCACAACCAAAGCGGTCTCCATGTGAAAATGGAGATTCTTCTTTCAGAAACTAAAGCCCAGCTTGAAAAAGATTCAACAGTATTGTTGTCACCATAAAAAAAAAAAAAAAAAAAAATCAAATTTCGTATTTGGGCTTTTTTTTTCCTATCTCACATGTAGGGAACCAATTTCTGCACTCAGTTAGTGGTGCAAAACATTAGCAACCATCTTTAGTGAATTTTCACTAAATGATACCGATAATGTTGCTGTTCTACTTTGTGACATTTCCAGTGTTTGGGTATTTCCTGGTGATCCCATTAACTTCTAAGTTAATTGGAATACTTCATGGCTGAAATGTAGAAAGCCTGTAGCTGAGCAGGTGTTCCTTTTGTAAAGTTACTGTAAAAGTACTGAATTAGAAGTACCATTTCTTTGTTGCTGTGTCATCAAGATGTGTCATGACCTTATCTTTCAAAAGTTTTAACATTGTTCCCAAACAACTTTAAAAGGCTCTTGTTGTGAATACCTAATCTCATTACATGAAATTGAATACTATATCATTAGCTTAAGCAAGTATAAACTTTAAAACTGTAACACATCACAACTGAAGTGTTACTATCTTATACTCCCCAAATATACCTTTCAATCTGACCCCTATGAAGTGCAAAATATTGTAGTAGTTTTCATTGTGTAGAGCACATCTACTATACTACTGTGCAGTTGTTCTGGGGATAATTTCTAAGTTTGTGATTCATTCTTGGCATTTCTTCCATTTTTTCCTTTAGCTGTTATTAGAGTCATGCACAAAAGATCACCCAGGGAGCAGATTGCCATAGTAAGTACATATTTTACAGTATTTTTGGAAGGTGTACAATAGGTAGGATACTATTCTTTACCAACTATGAGCAACAGCATTGGAAGTAATACTTGCTGGATTACTATATCCAGATTACATCATGATCAGTCTGCCCCTTTAATTTTTTTTTTTAAAAAGTAATTTACTGCGTCCAAATAATCGTGAATTCAAGTACATAACTCTCAAACATGGAGAATCAAAGACCAGATTTTGATCCATAGTTCCATCTTTGCATAGATGGCTGCAAGAAGAAATATTTTAAAATAGGAGAAGAAATATTTCACTCTTGAAACATGCTTTATTGCCTCTTAATGTTGTTGCTCTTATTTCTTTCTTCACAGATCCACTTAGTTTAGAAACATTCCACAACTAATGGGTTTGTTAGATGATTAACAGAAAACAAAACTCCTACCATCTCATATTTTCCACTTTACAGGAGTCCAACCATGCCATAGATATTTTCCATTCTCAGTCTTGATATCCTACAGATGTGGAATTAAAACACCTTACACTGTATGGGAATGCATTGTGGAATTGCACATGTGTGTTTTACTTTACTGAGTAATTTGTCCATTACTTTAGCTACACTGAATGTGGGCATTGTGCCCAGTGGAATAACACTTGCTGTACCAACACTTTTATATGCCTTAATTCAGATAAAGCTTATCTGTCAAATCAAATAGAAACTGCCAGCATTTGCAGATTATTTACTTTTCCAAATTCCTCTTTTGCTTAGGATAATGAACAGAACTAAAAGGAACAAGAAACTATTGAATGCAAAGGACTGGAATTTCAAGTTGTCTTTATAGTTCCATCCCCCTTGAAAAATATACTGCAATAATAAAAGTCATTGGTGCAGGACTAAGGGATTTTTTGAATGGAGAACTAGGAGTGTAAAGCTTATTTCCCCAGAAATGTGGATTCCCTTTCATCTGAACTCTGACAGATGCTATTCTTCAACATCATTTCACTAGGAAAAAAATTATGTATAATATAGAGAGTACACACATAAATACAAAGGCTGAAAGTTTTTTTCCTAAGGAAGTATTTATTTTGATGCTATGATATTTGATTTAGAACAAATAGCCATGATCTGTAGCCATAGGAAAGAAGAGGCATGAATGAGCGATATCTTAGGGAGGACAGATACAATGTTTTTGCTTTTTTCCCTGTATTGTATTTACTGTTAGAAATGAAATTAAAATAAACAGCTATATAATACTGTCATTATCCTATTTAGAAATGGAAGATAACTTGGGTATGCATGGCAAGGAAGCTGGAAACACCAAAGTCTGCTTGATTTTTGACAGTCCAGATAATGCATTTTAATTATGCCACCTTCCTTCTCTTTCTCCAGTCTGTGTTGTGCCACTTACTCTTAGTATCTTGAATGGAAATGGCTGATATTTTATATTGTGTCTGCAGTGGCTGGAGTTTGTGGACGTGTATTCACATAAACTTACTATACGTTTGTTGGTTACCTAAGGCTGTTCCTTACTACTTTGCTTTTAAGGAAGATTTGTTAGCAATGGGAGTGTGTTGTTTTCCATTCATGTACTTTCTGTCTCTTTTTTCCAGAAGATTTCTGATTCCAGGAATTAGCATTGCTGGTTCATTGGAACAGATTTTTTCTTTAAGCTTTTTGTTTATAAAAATACTCTGCCAGCA
Source organism: Phoebastria nigripes (assembly GCA_035582835.1). Taxonomy (NCBI): domain Eukaryota; kingdom Metazoa; phylum Chordata; class Aves; order Procellariiformes; family Diomedeidae; genus Phoebastria; species Phoebastria nigripes. Next base: position 2,065,329 of record JAYKAV010000778.1, read on the forward strand.
AACTGATTTTATCTACATTTATTATTATGCCACCTGTTTAGGAGCAGAAGTTAACTGTTAACTCCTCTTTCTTGAGAAAGAAGTGGCAAGTTTGACAAGTTTTACTCACTCGTTTTTGAATTAGTCATGCAACTTCTTATTAAAGCAGTTTTCAAGGAGTCACAAAAGAAACTCTTACACCATCTACAGTGACATAATTTTTCATGTATGTCGCCTTCTCCCCAGGTTAATGGAAGAGACTCCTGACATAAACATGTCTTCATTTGGTGCCTTTGAATATGGCTGTGCTATTCTTTTCCCTTCAGTGGCACAATTGAGCACCTTGRTAGCAGCTGAGTGTGTATTTTACATTACTGTTAGGACAGATACAAAAAAACATGTGCTCCTTAGTAACAGACATCATCAAGACCATCTGAGTCTTAATTATTTAAGACTGAAGACATTGCCAATGATGATTTGGCAGCGGCTCATGGCGAAACTCAAAAGATTCTGTTAATTTGGATGGGTTTTGTTTGCTTTATTATAGCCTTTAAGTGAGACTAGAGTGGTGACATGGGAGAGGACAGGTGCTTCCGTTATGGTAAGACAAATGCAGATTCCCCTTTTATTTCTTCCAATTTTGTTAACTAATCCTTCTACTGCCCTTTGAGGTTAATCCCTCTTCACTCTGCTGTGGTTACTATCAGTAAACAACTCCAAAGCCTTACATTTTCTGTCATAGAATTTGGTGAATTTTGTCTGGCAGACTGGGCCATAACTTGATCAGTCTCTTGAATTACTTGATTGTTTTTTCAAAGGATTTGGAGCTTCCTTGCTATTTCTTTTCTGAGCTGTAAGAATGTAATTGTGCTGGTTGTTAAGTATGCACTACTACTATAAATAGTTAGTGGATGATAGGTGAAGGTAAGAGCCAGGAATGCCTGCATTGAAGTCCATTGTTACCATTGTCTCAACAGCCTTGGGCAATTCATGTGTTCTTTCATTGTCATATTTTCTTCCATTTGTAAAATGAGATAATGACATCTATCCACCCCATGGTGTTGAGGTCAGGAATAGTTAGCTAGTATCTATGTGGTAGTCATTAAATAGTGCTGTATGAATACCTCCCATATCATCTTATTTAGCTTAAACTGTAAAGTTTTATGACATTTGAGTTCCGTTTCTGCTGCAGCATATATGTGGGCTAGCTGATAATTACATGGTTTGGCATCTGGTGTCCAGACTGATCTCCTTTAACTGTACCATATCTCCTCTATTGAAATAGAGGCCTTGTCAGGGAGAGCACATAGTATATTAGCTTATATGGTTTGTGTATGATTGCCCTCTATTGGACAGCACTAGACTTAGTTAAAGTGCTTATCTTGTTTTGGGCTTGAAAGTTGGGCACTGAAACAATACGCCGAACATTTCTTCAGGAATTTGAGTTTTGAAAAAGGCAATTGCTTTGTCAGTAGTTGTGCACTTCAAGATCTTCCCCTTCCTCAGCCATTAACAAAGATTAGATTTCACTGGTAATGAAGATTTGCAGATAGCTTTAGATATCACTGTTCATGGATAGTGACTTAGCAATTCAGCCAGCTAAATTTTGTGTCAGACTCATCTGTGTCTTCATCAACTAAGGAAACAGAAGCATCTAATAGCTACAGCCTAGCCCAACCAAATAACACAGCTCAAGTTTTGGAAAAACTTGAGAGAGAAGAAACATGATAATATTCTGTAAGTAAGTTTGAAGTGTTTAGTGACAAGTTGACCATCTTTTAGCAGAAAATAAATGAAATTCACTAGCCAGTTTAGTTACTGCAGCTGAGTACAGGATTGCATAGGGTCTTCACATTGCTGAGTGTCCGTAACATGCTAGTCTGCTTAGCTCTTTCATAAAAGAGGATAAAAAGTAAATATAGTCTTTTTGATTTTATTTTTTTACTGGTGTGGTATGCCAGTATGACTTGGTCAGGTCTCCAGTGGCAGAAAGACATCATGGAATAGCAAATCCATTTAGAATACTGCTTAGCACTGTTGCCTACTAACTTGTCTTAGCTCTCTTCTCTTGTACTCCCCCAGCTGTCTTTCTGTCTTTCTGTCTGTGCTAGACATTGGGTGACAGAGATCAGAGTCAGGTGTTCCAGAGATTGCACCAGGCCCTAAAATGCAGAGGGGAAATAGAAGCATGGAAACCTGCCACGTCCTACAGTCTGGTATAAAAGTATCTTTCTGCTTCTCTGTTAACACATGATTTCTTGGGTTTTTTTTCCCCTCTCGGTCTCTGCCTATCTCACATCTTCTGTGGTCTGTGAGCATTCTGTGTATATGTAGGTGAGTATTCATTATAATGCACTGCCTGTTTGGCTTAACTATGCTTTTTCAGGAGGTATATATGCTTTGTCAAAAAATAGAATGCATGTCATACATACAGTGTCTGAAAGGGGGATCATGAATAATGGCAAAAATTTAAAACAGGAAAAGTAATAAATATCAAAGTAAGACACAAACAGTCAAATTAATATCTGGGGAAAAAGTTACAATGTGCCTTGGAAATGCCCTTAATCCTCACTGTAGTTGTGAACTTAGTCCTAAAGCACTTTAATGTTCTTTGCCCTCTGGTACACGGTTTATGGCAGAGTGTTCAAAGGAGTAGAAACTATTATAAAGGTCACCAGGAAAAATAAAGCTACTTTTGCTACCGTCTGAACGTTATCCATCCAAACATCTACCAACTGCCATCCAAACCTGTATATATACCGCTATTCATTTGAGGTTAAATACAGAGGAGTCACATCTAGCTCCAGTAATACACATCCAAACCAGAGTGATTTGTATCTAATTCTGCCAGGGTAAATAGCAGCTTATTAAAATGCAGGAAGAGATGACTAATGATCTGTTCCTTTGAGAAATCATGTCGATTTTGAAAAAGTATCTACCTAAAGTTCAAGGTCTTTATGGCTACCAAAATAACAACAATCATCTCTTCACTATCCTTGGATGGATTATCTGGTTTGTTGATGATCCATGTCACAAGTACAGAACTACCCAATCTGACCTCTGCAAACCTAGACGAGTTTGGAGTGGCATAAGTATGTGTCTGGGGTCCTGGGACTTCATTTCTCATACCAGATCAAGTCTGGCTAGATGAGGAGCAAATTCAGGTGCAGCACTGCATTAGCATGATTATATAGCTTCTGAGACTGAGCTGGCATTGCACGCCCAGGCAGCGTGGTTTCAGAGCTATTAAGTCCTCCCAGAATTCATTGTACCAGAATATACTATAACACAAAAACCACCTCAGGTCCAGAAACAGAGGCATGTGTTCTGTTTCTTTGTTTGCTAAGTTGCCTTTTTATTTTACTATCTAGCTTAATGAAGAGTTGCTTGTAACTTAACTGTGTACTTATCCTAATGTGACCAAAATTAAAATTTCACTTCCCATAATAGCTTCAGCCTTTTTAAAAAATAATTTACATGCCAAAGATTTTGCAATACTTGTACTGAAGAGATACCTGTATATGTAGAAAGAGAGAGAGGGCGATGTGTAATTACTTCCAGCACTCTCCACACTGTCAAAAACTCTTTGATCCTAATCTGTCCAAATATCCTGTAGACTTAGCATCCAGTCCACCTATTTTAGGCATTTATTTGGGGATGGAGTTAATTTCTTTTTAAGAATGCCTCTCCACATTGATTACACAGGGGGCCAAGACAGTAACTTGAGCCTCAACAGAGTCCCAACTGAGATAACTATCCATACTTCTGCACATTGAAAAAAGCAAGTTCCTAACAGAAAATGACATTAGAAAAGCTGATTAATGCCTCTTATTGTTTTGTCGATCACATTTTTTAAAACTACAAGCTTCAAAATACTACAGAACTGCTGACACCAGTTCAGTGCTTGTGAATTCATGACCAGTTGTGTTTTGTGGTCCTGCACTTTTCTATGTGAGGTGAAATCCTTGCCGTGCTGACATAAGTGGTAAATTAGTAAAGCTCCCATTGACTTAGCTGGGATCAGGATTTTGCTCCATGTGGTCAAAGGATTTTTGTTGCCTTGTTCTGTTCTTGGTGTTTCTTTGAGCTGCATTTTTTTCTCAGGGCATTCTTATTCAGTAGGTAAATTTATCCATTTCTACACTGATCTTTTTATTTTATTTTGCTACCACATGGAAAATCTCTTGGAGTTTTAAACTGCCAGAGGAAGTAAAGAATGGTGGAGAACTCCACAGAACTAGTGGAGAAAATAATTTTGAACTTTCACATAAGACGTGAAATTATGTGGATTCGTAGTGGGGAACTTCTTGGAAACTAGAAAAGTTACCTATTTGTTTCTCGTCTTTAAAAAAAATGGCATCTGAGACTATTCTTCTGTGCATGCAAGTAATTCACCAGAGAGCTTCAATTTAAGCTCTGTGTTCCAATATTTAAACTATTTAATAGGCAAGAGATTTGCATTTAACTGTAAATATTAACTGTCTTGAACAGACCTGAAAATCAGAGTAGATGATGAGCACCTGATCAAAACCGCTATGTGCTGTTTATGCTTATAAGCTTTTCTGTTAGAAAAAATTATTAGAAATACCGTAGAGTTGAGCATATGCTGACTTTATGTTGATTCTTGTTTTCCAAAAATTACTGATTTTCTGAGATTAAACTCAAGTGCATCCATTAATAACAGGAAGTGACTGATTAAAACTAAGATGGCTTAGCAAATTGTTAATGATACTGAAAAGTGGCAATTGTTCTATAACTGCCGTAGTCCCGTGAGATTGTCCATGCTGGGAAAAGACACCAATTCATCTATTATTCTGATTCTGAATGCCGTAAAGCTTCTTATTTTCCATTTTTGCCTTGGGCAAATTCTGCTTGTCTACAGCCTGCTTAAAATTATTGTTTACAATATACAAAATTATTTTTCCAGCAATTAGCATATCTTTCCTTATAGGGAAAAAATAAGTCATGAACCTCTGCACTATTTAGACAAAATTATCCTCGGGTTTTGATTTATTTTAAAGATGAAAATAGATCTAGGTGTTACTAATAGCTAGGGGTTTATCAACACCTTCTTTTCTATATGTGCATCACTTACATTGTATCCTTCCAGCTGTATTTGGACTGTACTGCAGCACAATATGTTCTCCTAGTTCTCCATTAACATCTATTAATTAACCATTACCTTTCTTTCTCCAGAAAAAAAAAAAAACTTAGGTGTGCATGGACATAAACACCCCTGAGGTCATTTTGTTTTGAATATAAAATACTTGAGTCCTTTTTTTTAGGATTGAAAACGTGTGRACAAACACCAAACATTTTACAGCATATTGAGCGCTGTTTCTGACTCAGCAGCAACACAAAACTTTTTTTTTTTTAAATCAGATAATATATCCAGTGAACAATGTAAAAGCACTAATGTTCAATTTGAGGAAAACCGGATACTGGCCTGGAAACACCCGCCTTTCTTTCTGGACTTAAAATTATTCATTACATCAAATATTCATTCCACCAGACTGACATTCAGTAATTGAGCAGTCTGCCACACTGTAGTCATTTTAAACGCTCTTAAATGTTGATGAATGCACCAGAAAATCTAGGGCACTTCAAGAAACCCAAAGTACATTCTCTGGAGGGTAAAACATCATACAAAACCAATGACTGTTCGCCTGCGTAGTAAGATTTTTAATCTGTTGCAAATTACTGAAGTCAAGGGAGTTACGTTAAACTGTGAATCTGGCTTATGCTTTCTTCTTTATGATGTATTTAAGAACTTACCAAAGAAGAATGAAAATGTAACCATGAAAAGGAATAATACTGAGTCTCTTACAACCTTGTAAACCCTTTGTAGAGCAAAGCTATTAAAATTCTATTGTCAGGCTTTATCAGTTCCCCAAGTTTTACATGCATCAACCATTTTTCTTGTATTGGGGCAAAATCCTGCTTGCTTTATGAATGCAAAAACGGCTTTGTGATCCATTTCACATAAATAGTGAAAATTTAATCTGGCTTTTCACAGATAGATTGTACGTGCTGTCATTATTTCCTTAAGAGCTATACAGACAAATAGCCTGAATAGTGTAAAGACTGGGTTCACAATTTATTCTCAATATTTATTTCTTCTTTAAATAGTATGTTTCAATTAAGAATAAACAACAAGAGAATACAGCAATGCAGCCCTTATGAACAAACCTACAGGAACTAAACAGAGGTTTAGATGCATGTAAGGTAGACAAGTAATTGTGGTAAGCACGTTAGCTACAGGTTTTTACAGTGGGGATGAAAATGTTCAAATAAAAACTGCTCTGACCATATTACTTTACCTGGGTAGATTGTGCTTCACTGTGTTTCCTTCCTCTGCTTAGTACGAAAATGAAATTGTACTGAATTTGACAAGTTGCCATTTGACCTGATGTTGATTTAAGCTTCTAGAACCTCATATCAGCACAAGGTCACCGACAGGCAAAGTCACTGAATCTAAAAATGGTGCAGAAAAAAGAGATTAGGCTTTACTTGGGTTCAGATTATTTAAACAAACAGACAAGAATTTAGGGAAAAAAAAATTGTGTTTCTCATCCGATTGGTCAAATCACTTTATTAAATGATACAATTTACATCTCTGGCATGCACTCTCAAATAAAGTGTCCTTTGCGGTGAACAAAAAGTCTTTGGAAGTGAAAAGCCTTTTATAAAGATAATACAGTCTTTTGCTACTAGGCAGAAATGCAATGTGAATAGATATTTGGTTGTGTTAAAGCAAACCAAAATGAAAACAAATTATGAAAAAGAGTTGTGAACATCATCATCTAACATAACTAAGAAACTAAATTTTCAGTTATATTGTGTATTCAAATACTCTGCGTATTAACAGAGACACCTCTGAGGGTGAACACAAAACCAACGTATTTAAAATACCAAGAGAATTTTTTCCTCACATTTACTGAGCAGATCTGTGCATTCAAAAACAAATGTAAGAAATATTTGCATTAATATATTCAGAACTCATGCACAACAGTCACAACTATTTGATAGAAAGATGCTTTGCTAGTGGAGGAATGGGGTGAAGAACAGAAAGTGAAAAATGCTGTGTGGTTCTTCATAAAGCTCTGTATGTATTAATATTTCATTTAGTAGTCTGGGCCTGCTGCTTCCATTGAAATCAGTACATTGTCCCAATCTGGTTTTAGCCTGATTTCCTTTGTAAACAAGGCTATGTGATCTGTCTGCATGCCTGTGTGTATGTCTGTCCTCCCATTAATAACTTTGAAAATGTTTATTTGTTTCATTTCTRTGTGGCAGTGGAATAGATCTCAAAGACAATCCATTGCCCACAGACTTTGTAAAAATAGACGCTGGGTGGAGGACGGATACAGTTACCAATGTTGCTATTGAGGGAAATGCTGCAGTGTGAACTCATTCCTTATTAGATATGAGAGAATCCATAAGGGAAAGAGAGCTAGTAAATCCTCAGCAGGAGGAAAAAAAAATCTGTAGTAGATTATGTTAAACACCCAAGTTAATCTATGATAAGATACGAAGACACATGGAACTCAACATCAGTAATTCTCACGTTCACAGAAGTACTTAATGATTAATTCCTTCTTGTGAGTAGAAGAAAATTATAAGGCTACACTTTGTTTTTCTTGGAACATTGACCGAAAGTCAGTGATTCTGTCTGAAACTCTCCGATTCTGCCATTCTTACATGTTTGTTGCATATTTGGGGGGGTGGTGGTGTTAGAGCTTGATCCTAGAGTATGTTTTCCTGTATTGCTATGTGATCACAGCATTAAATCCCTTTTAATATCACTTTGTATCATAACTTTTTTTGTAATATCAAAATTTTAAAAATACTTTTGGCAATTTTTAATGGCATGTACCTTAAAATTAAGCACACATTTCCTTCTGGTAGATGTATGACCTTAGAATTCACAACATGAATTTCAATGAGAATTCAAGAGTTAAGCATCTGATTCTGAGAATTAAAATAATTGTATTGGGTAAAAATATGCCTTACTGCAAACTCATTAATCTGGTTTCCAGTTTAACAATGTAAAGGATACAGTTGAAAACAGAAACCTGAACTTGACTTGGATACAGGGAATCATTTTATTATGGTAATATGGACCACAGTTCAGCAAAATATGTAAGCATTATATAATTTTCAGAATGTAGGCCTTCTGTGAAATACACATGCACTAATATTTATTGAATAGTTAAGGCCTTGATGACTTTGAATTATAAATTTCACTGAAATTAAGTGAAAACTTGACATGGACTTCCGGGGAGATAGGCCTGGATCTGAAGACAAGCCCTTAAGGCTAATGGGACTACCACAGTCCCATTGGTTTCAGGGGGAATATTCACATTCATGATAAAAGGGGACATTATGGGACTCTGCAGAGAAAAATGTATTTTTGCCTGTGTGGCAGGAAAATTTACTCTGATTATGTGCGTGTATGACTCTGAGGTGCAAAGCTCATTTTCAGGCACATCATGGCAGCCTTGTTCACGTAATTTTTCTAAATCATCTTTTCTTTGCAAATTCATAATTTGTGAAGTAAATTTGTAAGGTGATATAGCAATATGATCCTAGTTTAAAGGTTTACAACTCCGATGTCTTCATTTCCTGCTTGATCAAAAGGATCAGTTGATTTCAGGGAGACTTCTGTTTGACTAGAGAATTACTGCCAACTTAAACTGATTAAGGGTATATTTTTCATGTAATTATTTGCTCTTATGGGAAGTTCCAGCTCAACTGAGCCTGGGTTTAATTTTCCTCTTTCCTTTATACCAATTATATTTTGTAATTGCTATAATGGAAAATTCTTTGCAGAAGGGAATATTTTGTAATGTATTCTTTCTTACTGCGTATATGTTTTAGTCCTTTCTAATCTAACTACTTTACTCACAGTTGACAACCTTATTGAAAGTAAGGATAGTTAACACTGCTTCTGCAGTAATTTTAGTTGACTGTGCTTGACAGATCCTTGAAGAATGCCCCACAAAATGAGGAGGATGCAGAGCACTTTGTAAAACTTGGGGTATTCATTTAATGCTTTAACAACATCTAAACTACCCAATAAGCTTGGAATACATATATTTTTAGCCACATATTTCTATTGTTTAAATAAGCTGTAAATGCAAGATATGTATCACCAGCAAAAATTATTTACTGTCTCTTCAGATCCATCAAGATAGTTTAATTGTAACCAACCATCCAAATATTTGCTACTTGTACTAGACTCATACCGTGTAACACATGTCATAAACCCTCTTTCACATACCAATTTCTATGTAGAACAGGTATTGTTCTTGATAAACAACTTATCTATGTCTTCCAAACTGAGAATACAAATCAAAAGCTTTCTAAACATTGAGCTACCTAGATACTAAGAATAACTGCCCAGCCAGTCAGGTTACCAGACACTGTAGCAGTAAATGTTCAGCAAGTAGTGCATTTCACAGAGAAATAAAGGCTGTTCAGCCTCTGACTTGTTTGATAGTTTATTACAAAATTAACTTGCAATCCAGTTTAAATACACTCTAAATACTTTCCTCGTCCTTCTTCTTGTTCAAGTATCATGGTACTGATCTCTATTAATAACACCTTTCTTCCTGTTGTGTTCAGATTATTTGATTAACTACAATATGTAAAACTTCATCAAAACTGTCTTGAAATCCATCTGAAATGGATGACTGCATAAGATTGCATATATCTACATGTTGCAGAGATTCAGGTACCATGACCACAGGTGTATTTTAACTGTTGCCACAGTAAAAATATTCATTGATTTACTTTCTTAGCTCATTTTAAAAATGCAGTAAAGAAAACATATGGCAAATAAGCCAGTGCTTCCAAGTATTCCACTTCCATTGGAACTTTCCCAAGTCTGGTTATATCTAGTACCTTGGAACTCAGGTGTCAAACATACCCAGAAAACCTACAAGATCCTGTAAAATACTTCTTGCCTTTAAAATGCCCTTATTTTACTTTTTTTTTTTCACATTAACTTAGCTGCAAGCACTTGTACTGTCTCCGTCTACATCCTTTCTAGATTTTTGTATCGAGCACATTGGTTGCCCCACTTTCATCCCACCCCTCACCCCAAGCAATGTGTATTTTTGCCTTTTGATGAACAGAACAATTTTAGGTTAGGTGTAAAACTGAGTCTATGCTAGAGGCTGCTAGCCCTGCGGTCATGTGAAAACTGTGCTCCATTCAATTTTGACTCCTCATTTCTTTAGTTCAGAGATCCTCAGGCCAGCAAGAAACTTTCCTTCTCCAACTCAAATCTAAGGCTTGTAAAGCTGGAAGAAGGGAAAATATGCCCGGCCCTTCAGCTGCTCATGTTGGACGCCTCCATCCCCTTGGCTGTGGATTGTAGTTTGAATCAGCTGTTGACAAGCAATAGTCAGACCTGGAATCCATGGACATTATATCAGGATCTGTTCTGGACCGTTGACTGCAGTAAGCATACTGCAGCTGAGAACCAGCCTGCGTGGTGGCACTTGGGGCAGACAGGGAGCTTTTGGGGGGTGGTATAATACCCGATTGCTTCCCTCCTAAGAAGGCTACACTACCACTTGGGGCTGGAGGCTCATAAGAAACTTTTTGTTTCCATTCATCTGGTGGCTCAGGAAGTGTTTTCCTGCGAGCAGCTGATACTACGTTAGCAGCAATGGATTCCTGCATATTTTGGGGCCCAAAAGCTTCATCCACTAGGCCAAGAGGGGATCTTGCCGCTGCTTCCCAGGGAGTCAGTCTCTTGCCAGGCCTGTCGGCTGCTGTGTCTGGCTTGCTGGAGTAATCAGGGGCAGGCTGAAATATAAGAGGAGAAGTAGGAGACATGGCTCGAGAAATGAATGAAGAAGGTCTCCCAGGAAGCGATAATGAGCGTCCGCTGCTTCTTTCCTAGGAAAACAAAATACCAAATATAGTTACAGTTATTAAACAACAAAAAAGGAAGACCCATCTTTTCACTTCCAAACTGGAACAACAGACCCTGAAAGCACATGACATCCTGGCAATCCCTTTTTATGTCTATGGGTACTTTTTAATACTTGAATTTAGTGGAAAGAGAGAAGGTATTAAAAAGGAGGCAGAGAAAGAAACAGGAACAAAGTCCAAGCAAATTGAATTTTTGAGGAAAGTAAATAGACCAAAGACGGCCTTTTACTGAAAAGGTACAATTATGTTATCAACCGTGCAGCTTTTCCCCTACTTAGCTAGTGTGCCTTGTTCTGAAAAGACCATTCTTAATAATGAAAAAGGAAGTCATGTTGTGACAGTTCTGTGTGTGTTTACAAGATTCCTTCTAACATGCAGGCACAGCCTAATTTATTTGATAACAGGCTCTGTCTAGCACATCTGTCCGAGAACATATCTTTGGCAATCTCCTTTTAAGAAAGGCATTTCTTACTCTAAAATTGTAAGACTTCTCCTAGTTTTAACTTTTCAGGGCACAAAAATGAACACAAAAAATTAAAGATGTTAATGCAGTCATTCACTTAATACCCTTGCATGATGCTACTTAACCTGGCTTCTTTAAAAGGCAATGCCCTCAAAATTTCGGTACATTCCGACCCATTTATAAGAGCAATCCATTCATATTTGACAAATCCTAATCTTCTTAGTAACGCAGCACTTTGAAACAGAAACTGTGTTCGTGAGAAGGTTCTGCTGCAACAGTCATTTGGCAGCGTACGAAACAGGTACAGTCTTTTCCGCAAGCCAGACGTTCTTTGTGTTACACAGACAAATKACGTTGTTCTTACCGAGTAGTCTCTATAGATGTGGTTCCTAAAGTCATTGATTTACACCCATTGATTCATATCCTGAGGTTTAAATGCCTTTAATTCTGAAATACGGTGTGAAATTCCAGGCTCTTTTGCCAGAGCCTTTGCTAGAATTTCATTCAAATTACATTGGCCTGTATCACTTTTCCTAATTAGCTTCCAAAACTTAAAATACTGTGAGTATGATCTAGATACCAGCCAATAGGTATCTGATCATAAAAGGTATAGCTTATCTAGCAAAGATTCACATAGAAATGTCATGTTTTATAGGGTTTTCTGTCACAGGATCTTGATGCATTTAAGAAACATAAAAGACCTCTGCTTCACACAGGCTTTTAAGTTATGTTTTAATATCAGCCTTGTATATGAGACAGAAACTGAGAAAAAGACTGCTGATTTTATTATTTTCAGTCAGTTTGGTGGTGCTCTGAATCTCTTAAAAAAAGTATGGAGTGACACACAGAGGTTATGTAATGAGAGTTTTGACAAGTTTCACAACTAATGCTTTATAACAGGACTATCCTTTCACCTCTTAGCTATGACCAGCTATTCCCAGTTTGCAGTTCCAGAGAGGAAACTCCCCAACATTATTAATCCTACCCCCACATACTTACGGCAAATTTTCATGAGGTTCTACTTCTATCCAGAAAAAAATACTTCATTTTGGGCAGCTTAGCTCAGTTAATTTTTAAGAATCCTCACTTAAACCTTGAGATGCTCAAACATTAAAATGTGGTTGATCAGATCATCGCATATAGACGGATCCCAACTGAGTACTCTAAGATGGTAGCATATAAAAAGCAAGAATTATCCATTTGGAAGGTAAGTGAATAAAAGAAAATACAGAACTTTTTCCCATGGATGATGTTATATACTGTCAAGAATGGATTAAATTTTCTCCATATCTTCACCTAGTGGGAGGGTTTTCTTTTTCTTACCTGGAAGATAAGAGTCCAGGTCATGCTTGGGGCCAATGAATGGCATACTCAGATAGGCCAGTCAGAATAATTCTCCTTCCTCTAATGTATTGCAATTTCTTTTTTCACTGAATCCACAGAAAAGAGGCTATTCAGCAAGCCTGGTTAGTGCATTTTGTTTAAATTATTGGCAAGAACAAATTTTTAAAAAGTGCAAAATAAAAATAGGTATGCAAAATGAGATACAGTTTCTATTAGAAATTAATCTGATAACCTGAACCATGAAACTAAGAAGATAAGTTTGTACAGAGGGATGAAAAAGTTGATGAAACAGGTTCACCTAGTTAGTCTACCTGTGTTAACTGCTCTCAGGAGGGTTCTAGAACATTGTCGGTGCTGAGTAGACAGAAAATTTCCCCTTTATTTAATGGAGATTCCAGTTCCAAGCCCCGTGAGTACTTTGTAGGATTCCAGAGATGCAGAGGGAAATGATACTGTTGAAAGAAGTGTTACATAAAATATCTGACATTTCAAGACAGTTAGATAAAGATACTGTTTAGTCTGTCATGTTTAGAGAAAAACTCCACAGTTCATCAAGTTGCAGAAGTATCTTTTTGGCCTAACCATTAGTGATAAAGCAGGAGCTAATTTTCTTTGACAGAGTTTAATCAGAGAATGATGAGTTATCAAGTGTATTTCACTATTTGTCTAAGAAAATGGGCCATTCTACTATGTTATGAAGGTAGAAGTTTAACTTGTAAAAGCAGAAATAGTGTAGGCAAAATTGAATGTTCACATTATAGCGAGTTCTGCATCTTTTTAGTACAGGTGTTAGATCAGATTCAACAGAAAATCAAGATCATTAATGGAAAATAAGGTATTGTTCTGTAATGATGGAAACTGTTCTACGGATAGCTTTGTTATCATATAAGGCAAAGAAAGGGAACTCACAGAAGAGAGCTAAAATGACCTCATAGAAAAAACCTCTGTATGAATCAAACAATACAGTATACAGGAACTAGCACAGAGTTATGACAACCAGATTTGGGGATGAGTGCTTTACTGGCTTTAGAATCTCCTATGTCCTTAATTTGGAAGACCTCAACGAACACGTGTTTGTCCTTCAAATCATATCTATCCACAGCACCTCTAATGTCATGTAAATCATAAATTCAACCTGTAAGGATTGTTGTAGAAAAAGCAGAATCTCAAATACTGATAATTTGGAGAATATTATTATATCTTTTGAATTGGTCCTTATGAAAAAAAAATCAAATAATGCAAAATACTTTGGATATGGAAGATTTTAGTCTTACAGGCAAATAAAAATCTTTTCTCCATTTTGGTATGAGATTGTGCTCAGTTTATTAGCTTTTGTGCAGGATGGATCTGTATTTGGCTAGAATGTTAGGCCTTGCAGGAAGATATGCAGTCAGCAACCTGGAACATCAGTAGTGCCTTGGGAATGAGCTTGGTTATACTAGAATTCCTTGTATTAATTTTTTGTTTTGTTTTTAACTTTAGTCAGACTCTCAGGGATAAAATGACTAGGTAAGAATCCAAATAGTTCACAATGTCTCATGAAGTGAAGAATGTTTCATTATGTAAGGATGGCTTTCCTTGGCTCTGAATAGGATTACCCAGTGATCACTCTATTAGATGAAAATGTCTGTGATACAGATTTTTTCAATGGAATTCGATTTATAGACTGCCAGGTAACCTGTAGCAACTGTAACAATTTACCTGGCCAGTGAGAGATTGTGCCAATTTATCTGGAAAAAAAAATTTCCTTAAAAGTTGATAAATATTCTCCTTTTCTACCTCAGAACCCCAAGATARGAACAGTGATTTCAAGTCTTCTCCCTTTTGCCAAAGTACTATTTGAAAGCACTGGCTTTCAATTTGCCAGAGTAGCTTACGCATTTTTTTTCATTGGTCTCCTGGATCTTGCATATTTACGTACATTTCTAGACTTCATCTTAATAGACATCATCTGAGAGACTTCATTCTGACAGAAAAATAGACTAGGTTATCCAAAGAATGCCCCAGTGGACAGCTTTGTTAGGTGCTAAGTATCTTGTTTGGAGACTAGATACATTGGGTACAGTGAACACATTCAGTAAGATCTGTATCACTGAAGATGATCAATGATTTCTTCCTTCTGGATGATTGTTCAACCGACATCCAAATCACAGCAACAAAGTTCCTGCTGCAAGATCAAACTGTCAGGCTATGGTACTGTCAAACTATGGTACTGTCAGCTGGATGATTCTCATCTGTAGGCAGTTCTTTAGCATACTTGGTCCTGTTTTGATATTCCCGGACCAGTCAAATTCTTCTCCTTTCCCACTTGGTAGCTTGTATTTAGATACCGTTCTGATGATAGGCTGTTTTTTAATTTTAAAATTCTAAAATGTGAAATTGCATATCTATTTCCTCTAGATCTGGTAAAGTAAGGATTAATCTCTCCTTCCATGAAGGAAGGGCTGAACAGTGTGTGTTTTTAACTAAGAGTTATCTTTTTGGATTGTGAGAGGACAAAATCTGTGAGGGCAAATAGCGTTCCAGATGATTTACCTGGAAAAAGGCTGAAGTACTTTGTCCATTCCATAAGGGTCTGAAGGAATTTGAGGAAAAAGTTAAGAGAGTGCCCCACTTACTTACTAATTTCCAGTTATAACGTTGTGTCTGGCTGTCTAACTTTTGATGGGGAGGAGGAGCGGACAAATAATTTTTGAAGGAAGAGGCTATTGATAGAAGGAGCTGGCTGAATTCTCTACATTTCCCAAAGAGAAAAAGTCATAACTATGCTGAAGGTGGGCAGAAGAGGGCTGAAGACTCAGAAGATCCAAGGAGGTGAAAATATATTTGGCTAAAGTGAGCCTTAGTTATTTTGAATTACAGTCTTCCTAAAATAAATAGCAGTTGTCATCATCATCTACATTTCCATAAGCTCAGTGAGAATGAAACAAAATTTTATATGAATTTGGGTTTTAATAGATCTAGGAAAATTAAATATCAGTTTTGGCATGAAACAATTGTACTAAGTTTTGTAAAGTGGCTGCAACTTGAAGCAGCTATAACCCTTTGGATTCAGGGGAATATTTTTCTAATTTTCATGTCTGTTTCACAGAGAATTATTGAATTTCTTTCACGACCCATGGAAGAAATACAGCCAACGCATCAGTTATGTGCAGTATGCCATAATGCCTCAGTGTTTACCTTAAGGGGGAGGAATTTAGTCTCTAAGCCTACTGACTGCTAAGATTGTTATGGTAGTATCTGTTGTAATAAAAGCAATCCAACAGCACCCTGCACAGCAGATTTTTGTACATTGCGTAGTGACATACTTTTGCAATGATTTGTTGAGTTCAAAAATAGAAKATTTCTATCTACCCCAACTATGTTCTGAAATTGAATAATCTTTGGCTTCAGAATATATAATATTGCACTTTTTTCACACTCTGTGGTAAATAGGCTTTAAGCACTTGTAGAAAAGCATGATTTTGCCAAAATTAAGTGTATCTCAAATGCAGGAACTGAGAGATGATCAGTATTGCCTTGTTTTCATTGCAGTTAATTTTTATTATTGGTAGTGGTGTTCCTAGACTGAAAGTCTAGGTCTGAACCTTTCTAAATTCAAAGCAGATCTGTATATGTTATTCATATACTGATTTCTGTCACTACTTTGGTGTTCAGCCCCTTCAAACTAACAAACACAAACTTTGGAATTAAGGCAACATTTAGTCACTAGAATTCAGCATTCATTTACTGGACAGCAGCAGCCAGACGTAGTGATACTTTCTGTTATTTTCCCCTCATATTTCATTCTTGGAGATACATCTTTTGACAAGCATGTACTAAAAAGAACGCACAAACCCCAGATCATAAGTGAGACAGTGGAAAATATGAAGTGCAAATAGAGAATAATTATTCTACCCTCTGTCTCCCTTAAGCTGCAAGAAGATCATAAAAAGAAGGGTAGAGTTTTTCAGTTCTTCTTCCCAGAAATTGAGGGAGAAGGGAAAGAAGAATTATTACATTATCACGTATTGTGTTACTGTAATCTTGTTGTAAAATATTCATTGTAATACCGTACCGGCACTCGAAGTATTATGCTACAAAACAAACCAGAACCCTRTACAGTGATTAATTTGTTCTTTTCCATTGCCTCGTGTGAACATTTTCRGAGGGAAAGATCTTTTCTACAATAGTTATTGAAGGGAAAGTGATTCTTAGATGTCATGAAGAGGAAAGGCAGTTCAGAGCTGTCCATTGCAATCATAGAATCCTACCAACAGCTACTGACTGGCTCGGGTGTCTATGCAAGCAGATTAAACTGTAGGTTTAGGTTAACGCTGATTTTAAAAATGCAAACTATTTATAAACTGGTCAATGAAGCAAACATTTATTGTACCACAAGCATCTTTGATATTTATAAGCTGTGTATTCATATAAACTAAAACAAATGTAGTATTACTTCCAAAAGAAACTATTTCAGTATGTAAGTAAATGAATGTAAACACAGTACTTCTAACAGGTTTATGCATGTATAGCTCTATTAATGTAAGTAGAAGGAGTGTGAATGTGTACCTTTGATTCAATAATATCTAAATCAATAGCCCAGAAAATTTGGTTRTTTGGAACTTAACTGCTATTTCAAATTTCTTGATAATTATGAAAAGCTGAAAAACAAAAAGAGCAATACTTAGTTTCATAAAATAGTGCAAATTTTAAAGGCAAGAGTCAGAAAGATATTCTTCATTTTACYGACCAAATACTACTTAGTGAAATGATTTCACAATAACTGTTTTTTGGTCTCAGGTGGCACATCTCCTTAATAAGTGAAAACTGTTCATATGTTTACATGCTGAAACTGCCTTTTCACCAGTTAAGGAGACATGTATTACATTTTCGAAAAAAGTCTATTTTCTATTTTCAAAAGTAGGTTGGACTCTTAATAGTCCAGCAAAACTCTCTGCAACATAGACTCCCACCTGATTAAGTCACTTGAAAAAAATTGACGTAGGTGTCTAAGTCATTAAGGCAGTTTTATTTTTATCTTTTCATTATAGTCCTGGTCCTTAATCCCATATCAAAGCATGTTCAAATCTGAGTTAACATTAGCGCCTGGCTAATGTTTACACAAAAAGGGGACAAAAGAGGAGGAAGCAGATAAAACAATTGTACTATCTCAAAAAATGACTCTGTCTTTATAAAAAGCCCAGAGTGATGCATTTCTCATTTTGCTTTCTATGGGCTTGTAATGGCTACTGCAGTTAGAGACCAAACCACTGAGAAAAAGGTAGGACAAAATAAGCAATACTTGATTTTTATGCCTCTTAATTCTTTTCTTCTTTCCATTTTTTTAAACATAAAMCAAGCACTTTAGTTTTTTAAACTGAACTGCGTATAGAAGGGAGACATATTGTTAATCTTATTATAGCTTTTTTCATCCCAAACAATTTACAATTTAAACTTTATGTAATGAAAAAATAATTTCTCTCTGAAATGCTGCCAGCTCTGGAGTAAATGCTACAGCTATTTCACAAGACGAATACCAAAAATTTTGAAATAAAATGGAAAAACCATATTTATTTGAAACTCTGGAAATAATTTATAGCAGGCTAAAATTGGAATGCAGCRTTTTGGTTAATGGGGGTAGTAATGGCTGGACAGGCAGGGAATCTTACCTAACAATTAAAGCCTTGTCAGTGGCTGTACTGAGACTACTAACAGATTAGAATCACATAGTTCATGTCTGATCCTAACTTCCTCAAAGCTGTCTTGTCAGTGGCTTGCTTTCAAAAATGTATAGAAAATTTTAGAACTGGAACCTAATTTATTCTAAGTTTAGATTGTTTGTAATGGTGGTATTATTTCAGGTGAGAATAATCTTGTTTTCATCATTAGTATACAAACTAATGGAACAGTTACTGTCAACCATCTTACATAAGCTTTGTGACAAATTCTACTTTTGACAATGAAGTCTTTTTCAGTTGTCAAGTAGAAGAGAAAAGTAAGATATTAGAATTAGGCCTTCACTACTGCAAAATGCCTATGTGGAAAAGACACATAAAGAGTGCTGCTAACCTGTCGTAAATTAGTTATTCAGTTAGCTCAGTTTGCACCTGTGTAAATGAAAGAAAATCAGTGCTTTCCATTATCATTTAATCTTTATCCATATACGATTATCAAAATACAATACGGTTATGCCTATAAAAAGCAAATGGCTGAAACTTTTTTGGCCATAGGCATCTTAGCTTTCCTTGGAATAAACAGTTTATTTCTTGTAAGGAAGAATATTTGCTGCCACCTTCTGGACTTCTATATTACACAGTTTAGAGGAAGGTCTTGGAAGATGAAGCCTTGTGAATGAACATTTGAAAAACAAGTGCAAAGTTGGTCCTAGTTTCTGACCTTGCTGTTTTGTATGAACAATGGAAGGGTTTTAASTTGATATAAAGTAAAGGCTAATGATATTTTTTTCTAAAATCAAAGAAAAGAAATATTAATTATATTGTAATACTTGGAGGTGGTGGCACTATTGTTGCTGAACATATCCAAACTAAAAGATAAATTATCCAGTTCCTTATAATTTTCTTATCAAATCTTTCAAACTGAAATTTTCAGTCTTAGCTGTTTGGTTTTTTCTTATTTACTTCATCCCAAATGATCCAACCATTTCAGATGCATTTGAACCAAATGAACCTATAYAGTTCAACCATTTCAAAGAGTGAGAGTAGGGAAAAATAGATGTCAATGACAAAAAATTCTAGCATCCTTTTCCTTGAAAAGTGGTACCACTACATGCTTTAGAACTGGTTTGAGATTAATCTTTGTATCTGAAGTGTCTCATATTTCCATGCAAACTTGCCTATATATATTCAAGCTGAGAGCCTTATATTACGCTCAATAGGAGCAGCTTGCTTTTTACAGCTGGTTCCTGAGAACTCTGTTAGCAGCGATAATATTCTGTTAGGCAGGAGGATTTTATGCATTATTACAGGTCTAAGCTGCTGTAGGCTGTGRTGTCCTTGGACGCTGTAGAGGAGAACAAGGAGACTGTCCTTGTGCTTTCTCTGCCTGTCTAAACTGCAGGCTACATGTACCCCCACAGGCTGGAGAAGTCACTGGGGTGTTCCACAGCTCCTGYGCTGGCTGCACAGCTGGGTTTTCATTCACAAAAAAGTAGTGCATGCAGGCGTATGGTGCATACCCATGTCTCTTCCCACCATCGGGTCCRGACCTGAGACTGTACGCTCACTGACCAGGACTGAGATGCTTCCACTGCAGAGCACAGCTGCCCCTTGACAGAGCCCAAGACCTCCTGTCTGGGCCCAAGCAGCCTCAAAGGGGAGAACATCTGATTTGAATACAGGGGGGCAAGAAGCAGACTTTCAACAGGGTAGAAGAAACAGACGAGGGAAGGACAGAGAAGAGACTGGACAAAGCAAAACCAGGAGCTGGTAATACTYGATACAGAAGGAAAATCTGTATTCAGCACTGGCTTGGAGAGTGATGATACTTGGACCTGATGGCCAAGGTTCCCRAGCTTTGATGAGAAGCCTAAGGAAAATTGACCTGTGTAGCTCACAATGAGGCTATGATGAGGAGACAGGAAAAGAAAAAGATGAAGAAATGGGGCAGGGAAGGTACATTTGGGGAAAAGAACCTGTGCCCACTACTGTATATTTTCCTCCAGAGTTCCAGGGAAATTTCTTCCCCAGRGGGATGGAGTTTGTCCTTCCACAGTCTCTCTGCTGTCAGAAGACTGGGAAGCCCCGCTGGAAACCTGTGTCATCCTCCCAGTGCCGACTCATATGGTGGTTCAAGCCATGCTGGAGGACCCTGTTGGTTACAKTATGCTACACGATAGTATTCTGGGGTTTGGTTTGTTGTTCTTAGAAAACCCTTGGGTCTTAAACACACAAAGCTACCTTGAAGCAATGCTGGTGAAGTTGGAAGGTCAGCTATTCAAAAGCTATGAAATGCAAGCATCATTGCCCAGTACATATGCATTTTGATTAAATTTCAGGACTTCTGCCCCCTCCAGTGCTGTTTCAGGGCTTCATTTAGGAAATGCTAGGATTAYATAGCAAAGGAGTATATTGTGCAAAAGGTGCTTTCACTGGTTGGATTCATAGCTGGTCGCTGAGGATTCCCTTTCTGTGCTTCCACCTGGAGATCTGTAATCTGTTAACACTCACAGACTGATGTTAAGGATCACATACTTTGATACAGTAACTAGTTCATRTACTACTGGACTCTGAAGATGCTAAGTGTCTTGAACTGGACACCCAAGGCTACTGAGTGTCCTAGTATCAGTGCCACACGCTTCATGCATTATTTAATCATTTGTAGAATGCAATAGTGTAAAAATGAACTATGGCTTCTGAATGACTTGGATACTAACAAAAAAAATTTATGAGGAAATAATTCTGCATGAAGAGCACGCTCTGAAGAGTGTACATTAAGTAAGGAATGGTGCTAACCATGTAACAATGTCAAAACAGAACAGCAAAGAGCTGTTCGTCAGGTGAGCAGTACCATTCTGTGCCCTGAATTGAGTCYGGAGTCCTACAGAAAAAAATAGCAGATGATGACATGATTACAGATGTTTTGGCCACAGAAATGCCCAGGAGGGTTGGATTAAGCTGATACAGGCAACATTAATTCCAGGTGCCTCATTTTGCAATCCAAACAGTAGTGTTTAACATTGTTTTTTCATAATTATATATATATACTGTCAGGTGCTTGCTTCAGTACTGTTCCTGTAGCAGTAGCAAGTCTACCAGTTTCTCTACCAAAACACTTCTCTGAAAGTAATCTTAAGATGAGAAAAGTTTATAATTTTGTACATCTGAAATGCTCACAGCTGTGCAACAGAGTACAGTGCAGGTGCAGATTTACATCACCATAAAAAAGTTATGTTGCTGCCTYTCATTTTGTGTAATCTTTTGAATTTTTAATGGAATGCCATCGTGAAATTTTTTTTCTCATTTGTCACACCTCTGCACTCTCTGACATCAGCCAAACAAGCAGCAAGGAAGTATGTGGAAACCTTTTCTGAAGAAACTTACAGCCCAGTTTGGTTCATAAAAGATATTCAGGTAGCATGGCTAGGACTGGCAGAAATACCTGTGCATATCTAAAACTGTTTACTTAACCAAAGAAAAGTAAACTGCAGGGAGATTTTGAGGTTTTCTTGTCACCTGCTTAGGTTCTGCTTTTAAGTTATAGGCCTGATGTTGGAAAATTACCGAGACTCTAGGAAAAAAACTAAGTGTACCCAGATGCCCGTGCTTTGCTTTTGTTCACAGTATAAAGCCGTGTACCAGCAACAACCTGCACAGTGAGACAGATCAAAGAAAAAATCACTAGCAGTTATTGACGTTTTTTGAAAAACAAAAGGGTTTTTTTGCAAAAACTTTCTTTAAAAAGTTGAAAATATTTGTCCATAGGTCGTTACTGTATGGAAACTTTTGCTTCTAATATAAATGTACTGAATTCTTTGCTTTGCAATTAGTTAAAGCTCATACTGAAATCAATGAGTGTTGTGCTCCATGTCAGCCTTTGTAATCCAACATGTGTTACAGTGATTGGGAACGTATTTTATTTCTGTAATGTTCCTCCTTTTCTTCTGTTTGTTGTGCATTTCTTAAATCAGGTAAAATCTATTGTTTCAGATATAGATGGAAACATCAAGAGAAACACTCCATCTGTTCAACAGTTCAGTCTTTACACCTGTTTAGAAATGACCTGGTTACTTTCATAGCAGCTTATCTTTCAATTGCCTGGAATTATGAGGGGATTCTCTGTTTTAAGATGTCTGTCTTAAAGACATGCAAAAGAATCAAGGATTCTTGTTTGAAAACACTTACTATTGTTATATTGATTACCCCACACAGGAAGCCTTCATCCAGATAGTCAATCTGTAAGCACGGTTCAGTAGGTTATTTTTCTCATAGCTGAGTTTCCTCAGCCTGAGGCAATGTGCAGTTATTATAACATACTACCACATAAGTTTGTGGAGGTTTCACATGCACCGAAATTAAAAACGGTTTGTCAAGATCATTACAAACAGGAATAGATTTTTTCCTTTGAAAACTGCAGAGGATAACAGGAGACTTGATTAGCATGCTATATAATGAAAAAGTCTTTGCCTGCCTTACTCAAGGAAGCAAATGTTAAAACTATGGAAGTATCATCATATGGTTAGTCTTAGCTTGTAAAGGAAGAGTTTAAGTCTGCTTCTGTAGAGAGCCTTCCAACATAGTATTTCACTGAGCTTCATGATTTTTCCTACTTTTTAAATCATTTGATAAAAAACCTAAAGTGCTTCCTGTAGTAAGCAACCGGCCTGAAAAGCGCTTGTCAAACATAGCTCTCGAGTGATTCCAACTCGTCMCTTATGTAATCACATGCAAAGGTAATGTTTACTATAAAGTAAGAACAGTCGTTGTCATGGGTACTATGAAGTTGTGACGGTGGCACCAAGTGTGCTATGAAATTATCAGGCTCACATGTTTTCCCAAGAAATCTACCAGCAGTGAGTAATTCAGAGCTTCTGAATCCACAGGTTTTTGAAGATCTTGTCAAGTTTCTTCTTTGTATAACATTTCTATTTCAAGCTGAGTAGACTCATTATAAAATAACATTATGCCAAGCTGCATAATTAAGATTTGCACTTGCCATGCCAAACTGCCAAAGCGATCAGTGGACTCCTGGGTGTTTGACTTCAGGCAAAGAAAGTTGTATCATGTTTTGTTAAAAAGGCAAGACTGGAAGAGTGGATCTTTTTAGAACCAATCGTTTTTTATTCTTAAAGCTATGAAATCTGGAAAAGGATCCTGGAAAAAGAGAGGAGAAAGATTTTGCAAATTGTTAGCTGCGAAGAGTGCTGTTGTTTCACTGGTATTTCCCTACCTCATAGTGTACAGAGGATTCCCCACAGAGATGCTGGAGCAGCAGAACGTGATGGTAAGGCTGGTCCTTTGTTGAGGTGTCATCCTGGATACTTGATAAACAGCGCTCCTCCCAGATCACATCATCTGGTGTCAAGTTCTCTTTATAATTGCTTATAATCTTTTATCAGAGTTCACCTTAGCACTTTCGAAAACTCTCTTGTATAGGAGCTATGTAGGATAATATGTTTGTGGATCTGTTGTCCCTCAGAGCAATAGTCTGTTGATAGGGCCTGCTTTTTTTTAAAGCTCACTTTTTTCTTTTTGCTGGGTATTAGCATTTTGGTTCTTTCACAACATCTTTTTGTAAATAGTAGAAGAAAAAAGTCATGCCCAGTGATGTGAGCACTCTGTCATCCAAGAATAATCTAGAAAATTTCAACAAAAGGCTGGAAATAGTCAGCCATCTCTGTGCAGAATAATTAAACCCTTCTTGCCGATTGATTGTTTTCTTCTCTTGTACCTTCARTATTTCATGATCCTCTGATAGGTATTTTATCCTGTACAGTCTCTGCTTTTTTCCTGGAGTTTTCTTCCCACTGCTTAGCTCCCTCTAATCCTAGTAGTTTTTTCTCTCAAAATTGCTGCTCTGCCACTTAGCACWCATTTTCCTATCTGAACCACACACCAGCCCCTCAATTCCTAATTTTTGGAGCCTGCTGATACCTCAGCCTCTTAGTATTTCTTTACTTCAAATACAAATTTGTGTGAATTCTGAACATTCGTTTTAGTGTGAATAATAACAGCACTCTGCCAAAAAGAAAATAAACTCATTGCCACATGATTGCTGTGGTGACAGCAAAATGGGTCACTGCAGTTTTAGGGCTGATTTTGTGTCTTGACTCTTGAATGTCTCATATAAAATAAAATGAGGTGTACAAAATGAAATAAATAAAATAAAACTAGATATATAAAATTAGGGTCAGTGCAAGAATTCTTCAGACAAAATTTAACTGAAACCTCCTTTTGATGGCTGATCTCAAAATGGCATTGGCTTGATCTCAAAGTGAATTGTCAGTGTGTCTAGGAGAGAATTGGGCATTCCCTGCTGCAAGTCTTGATATGAGTGTATTATAAAGTCCCATGCCATCGGCCAGGTGCTTTTGGAACCAAGCAGCTTATTATCACTGGATATTGTCGCATGTCTTAGGACATTGGCAAAATTACTTCTTCCATAAAAGAGCAGAAAGCAAAAGAATGAGGCTTACTTGTAAGAGATGGTCATGTTTACTCTGTTAGTGTTCCTACAGAAAAAATTCATTGAAATGCCTTTCTGTTTGTTTCATAATACGTTATCTTTTGCTGAGCAGGAACATGGTAAGAGTGGTTCCCCTAGAGAAACGGGGAGAAGTTAAGCAGTTCTTCGGTCAAGAACTAAATTTTGTCTTTTATTTTGGCAACAGAATTTTTAACTTTTTGTCTAAAAGCTACTCATCTCCAAACCAAAACTTTTCAATTCAGGTTTTATAACAAGAGGTTTATAACTGAATCAGAAATTGAAAGTATATATATACCTTGATTGAGGTAGCTGTTTTCATGAAAAGGCTGTCTAGAATGTGAGATCCAAACTGGTGCAGTATAGTTCCTCCAGTATGTGCTATAATTAAATGTGCTAAAACCAACATAAAATACTTAAATTCCTCTTTTAATGTGAACATACTGGAAGTATCGTTATTAGGAGTGGCCTAAAATTCACTGTTACATATGCTTACATAGTAAACATAACAATTGCATCTTGGTAGCCTTGTCATATTATATTAAAATAATTCTAATTGCTTTTTCAGAAAAACATTCACAAAAGCTCACTGCCCTTTCAAAGAGAAATTTCAGATGGCTCCTCTCTACACAAATGTTCATTTTCTTGACATTTCAGCTATGTTTGACATCATCATTAGCTTTTAATTTGGACCCATGACAATGAACAGCTCAACTTTCCTCTAAATATCTGCTTCACAAGAGATTACTTTTTGGATAAAACTGTTACTTTAAGTAGCCTAATCTTCTGAAATATTCAGGGGGATGGAACACCTCTCCTATGAAGAAAGGCTGAGAGTTGGGGTTGTTCAGCCTGGAGAAGAGAAGGCTTCGGGGAGACCTTATTGCAGCCTTTCAGTACTTAAAGGGGGCTTATAAGAAAGATGGGGACAGACTTTTTAGCAGGGTCTGCTGTGACAGGACAAGGGGGAATGGTTTTAAACTAAAAGAGGGTAGTTTTAGACTAGATATAAGGAAGAAATTTTTTACGCTGAGGGTGGTGAAACACTGGCACAGGTTGCCCAGAGAGGTGGTGGATGCCCCATCCCTGGAAACATTCAAGGCTAGATTGGACAAGGCTCTGAGCAACCTGATCTAGTTGAAGATGTCCCTGCCCATGGCAGGGGGGTTGGACTAGATGACCTTTAAAGGTCCCTTCCAACCCAAACTATTCTATGATTCTATGATTAATAAGAATTACAGACTTACCTGGTTAGTAAAGAGAGTCTTGAAGCCAAGTTGGATCCAAGCACTATGCATGTAGAATGATGTGTATACATGAAATTGAATTCGGAGTTGGAATTTGAATGGGATTTTCAAAAGATCTTAGCTGAGTTAAGAGGACTAGTGTCACTGGGGCTTTTGCTTTTAACTCTTATTGGTGTTTAAAAAATCCTTCTGTCATTGCTATAGGCCGTATGAAATACTTGTATTTGAATAACAGCAAAAAGTCCAAATGTGATCAAAATCCAAATTTTCGGCATCGATGCACTTCCTTTTCTTTTGGACAAAGTAAAGAGAAGATAGGCTAATAGCTATATTTTATATTGCTATCACAGAAGCTGACTTTTTGTTTATTGCTGTAAACATGCGTATGATTTAGTTGACTTCCTAAGTGAACTTTTGGGTTGTGCTGAAAATGAAAGAAATCACAAAATGATTTTAAAGATGACAATTATGCATTTCTGTCTTTCAGGTGAATTTAGTTCTAGACAGATGACTCAGGAAACTGAAATGTTCTGTTTCAGTCCACAGCTCTCCTCTAGCTCCTATTAACTTGACTTCTGTCTTTCTGGAGAGCTGATTTGCTTCGGATGAGAATATATCCCAGCTTTACCTCTTGTTTCTTCTGCTGATAATTGGAATAATAATGCTTATTATTTCTTACTTGGAAAGTGGTATGCCATGTAGGCATATGTAAACCTAGAAGTTAGATTTCAATAATTCACATATTTCACACAGGATACTCAGTAGCTGGTGATGAATTCCAAAAGTTACTGACCTAAGCCTGATATGAACTGGTGGCCATCCTGTGTAAGCTGCTGTATCTTCTTAGTAGCCACATGCATCAACATCAACACTTGTGGTGGAAGTACAAAACTGCTAAAAATCTCCTCATTAAGGAATTATTCTTGGGGTGGTAGGGTGAACAAGTACAGAAGTGTGATTATAATTTACAGATCTATTTTACAGGAGGAGACTGTAAGTAAAAACATGTAAGGCAATATGAGGCTGATTGGATTTCTATGTATCTCTCTAGCAGCACTATTTATCTTTGGTAGGGTATCTTTATTCCAAGTAGATACTAGTATCTTAAATTTCTACCTAAAATAGTATATATAAATTCAGATAAAACTTTTACTAGAGGGGGAGGAAGGAGGGAGGAAAGGGAAAGGGAAAGGGGAAGGGGAGAGGGAAGAGGAAGGAAAGGGGAAGGGGGGAAGGAAGGGGAGGGAAGGGGAGGGAGGTGATTTCATATTAACAGGGTAGCATAGAAAATAGATTTCGCCTAAAGTATACTGTCAGAATGTACATGTAAATGAAACAAAAAAATAGCAACCAAACCAAAGGAAAAAAACCCAAACAGGCAGAGAGGAAAGGGACAAGTTTAATGATAGAAGAAAAATACAGATCTTGACAGTGGAAAACAGATAGAAGGGAGATCTCCAAAGGATTAAAATATTGCTACTTTCTATTTCCAGGTAAATGCAGTGTAACTCTTTCTTGAGTTTTCCAAACTTTTTTTTTTTTTTTTCTTTTTCCAAAATTTCCCATCATTCTCCTGAATTTTAAGAGGGAGATGGATCACTTGGTCATTTTCTTCTAATGCAGTCAGTATCCTAATCCCAAATTTAAAGGGGAGAGTAGGATTTTGGAGGTCCAAAATTCAAAGGAGTGATTTTTATTGGCTTGATTAGATTTTGATTCCAGTCTGCTTTCTGCATGTATAACCAAATGCATTCTTCTCAAGTTTGATTGCAGTTTGAGCTACCATCGTGGGACCAAACTAAGGAGATTTTGTTCATACTGGGGAATGTTTTCTTCATCAAGATAGATAGTTCTACTAAAACCCCTATGATATAAAAGATCCATAATCTGGTCTGTAGCTAGCTGGATGGTAGTTTGAACAAATGTATCAATAGATTCTGCCACCTTTATTCACAGAGTGATGCTTTAATCTTTAGCTTCACACTTGGGATGGATTTTGATACCCTTAGTTGTGTGAAACAACACCTTGTTTCAGACCTAGCACCACTGATGTTAACAGGACTGCTTACTGAAAAACATGCTAAACTATTCAAATGTAGCTCCTTGATTTCAGCAAGACTGTGTATTCACTGCAGTATTGTACAGTAGGATTCAAGGCCACAGACTCTTAAGAATTTTCTACAGTAGCAGTATTTCAATGCTTCGTCCCCAATACGATAAGTAAAAGGTGAAAGTATAAGACCAGAGTAAAAAGATTTAAAGTGGGAAGAAGCACTGTAAAGCCCCAAATGAAAATAATAAAATGTGTACAAGAGACCAATAGGAAGACATGGTCATGTTTATGATTTACCGTTAAGTGCTAATTTCTGTGGCATATACTACTCTGGTTGCAAGAATCAGTACTCTTGAATATATGTATCCCTTCAGTTCTCAATCGCTGTGCTTTCACAAGAAACTATTGCATTATATTGCAGCTGCAAAACCCAGCTCACCTCTCTGACTGTTCAATAATTTTGATTTACCGGCTTCTATCTTACTTGCTGGATTCAAGGCAAACTTTGGCTAAAAATATGTCTGCACTTGGGATGTCAAATTTCCCCAAAATGGGAAATCTTTAACAACTTTTCCAGCTGTCTTTCACCTCTTTTAGTCTTCAGAACACTCCAGCATCTCTTATAGGACATTCTCTGTGAAATCACAGAGGCAATTCATGATTTTGGATCACAGCTGATCCACATAGCTTACAAACTAAGCCCCTGGCCGATCAACCAGATTCCTGTGGAAGGACCTTTGAGCCAGGACAGATGTGACTGAATTCAGTGGGGCTCTGTGCAGGCCAAAGGTCTATCCAGTTGTATTCTGCTAGTGATCAGTCAGAGTCTAATACTGTGTCTATTTTATGCTGTGTTAGTAATACATATTACTATTAATATCATTTAATAAGGCACTTCTTTTTAAAAAAAAAAAGTCCTCAAATCCCTAGGTCATTAGAACATAGTTGGGGAGGGGGGCAGAAAGAAAGCTCTTCTCTATTAATTTGACATACCAGGAATATTGCTTACTATTGTTTCTGTTGTAGTAGTCCTAAAGCAAAAACGTAGTGTCCTGCTTACTTAATACAATGGTATCTATTCATTTCAGGACATTATGTGTATAAAGCATCTGATAATATGCATAAATGTGCTAAAATTTGTATCTATTTTGATTCCTTAAAAAAGTTCAAATATTTTGGACCCAGATTTGAGGTGATACATCTGACGTTATTAAGTAAGCTAAAGAATACTATTGGCACTGTCTGTGTGCCAGTTTACCACTGCAAACAATTGATTGCAAGCAAAGTGGACACTAAGTTTCAGCTATAAGGTTTACTCTTCAATAATTGATGGCTTCCACACCTGTGCAGTGACGCCAGCTTTCTTTGCTGAAAATTTTGGCCTCGGAGCAGTAAACAAAGAGGATGTGGTGGTTTCTGGCTTAGAAAATGCAGAGTAGCCTGTAGGTGAATGTGATTCATTTACTGGGATAGAGGCATTTGACTGGAACGAAGGTTGTGAACTGTAGGCTGGCACGGAGTACACTGAAGATGCCCGGATGTTAGTAGGAGAGCCAGCACTAGGTGGTCTTAAAGGTAGAGCTTGCTTTGAAGTGGACAACTTTGATGTCTGCTTAATAGCAAGGCTCTCCTTAGTACTAGGAGGTTGAAAAGTAAATAAAGATGCATCGAGTTGATAAGGTTGATGTTTCATAATATCCAAAGCATTGAGACCTTTCTTAGGTTTTCTTTTTGTATTTTTGGTAGCAGCAGTGGACTTAGAGGAGGCCTTGGTAGCAGCAGGAGGATAAGATGGGCAGTGGATGGGATTATAAGCAACAGGTGGAGGTGCTCGGACATTAGATGAATATTTCCAAGAAGCTGGTAAAGATGGAGTTGGAGATGAGGCTCGTGCCATGTTTGCCTGCACAGTCTCTGAATCCACCACATACTTCTCCATTCGAGAGTGCCTTCTGGCAAACAACTGTGCTCCTTTTCCACTCATAGCTGGTGGCATCTCAAAGGGTGGCTTTGTTCCTCCAGCACTTGGTGTGACTGGTGGTGTCTTGGGTGTATGGTTTGGACTCGCAAGGGTTGCCTGAGGCCCTTTGAAAGGACCAGCTAGGTTGAGAGTACTTGGGGGATGGGCAGGAGAATGAGGATACTGTGGAGATTTGAGTGCTGCAGGATATGCTGCCTGAGGTGAGGCTGGTGCTGGGAAAGAAGGAGCCTTG
The DNA here is from genome assembly GCA_035582835.1 of Phoebastria nigripes. NCBI lineage: Eukaryota > Metazoa > Chordata > Aves > Procellariiformes > Diomedeidae > Phoebastria > Phoebastria nigripes. Next base: position 2,095,716 of record JAYKAV010000778.1, read on the forward strand.
TTAGAAGCCACAGCTGGAGGTGACCAAACTGGTGAAACTGGAGTACCAGCAGTAGGAGAGACCTTGAGTGAAGGCTTTGGAGCAACAGGAGGAGGTGCCTTTTGTTTAGATGCTTGAGTCTGCATGAAATTGCAAGCCTCTGCTCCCAAACTGAGGTAGTCTTCTTCAGGTCCTGACTCAAACCCAGCTCCAGTACCTTTTTTGCCCTCTGCATTGTGTACAAGGGACAACAGGGCAGGATTAGGACTTACTTTGGGTGTTTCTTTGAAAGTGAACATAGGTTTTGAAGTGCTTCTTCTCTTTGCCTCTTGCAGTATCCCAGTTCTTTTGGCTGGCACCGCAATCCTTTCATCTCTGGATGCTATGTGTTCCGTTGGCTCAGTGGATGACCACACAGTTGGGGCGGCTCTGCTGGCTACAGGAGCCGAAACAGGTCTGTACAAAGCCTCAGGTGGTGGGCTAATAGAGCAGTAAGGAGGTGGTGCTGGTATATCTGAAAGAGGACTAGTGACATTTCTTGTGGGTGAAAATGGTGCAGCTGCTCGGTTTTGAACTCCAGAAGGGAAGGGTTTAGCTGTTTTATTCAAAGACGCTGCTTTTTGAGCTTCAGAGGACTGAAAAGAGAGGTTTGTGTCTGGTGCTAAGCCAAAGCCATTTTGTTGTACCATTTTGCTATGATTCTGGCTCATGTCTGTGTAGCTTTTGCTCACACAGGTCTGCTGTCTTGACATTTCTTCCTCTTTTGTTTGATAGACTGAGGAGCTTACTTTCTGGAAGTTCTCTGACATGGTGGCTTCCCTTCGTTCCTCTGTATGCACTGTGCGTGCCTTCAGCTCCTCTTGCTCAGCTGTAATCTGATCCATTCTCTGCCGTCTCTTGGCAAACATGAGGGCCCCTTTACCTGTGCTCTCTGGAAGTGTCTGCATCTCGTCTCCACTTTTTGTCTTCTTTTCAACTTCAAGTAGACTACTGTCCCAGTCAAATGTCACAATCTTACTGTCGTTGTCAATGTCAGAGAAGAAATCTTCATCTATTTCTGACTCGCTTGTTGCAAGCAAACTCACTTCAAAAGTGTTTTCTTTGTCCCCCTCTTCACCTTCACCTTCTTCACCCTCGTCTTCGTCACGTTCTAACTCCCCAGTACCGTAGCTAACTAAAGTATATTTCCTCGCCCTTTGACGACGCTTCTTGAACATCAACACCCCCTTGGAATTGGGATTGGGAGCTGCTGTCAGCAGCAATGCAATACTTTTACATTTAGATTTGGCTTCTTTGACCTGCTTCTCTGACAGACTCTCACTTCGCCGGAGCCCTATGGAAAGAATTGAAGTGCACATTTAATTGCATGCAGCCTGGAAAAATATAAGGAGACTAATAACAAATAGTTCTGCATTTATCTATACTGAAATTTACCCACTGTCCCCTTCCCCCATATTAAAACATATTTTCTTTTGCATGGAGAGGTCATTATTCTTAAGCTTTTCCCACAATATCAACTGTGTTGTAAATTCCATACCCAGCATTCCTTAGACTCACACCCATGCAAGTTCAAAGGCTACATCACTTTCTTTAGGACTTTCTTAGTTCAACAGGAACGTTACATGTGACTTTTATTTCTAGTGTTCTCAATTTTTATTCCCATAAGTAATCTCAGCAGCAACAGGCAGACGATATTTTCTCATTTATTCAATTTCTATGGTCTGGTATTTACCAAGTGTTTGACCACAGTTCCTAGGCTTACAGCAGACATTCCCAGCCAGCGAGGCCCATGACTGCTTAACATCTGAGACCAAATGAAACTGAATGTATTCTGTCTGATGGTGGCAGCAGCTTCTGCCATTTATGTGTTTATTTTACTCATATGTATTACAAAATGTGTATAGTTGAAAAAAGTTGGTATGCTTCTATGTATTAGCTATTTGAAAGCAAGTATGCACCCAGAAAGGCATACACAGAAACCATTAGCATTAACTTTCCGCCCCTTGGAAGACATGGGAGTTTGGCCAAGGTACTCAATGAAAGCAGGCTTCAGTCTTCTAACAAGCATTACTTGCCTGAAACATAATCCAAAATTGTATAGGCTATAACAGCTCCAGAACATTTATTTTGAAAATGTGGCAAGAATGAATACACATTTAAGAACTGAATGGAGGAGGCTCAACTAACTTCTCAAGAGTATTCGCTAGCATATATCAATAATACATATTTCTTAAAGCATAAATTACTGGTTTTCATCAAGTCATGTGGAACAGGAATAGATGCAGCTGTAAAGCTGACAGATGCACTGTACATCAGCATGACTGCTTCCTTGTTATGTGACATGGAGCATGTGCCTCAAGGGGCAACACTAGTGACGTTCCTGTTTCTTTCCCTTCCTTATGTTCTACCACCGCATCTCATGAATGACAGCCTCAATAGCTTCTCCCTTTAAAAAAGCTAGAATTTAAAGCTGTTCCTGCCTAAATCAATGGTCCCCTTCCACTTAATTTCAAAAGGAAAAAGTGTGCCTCTGATATATGAAAATAGAATAGTAAATTATTTAATATCTTTTGCTAGTATAAATAAAGCAAACTCATTAAAGAAAGCCATGTGATGTATTTTCTATTAATGATCCTTTTAGCCATGTCGGTAGATGGAGTCTGATACTTCTCCTATTAAAGACAGTTGGAGTTTTGCCATTATGCCAGATGACAGCATGACTGGACCAATGGTTCTTGCAAGAACCTATAAAAGAGAAAAGAGCATGGCACCTGAACAAGCAATTTGTAATAATTTATTTTGAGAGGGCCAAATTACAAAATCCTTGGCTCAGTCCTTTGACAATCCAAATGCTTACAATAGTCACTGAAGACATTTTCCAAAAGTATGGGCTTTAGTTAGAGTGCCTCTGCAAACAGAAATGGTCACCCTTCAGCATGTAAGTTCTATGCTTTCAAATAAGCTACTTGCATCAGCAGTGAGTGTTTTTCTAGGAAAGGGATTCAGCAGGTACCCATACAGTTCTGTGGAAAGAAAAAATTGAAACTTTTCATTTTGCTAGCATATTTTTTCTTAATTCGTCTGAATAGTTACTTAATCAATAGTTTCAAAAGATGGCAGAAGAAATGTTACCTGCTCAGGTAAATATAATGTGATTACTATTTACAGAGAAAATTTCTGCTAAAGAGATCAAACACCTATAATAAATGTTCTTCTCTAGTTTAGACTTAAATGCTGCATTATAACTTCTAATTTTACAAAAAACATGCATAGTATTTGCTGCACACAGATTATTCCCCTGTGCTTGGCAATTTGTTTGTTCTAATGTTTAGATAGGATTTTACAAATAATAATAATAAAARCAAACATTTTTATAGAATAAATCAGTGGTTCCTAAGGATAGTGACCTGCCACTAGATTAGAAGGAATTGAGATTGTCATAGTTGAGATGGGAAAAGGACAGAATCTATGTCCTACTTGAAAGCAGAGTTTATCTTGTAATATGTAGTTCATTCTTTGTACTTTTGTCTTATTAGAGAGGCACTGCAAGTAATTCTCTAAGAGAGACGGGCACAGTCCCACAGTTGGTTCTAACTTTGCAGCCAAAATGTAAAGCATGTGCACTTTTCTTTTATGCTTCATTTAATATGCCAAAAATATGTGGATTGCATACAGACACTTAGGCATAAGTAACTGCTTAATCCACTTGCCAATAAGATACAAATGGTTATCATGCTAAAAATATGCTTACAGAGGAATTAGCAGTGGGTTAGCAGACTAATTCCAACACTGCATGTGAAATAGCTTGTTGCTACAGTATATCACTGCACACATTCAAGCACCTTTGACATACTGCTACTAAATCCCCAGACAGGATTCTTAACATTGTTGGGAAAGAGCAAGCAACCAATAGAAAGGTCCCCAATGAATAAAATAATAAATAAATAGATAAATAAATAAATAATACGTATCTACACTCAGTTAATTAATATTGGATCCAGTTGCAAGTTTACTTTCATGTAAACTTCTTGGACACATTTTCAAGCTGACCTCTGGGTATGGGAGTCAGAAGAAATAACATGTTCACTTTACAGTCTAGAGAAGACTGACAAAACTGAAAGGATCATGTAACAGTTATACACATGCTAGTGTCTGTCAAAATCTCTTCTGCAGGCAACATCAAGCTTTTCTACTAGCCTTTTTTATTAACTTTTAAGAGCAGTGGCATGGCTTTGATTTTAGATGATGCAAATGACAACACAAAGTTTTTGCTATAAAAGGAGAAATCCACAGGATTCACTTAGACATGTGCAAGCAACTTGCTTTTTTTGTTAATACTCTGCAGATTGCTTCTGAATATACATTAGAAGACCAGCAGAATTCAGCCCTTTTTGGAGATGTAAGTATTTTTAGTTGGACAAAGTCATGAGTTAATTTCAAAGTGGAGGTCTACTAAGCAGAGTTATTCAGCACAGTTAAGGCACGGGTATACTCTTGGCTCATCACCAGGAGCATTGTATTACCCTTAAAAAATATATAAAGCAAGAACAGAAACATCGTTTAAAAGAAAAAGACAGAGGGAAAGTCAGAAAACCGCAGAAAAAAACTCTGAACATTTTTTTTCTAATGCAGTCTAAATTCTGAAATTATGTTTAAAGTTACAAAAGATACCCTCAGGCAGTGCAAATGATTAGATGGGACATACTTACTTGCGTGCCTCGCCCTGTGCTTGAGAGGTCTGTGATCCCTTTCCGAGTGCTGGTCGTCTTCTCCCTGCTCTGTGCCTTCTGATGAGATTGCAAAGGAGAGGAGGGAAGGAGGTGCTTCTGACTGCCCTCCTTCCACTTGAGAATCAACACACCCCCTTTCAGCTAGAGACCTGGGTGCTTCCTTCTCCCTGTCTGAACAGTCTAGGATCACCTCCACTCTGGGGAGAGATGGAGCTGCACCTTGGATCCTCTTGACCTCTTTGCCACTAGAAAACTGGACAACTTTGCTTGACCACTGGATGTTGCCCTCTTTCACGCCCAGAGGAATTGCGATTACAGGGCTGGTCCCATCTTGTTGTACACTGGGTCCTCTTCCTGAAGGGGTGCATTTTTCTGCCCCTAAGAGAGTCACAGCAGGAGCATTGGTGCCCTTGTGCGCGTCATTTGAGAGGGACAACTGCAGCTCAACCATAGTACCTGGCCTTCTTTCTTCTATCTTCCCTCTGAAAGCAGCCTCATCTGTCATGAGCACTTTGGAGGTGCCTATCACTTTAGGAGTAATTCTGTGGCTTTGTGTGGTCTCTTGTTTCATTTCAGAAAAGCGTATGTTGCTTTCTCCTGCTCCTTGGTGAGTCTCACTGTATATCTCTGTGATGCATAAATCTCCATGAGGTATCTCTTTCGCTGTGTTAATTTGCAGTGTAGTACTCTCCCTATAGTCCTCATTTTTTATGTTATCCTGCTTTCCATTTTCTCTTTCAGCACTCAAGGTTTCATTTATTCCATTGGAGGATCTGCACATACATAAACAAGTAAATCAAGAAATTAAGCTGCTGTAAGCACAGCAATTGTAAGTACAGTTACAAAAGCAATTTCTGTATAGTATTTTTTCCCCTATATTAATTGTGGTACCGGCTAGCAGATCCATTTAAGTAGAAGAATTCTCCCAGAATGTAGAGGGCTTAAATTGAAGCATCTTTGTATCTTTCAAAATTCTTCAACTTAACAGTTCAGTAAGAGGTAAATTACACTACTGCAGTAGAACTATGATCCTACTACCATCCTTCTGCAATGTTGAATTATATCATTCCTAACATCAGTATGCTTTCACAGACATATTTCTGTTATAGTGTTTCCAGACAAATGCTGCTGAGACTTCTGGGACAATACTTCTTCACATTTCACATGTGCATGAGAAAATTAACTTTGCATGACACCAGAAGAGTGGTTAATTCTTGCTCTATGGCTACTACTGCAACTGTTTTAGGCACCATCCTCACATATAGTTCCTGTCCCAAATGGTTTACTCTCTGAGGAATAGATAAGTATTGGATGAGGATCACAGGGCGGGGAACGAATACTTAAAATGCACATGCGAAGAATTCCTGTGAGGATCATCATCCTTATATATCATGGAATAATTAAAACATTCTGGGCCTATTCCAGTGATCCAGTGAAAAATGGTAGTGAACCCATACAGTATTTCCTAGTTATTAAAAAATACATATTTCTAACTGGCGAATGTTACTTTGACTTCCTGAAGCCTACTATATACTTCAGTGTAGCTCCCTTTTTTAAACTATTCATTTTCCTGGCCCAGTTAGGCTGTTTTACTGGTGTTAGGACTCCTAGTGTACTCTCTAGCTTCTTCTTTCAGTACTCTGGGCCATACTGACTACTATTAATTCGAGAAGAAACCTTTTCTGTACAGCAAGACTGCAGCATGTTATTAAGGCTTTCTGTTGACTGGAAGGTAGCAAAGCACTTTTTCAAATGAGGGAAGCGGTAGGTACTCTCAGTAAATTGTTAGTATCAAGTATTACAGAGATTTCTGAAATCAAAAGTGGGTCCCAGGTATTCTGAAACTTTGGAAGTTTCTCTACAAAGAAAGGCTGGAAGAAGCAACAGAAGAAATAAATCTGTCAGTGCACTGAAGAAACTTCAATATCACTTGCTTTTCTAGCCATGCAGCATACTGTTTGTAGCAGTCTGGGTCTGCCTCAAATAGCACAAAATGTGTAACATCCATTAAACCACATATGGAGCTACATAAAGGTCAGACAGATTTTAATTTAGAGAGCTCCTTGTGAGTGCTGCTGGATTCCATCATCTTATGCTATTTGGATGATCAATTGTACCGCTCTTAAGTACAGATAAATTACAGAAATCTGTAAACATTTCCTTGTAAGATATGAGACTGGGGGCTGGGCCAGCTAAATGTTAGCCTTTATTGGTAGCTGAGTGATTGTGTGTATATGTGAGAGAGAAGGATTTCCCCCTTAAAAGGCCCTTGCTACTTATGGATATACTTCTACTCTATATAGACATAAATGTGTATCCATGTGTCAAGAGGCAGAATATTGGGTCTGATCTCTTTTTTGTCATTTAAGATTCTGTTTTGTCAAATTATTATTTTTGTTTCAGGTCTTTCCAACTCACTGCAGGAACAACACCCCTGGTGTAATTCCAGGAAGGAAGCAGAACTCATGGAGTCAGCACGGCAGGGTTTGTCTCAGAGTCATGTTTTACTCCCTACATGGTGCATTTCATTTTGGTATGCACTGAGCACACTCCCTACTTCCCCCTAGACATTTTCTTTCTAGACTCAGCAGTAGCCCAAGAGTTGCTAACACTGATGTGAAAAGGGCAGGCTAGCATTTCTGTTTCTGTCCCCACTCTCGATGTTTCCCGGATACATCTGTTCAGCATTTGTCGGGAAGGTCAGTAAGATGCTCCCCCACATGGCATCTGGAGAGTGCCTGCCCTGCAGGGTGTCTCTTCCCTCTGATCCTGTAAACCGAAGATTTTGTGGGCACTGCTGGTCAGTAACTGACTGTGGTTTACAGGGGATTGGGAAAACTTTTTGTAGACATCAAAGGCCAAGTAGCATTTTAAAAACTACTTTAAAAGCCTAATTTTCCTCCCAATAAGCTTAGTAAAAGCAGAATTAGGCCAACAATGAATGCTTATGAAAATCTCATCCTTCATGCAAATAGTTCAGGAACAGTCAGAAGCTTCCCAAGGAGAAATATTCTTCCCTGCCAGCAAAAGATGCTTGGATGTAAAGATCACCATTGGAACACCACTTTAATTAGGCATTATTCTTTCCTCAGGATTTCCAGTGTTTTCTTGAGATGGCTGCTAACAAGTAGCTACTCAGGAAAGGAAGGATTTGCTTCTCAGTGGTCTCAGAGGATGCTAAGACACTTCCTGAAAAATCCTTCTGGTGGTAGTGCTGAGAGGGCTACTACCCACAAAGGAGGTGGCAGGGGAAGAGAAGTGTTTCCATTTATTCTCCCATACCCTGGAAGATACTGACAGTAGGGGCTGGGAGTTGGGGGACATGAGCTGATGGGAAGAAATTGAAAGATTCTCATGGTGAATTTCTTTAGAACATTTTAGTCACTTTCAGAGTGTTGAGCAACTGCAATTTTCTTAAAATTTCTAACAGACACAGTTTCATTCCATGAAACACTGAATTATGTGGTCTAAGCACTCTGTTTTGGTTCTGATTTTCAGGACATGTCTTGCCGTTCACCGTACATTCAAGCAGGGGCAATGGAGTGAATGGAAGATGTGCTGTCACTTTCAGCTAGAGTGTACTGCGGCCTTCAGACCAACTGAAATATCAGTTATAGAGCAGCAACAGGCAGGAGTCAAAGTATATGGAGCTATTTCTATGGCTGCAAAGAAGATAGCTGGTCAGCCACAAATATCATTTTTAGAAGTGCAGTTCCAGTCATGTTATGAATTAAAAACATAAGAATGCAGGTATCACATGAGGAGCATTCAAATGGTACACTGCTGAACCAGAAACAAGAGCTATGCATTATGGAGGAGGTAAGCTGTAATCCTCAGCTATCACTGTTCCCCTGATCTCATCACATTGATCCATTACTCAGCCCAAGACAACATGCACAGACAGGCCATGCAAAATGTCTGTTATAAATAAAATGAATACTCCTTGAGAGCATCTTGATTTGAAGGCAGATTGTAACTTTGAACTACTAGACACTTTAGAAAAGTTCCTTTGCGCAGGTTGCAGAAGCCACAGAGGAATTTCACATGCTGTTTAGACATCCCTGGTAACCAGAGACAAGTGCCTTTTTTGCACCAGAGTCCTTTCAGCCTTTCCAGTGACACTGCTCTGTTAGCTGTTGTGATGAATCCTGACCACGTCTGTCCTCCTGGTCCTCCTGTGGGAGAGCAGACACAGAGAACTGCAGTAGCTCCGGGGGGAGCCATAATTCCTTACAAGGAGTGTGGAAGTCTCAGGTCTTTTCTTCCTCTTCTTACCCACACTGAAGGCAATTCAGAGTTCATCTTGTCTGAATTCACAAAGTCTGGGAAGAATGTGCTTACTGTAGGTGGTTCTGAACTCAAGATTGCATGCGTTACACTGATGACAATTACAGAACAGTCATTAGAATAGACTAACGTGCAGTGAGCACTAATGCTGGCTTGCTTGCAAATTTACATGAAGGTTCTCTACTCTAAGAAGCTCAAAGCATTTTCAAAGAAAACTGAAATTCACTATCACTGTTTTATAAATGGAGAAGCTGAGACCCAGAGAGCTGTAAGTGACTTGCCCTACCTCATCTAGTGAAGTGTTAACAGCTACAGAAATAGATTTCCAGACCCTCTCCCCCTCCTGACTACTAGCACATTTTGCCACCCAAGACGACCATTTGCCATGTCATCATCAAGGCGTATCTGTGTAACACACTTTCTCCATCTATACAGCCTTTGCTTTTTGTAAGCCTCACTTCCCTATCTATGGGGAATAACAACACTTAACTACTTCAAAGGGGTGGAAAGAATATTTGAACTTAAGACTCTGCAGTATGCAGATATGGTAGTGGACACCTTGTAAGTATTAAGAATACTTAATAAGTAATAAAATCATTACATTTGGAGACTGTGCTCTTAATTCTGTGCCTGAACTGTACTGTTTGAATTATATACATTAATTCCTTCAGATCAAATACTTTGTCTTCCCTCCCTTTTCCATACAGACAAGCAGAGTTACAGACATAAATAAAAGGACTATCAGAAGGTCACAGTATATGTCTGCAAAATGAGTGCATTCAAAACCAGCATTTTCCACGTGGTACACTGAACAGAATTGCACCAAAGCATTCTGAGCATTCCTGTACCTCTTGACAAGCATCTGCAGGACGTCAGTCAGGCTTTCCATCAGAACGATAACTTCAGCATAGGTTAAGTCTCCACAAGGCTTGCCATTGATAGACACCACCTCATCTCCCTCACACAGCCCAGCCTTAGCTGCTTTGCTCTTGCTGCGAACCTACAATGAGTCAAAAACAAATTCCAAATAGCACAATTAGTGTTCATTTGCAAACAGCAGCAACCATATCCTCAACTTAGTTTTGTCTGTACAAAAGAAAAAGGATCAGTATTATTGATCATAAATTTCTAGTAACACAAATTAATAACTTATCCCAGTTGAGGTTAATACTGTTCTGACCAGTATTAACAAATACAAAACCTTCTGCTTTACCGAGTTTATAAGCTAGATGTCAAACAGGCTAGAATTTGTTTTAAAAAAAGGGAGACATAGAAGTCTGGGACAACAATCAATTGATCAGAGTTTAGCAGAAATGCAAAAAATCTTATTAGTTTCTCCCAAAATGGAAGACTGCTAAAGCTGAAACCTATGCCAAGATTTTAAAAGAAGAGTGGATAACTTCAGGCTCCTCTGGGCAGAATGTCAATATCTACATGCTGTTACAGCTGTAGGTATACAGACTTTGGTATACTGGACACTTTTCCTTAGATGCCCAACTGTAGGTTTAGTTGCCAAACTATAAACATCTGAATCACTGGAGATCCTAAATCCATGTTTAGTCATCTGAGTAAGTGCCCTGATTTATTAAAGTTAAGACACGCCTGTTATGGTTTAACCTTCCCCATTAAGTACTCATTCAAGAATCTTACGCAGCTTGGTTTTTGGTGTTTCACTTCTTTTTCCACTGGCAGCATGTTATAACTTATATAGCCTTTGTATAACAAAACCTATACAGCTTTAACACCGCTCAAGGTATGCCATACAGTTGACTGCTATTTTTAAAGTACATATTTGGCAAACAGTGTGTTATATTAACCAGGATGCTTGCAGGAGTCTATTTTAGAATGACACATACACATAAAAGAGCTGTCCTTGGATTCGTTGCTCTCAGTCTTCTACCTGTTGGTGTGAGTACTTTGGCCTTACACAAAATTCAGTTGGTGGGTCGATATGTTATCCTTATTAATTCTCATAGCATTTTCTTGAAAATTTTTAAAGAAGTAGTATAGTTCTACCACACTCACAGCAGCAGTCAGTCCCCACAGACTCTAGGAAAGTTACTTCTGATATACACCAGATTTGAGGGTGCAGCTGTCCCACAGACCCATGGAATTATCCCCAATATACTACTAGGCCACTGGTCTGGTACCTAAGATGCATTTCTGGAAGCAATTTTGAAGTTTCTTGAGTCAGGATGATACATGGAATAAAGAGTGAGACTGCACGTTTTTCTGTGGCGGGGCCATATATCTTTGTTGTTTCAATTTATACATACCCATATGTCATATTATGGCTTTCTTACCCAGAAACAGAAGCCTGGTGCATACAGAAGCCAGTTCCTACCTTGCAGAGTTAACATTTACAAATATGGAGTGGTATGCTGCTCTGTTTATCTCGCCTTAGGCAAGAGCATAAACATCCTTGTACTTGGGAAGAAATGACAGTTTAAACAGTGTTTAGAATGTTTTACTTCATATATGCGCTAGGATTTGGGTTGAGGTTTTGTTATTGTTTTTTTAAATAGGAGGGTATGCTGTTAAAATTTTACAAGACATCTTAGGCCTGAATGTAAATATTTACTGTGGATGCTATGAAGAATTTAGAGTGAGTCTTCTTCAAAAAACACGTAAACAGCAATTACAGCAACATGTGAACTCTGAAATAGCATAATGTGATACCTAGATTGTGAGAAGAAATCTTGTTTCTGTTTCTTTATTAAGAGTCTGAGAATTTGGAGTCAGTTCTGTCATAGATTACCATTACAGCTGTCTCAGGACAGAAACTGTTACCCATTCCATAATTTCAGTGATTTCTGTCAAAAAGCAAAAGTACAAATGTACCATGTTAATAGGTCTACATGAATTGCTAGACAGCTCAACCAGTTTTGTAATTTTTTAAACAGACTCCTTGGTAGCATTCAAAGAAAATAGACAAGGGCATTGAATTTCCTTTTAGTCCATTTTGCTGCCTTGTGAATTGTTGAAAGATCACAACTGTGAGATATTTGGACCTTCATACAAAAGCTCAGCCCCTTCTTTGGTCACACAGGAAAGAAATTACCGTAAGTCGCTATACCTCACTCTCTGGTAGCATTTCAGTTCATACGCACATTACAGCAAATTTCCTGTCAGTATTATATTTCCAGGTTTATCTACATAAATCAAACTTTTAACATGATTTTGCCATTACAGGATCACACTGCACATGCTGTATGTATTAATGATTCTCCTGACTGTATGTCAGCCTTTTTCCCAGCCTCCCCCAGAAGCACCTGTGCCTCCCAAATTTGAACAATGTCTATATAAAATCACCTCAGTATTATCCTTTTTTTTTAGTGTTTCTGTTGGGGGAATAAAAAGGAAGAGAGAGCACTGACAAAAAAATGAGGAAGGGCAGGTTGTATAGTAAATTACAGCAGGTTGCTGCTAGGGTAGAAATATACCATCATCATTTGTGTTATTTTAGCCTCAGGATATCACCAGGTTACTCAGCAATATGTAGACTGCCTTGCCAGGCAAGCTGTAATTGTTTCTGGTTTTGTTTATTTGTAAATTTTGTTTGTCTTCACTGGAAACCCACAAAAATGAACAAATAATTTACTCATGTAAACCAAAACTTTTCAGATTTATGGGGGGAAAAAAAAGAAAAAAAAAGAACAACAACAACAAAAAGTCCCAAGAAGATTTGTGGAAAGCAGGATCTTCCTGGTAAAATACGTGTTTAGTGGACAGTTTTCTCTCAAAGGAAGTTTTGGCAGAAAGCCTTTGACAAGCCCACTGGGAAACAAAAGCTGCCTTTGTTAGCAGAAATACAACGTGGTCACACAGGGGACAGTAAGAAACCTTTATCCAGTTCTTGGGAACTTAAAGCAAGGCATATTTGGTTGTAACATGGAAGAGATTCTTCCAAAACTAGTGATTGCTCTTGCCTTATAGTGCAGCCCAGGCTTCCTCAGTTACTTGTTTCTCCTATCTGCTTTGGGCTAGAGTTTTGTTTAGGAAGGAAAAGTGTTTTTTCCCATAAAATTTGTGAATGGGATCTCACTACTAGAAAAATATGTTTGTAAAGATTTTCTTAGTTTTTCAATGCTTGCAATACTGGTATAACACAGCGAAGCTGAGCCTGTACCATTAGTGCTGAACCTGTCAAGACACCAGCTGCTCCTGGGGCATGTTAAAGAGCTTTAGCCCACTTTCCCCTGGTGCTGCCTGTATTGCTTTTCTGCTCCCCCTCAGTCAGGACTCTTCCTTTTTTATTATTCAAGTTATATATTATGCACTAAGTAGAATGCTTCGTTTGTCTTCCAATCACAAAATTTCCAATGAAATGGCAACGGAAATACTTACTCTGAATTCCAAAAGTTTTAAGGAAATCATTATACCAGGTGTATTGGCATTGCAGCAGTACTGACCTTAGTCAATGCTGTGCATGCTCTGCCCATAAGGAGTTTTAGATTTCTGAATTTTTAACAGTATTAAAGTGTTGTATATAAACAGTTGTACATAAAGACTTCAGGTTATTCTGAGCCATTTGTTATAATATTCTCTAATTTCAGGTGTTTAGTTTGCTGTTGCTAGAGGGTGTGAAGAACAGTGCTGGATTACTTGGACAATTTACCTCAAGTATGTAATTTCTTTTTGTTCCGAGATTACTCCTGTATTCAGAATTTCCCACTCTCAAGAGTGCCCCTTGCTGCTTAACATGTCAAGTACTGAGAAATTCCTCATATCCACAGAGATGTTAATCTTAGGGGAAACTTTCTTTGTGAAGAACTTAGCCTGGACGCTCGCTGTTATCTGAGCACCACGGAGGAGCCAGGACCCCCCTGTGAGCAGTGCAGCACGAGTCCRCACAAGCAGCAGCACTGCTGCCTGGGACAGAAGGCCACGGGGGCTGGTGGAAGGCACCTGGCACCTATTCACAAGCAGCTGCTGCAACGAGGGACTGGGGGCTGTCCAGAGGCTCTTCAGGAGGCTCTGTAAAGACTTGGGCTGGAAACTGTGAGTGAGTAAGGTCTGGGTGCTGTGATGCACTGGTGAGAGATCACATCCCAAAGACACAGGTATGTGGGGGGAAAAGTGTGGGATAGTAACTTACTGTGGGTTAGTGGTAGCTGTGGGATGCTGCTGGGGCCAGAGTAGTCATGGGTGCCTGCAGCACATGGCAATTTCAGTCAGTTTCTTAACCAGTGAAAGATGAATAAACTGAGGGATACACAGTGGCTGTGCTCGTGCTAGGGTGGGGCAAAGGAAGGGTTTTGTAGAGAAGGCTAATGCTGAGTGCCCAGCCTTCGTGCTGTGTATGCTGTAGTGTTTTTACTTTAAACTAGCTCTAGTCTCATTCTGTCGCCTGGACACTCCTTGCCAGGTAGCAGGTATTACATCTGCTCCTTTGATTTAATCTGAGAACAGTTGAGTTTGTACAACCCAGAACTGTTCCATTCTATGAAACAACATATGGTAAATCGTGATAATACGGAAACTTGCTTCAAAAAATGTAATCCTGATGAAGCTAAAAAGCTAAAGTAGATGCACCTGTTACTTGTGGCTGCGAGTGGATGCACAGACAGCAACTGGGGCTCAGTTTACCAGCTGATGATCTTGATTGTGTGTCTGAGCCCTATAATAAGCAAATCAGAGAGTTGAGGTATGTTGAATCTGGTAACAAGGTCAATGAGTTGTAGCTTAAAGTGAGGCAAATGGACTTGAGGACACTCTGCAGTCCTGGTTCTCCAATTGYGCAACTAAGAAATTACTAGGATATTTCATAGTCTTGCTTTTACCAGTGACTTTTGGGAAGGATGACGTATATCTTAATCTTATTCTGGTGTGCTGCTAYGAGTATACACCTGTATCTGGGACTTGTGTCTAAGTGATGTGCTTCAGGTGTAGCCTGACTGAGCAGTCAGGCTCAATGATTGCTCAGTCTGACTGAGCAACCAACCTGAGAAAATGAGCAATCTGAGCATAAGCACAATCCATTTAGCCTAAACCTTTATCTATTAAAGTAAGACTTCTGTGGCTTTAAAATATATGTATATTTGCACAGTGATATTCTCAATTCAAAGYGAGCTTTCCATGAGTTATTCTCAGAACTATTTACTGATCCTTTTTCAGTTTGTCAGCAGCTTTTAGACAACAGAACAGAAAATATTGCCACTGGATGTARTGGAAATACATTTCCCTGCTATTTAAGGTCCCTTGCTCATGCAGACAGAGTAGTTTCTTTCATTGAGGGGTCACCTCTGGAAGAGCCTATTCAGTTGAATATCCTATCTGATTCCTGAAGGCTCTTCTGAACTGTTGTATGGCCCTCAAGGCTTGAAGCCAGTTTCAGTGAACCTTATTTACACATGTAAGTCCTCGGTGTTAATCTTGAGTCTTTGATGGCTGGCCTTGTGTTTTGTTATGATGAAACATGTTGCCCAAAATAGCACGGCTTACCAGGCAAACAGGACTTCTGTAGATCAGTTGTCCGTCTTCATTATTGTTTACTACTTTAGTTATGTCAGCTGCAAACTTTACCAGCAGAGACTTTGTGTTTTCTTTTAGACTGATGATTAAACATCAATAACAAAGGGTGAGGGGGGATCCTTAACAAGGATATGTCCTTTGACTACTGTTATGCCCCTGTTGAATAATGATTTCCAGTTTAAGGTTACCTTCTCAGACCCAACAACTAGCCAGCTTTTAAAGCAGTATTTTTTACTACAGTAGCAAACTGTGCCCTTAGATGTCTTRCCATCATCAATAATGCAGAACTGTGTTTAAGAAATATCTATTAAATAGTCCTTTTTAAATAAAATAATCATTAACCTTAATCTTGGGATTACAACCCTTATTCTGTATAGTCACTTCGGTCTCACCGTTAACTAATAGAATAGCTTTGTTTAAATGTGYCTGGTGTTGAGGTCTTTTAAATTTTTCCCCACAGAAGTGGTGACCTGTTTTCTGTGTAGAAAAAAATAATTAGTCTCGGCCTTCCCATTATACAGAAGTTGTGTAATTTTTTTTTATTCTATAAGCAGGTTCTATCTACCTGCCACTTTATATGACTTTCTGCATGTAACATTAAGATTTTAGTATCTCTCTTCAGGGATTGTCTGGCAGGTAACTGAGTAACCATTAGTGGTTTTTTAGTATGAGGAGGTTTCTAAAGGCTTTTTTTTTTTCCTTTCCCCAGGTTATGGCATGTGATCCTTACACTAGTTTGAGGAGGGAATATGCAACTAGGTGGTAAGCACAGTTAAAACTTCTCACAGTGTCAGTACATTGTTTCACACTTGTAAGCACAAGTATCAGTTTTGTCTATTTGAGTTGAGAACTGTTTCTGGATACAGAAGTATCTTGTGAATGAAATGACTGTTACAAGGGGGTTTTTAGTTTTCCAGAAATACTGATTCTTTCACTGTTTGAAAAAACACAGGTCTAAGCATAGAACAGGATGTCTGGTTTCTTAGATACAACTATTCTACTGTATTGTCAGAGAGATAAGAAGGGGAAAGAAGCAGAGATAATAGGTATCAGTATGTGGGAAAGGGGGAGTGGGGCTAGGAGTGTGGAGACACTGCCTCTTCTTTCTTTGTTCATACTAGTATTAAAGCAACAAGTGTTTGATGCACTCTTTTCATAAGTAATAGTTTCCCTAAAAAAAAACAACTTCCAATTCTAACATTTGACACCCTGAATACAGATCTGATATTTCTGAATCTAAAACTTTTTGGATACAGTCAGATATCTTAACTTTAACAGAAGGTAAAATTAAGTTAAAAATCCAAGTTAAATAGACTATGTACCAGAAATAACRAGGAAGTCAACTGACTTGAATATGACGTAGTCTTGGCCGTAAAAGAGGTGGTGATTCAAAGTGATTCAAAAGACAGGGGCAGTGATGAAGTGATCCAAAATCTAAGCAATTAAACAAAGTTGTATTCTGCTTGCTGACAAAGTGGCAAATAGTACTACATGTGGAATATACAAAGTGTATGTGGAACTCAGCTTTGCCACTTAACTAAGTACAACATAGTATTGCTACAATTAAAGGCCTGCCTGCTAGTTGCTGCAATAAATTTAGCTAGCTAACATGTTTCTCTTAAATATGTTTAAGGGCAGCATAAGTAAGT
Organism: Phoebastria nigripes; assembly: GCA_035582835.1. Lineage (NCBI taxonomy): Eukaryota > Metazoa > Chordata > Aves > Procellariiformes > Diomedeidae > Phoebastria > Phoebastria nigripes. The sequence continues at coordinate 2,112,835 of JAYKAV010000778.1, forward strand.
TAATGTAATCAATACTTGGTTTAATTTTATCAGGCATTAGCTCATACTTTCCAGAAGTTACTTTTCTCATTCATTGATTAGGTAGGTGTTAGTCATGAAGTTCAGGATCAGGGATCAAAGATCAGTGTTTCCTGTAGACAGTATTTAAAAAAAACAAACAAAMAAAGGCACTTAATCTCGTCTATTATAAACCCTACAGCAAAGGCAGTGGCTAGTAAATGTATTTAAATATATTTAAAAGTTATCTGTCACTCTAATAAAATTAACAATGTACAATRCTTTATTATGAGCAGGAAGCAGAAGCACCGAGTGGCACAATTGTTAGTGTATTAGTGGTTTTAGTTGTATGAAATTAGGGAATTAAAATGAAGTTAGAAATGAACCAAATTCAGGCACARTTTATAAATTGGGGCTCTAGGGCCTTGTTTTACAATGTTTATGCATGTAGGAGTCCTTTAGACAAAAAAGTAACCTTCAATTACTTTTTGTTTTTTAGATATAAACGTCTGTACAGTAAGTTAAGCCTACCTCATAATGTATTTGGGTTTTCTAGGGATCTCTGTAGATCCTTTTAATAGTGCAGACTTCTTAACACTTTCTTCCCCATCCCCAAGCTTTGCCATCACAAGTTACGGCACCATGGGCTGTGTAAATGCAAGTCTTAAGAAAAAGGTGACCTGTTTCTCCTTTGCATGGACTTCATTTAGATATTAGTACCCATCCAGAAATTCAGATATTAATTCTCTGTTCTCTGGCTATGTAGCCATCTATTAAAAAATATTGTCAGTGACACAAGCCTTTTTGTGACCTTTCCAATGCATAAGGATCCAGTCTTTGCCTTCCATCTCTAAACCTGCCACTATTTAAAATTATATTTATAGTTTTAAATGTCTATGTTTTGTCAGCTCTATCTGAAAACAAACTGTCAGTTTCCAGCTTTAAATCAACACCTCTGGAAACAAAGACATGGCCTGTCAATCAGCCTGTAGATCCTGTTTCGTACAAGGAATCAAGGCCTTTGCTGGAATAACTCTATTTAAGATGCTTTGACCTGCATCATGGTTTGGAAGCTAAGTCATGACTGCAACTTGTCGGGTATTCTGTATACAGACTCTCAAAATCCATGAATCCGAAGACATAGAGCCATATACTCTATGTAAGAGTGTATTCTACTCTTATAAAGGGCCTCTTTAGAGCTGGTATACCAAATTCTAGTCTGTTTTCATTAGCCATGCCTCTGAGTATGAGTCTGCTGCATGATGTGGCTCAAGCTATTTGCATCTGTGCTGCCTGGAGATCTGCATCAGGCTGATACCAGTTCTCATCCCCTCCATACTGAATTTCTCCACCAGACAAGCTAGTTTCCTTCAGACTCAGTCACAGTAAAAGCCACAGTGTAAAACCTTCAGACAGGGCAAATTCTTCAGGAGTGTGAGATCCAACCCCTCCCTAGCTCCTCTGAATATGTGGGCATGCAATAAAGAGCCTTGCCCCTAGAGCATGTTAGATGCTAAAGCTGGAGTGCTGTGACTTTAGCTAGTATAAATATAGATAGTATAAGTACAGTAAAATATAGTTTTCTATATTTTACCTTTAAAGTCACTGTGTCCCATTCTTTGGGGAGTGTATGTAGAATTTGCACAGTAAGACTAGTGAGACGATGCACATGTCTGTTAATTAATTGGGTTGAACAAAGATGCTTCTAAGCTATCTCCTGAATGCTTTTCCTGAGAGGAAACTTTGAATAATGAAGTATCTTTAGCTCTCAAGGTAAGCACAGAAATATTTCCTGTCACCAAATTCTTCCCAGTAGCAGGATAATGATATCGGGAATTTGGCAGTTCAGCACACTCTTTTCTGCTTCTGTTCTTAAGGGAAGGCTCCTAGATACATCCACTGTTGTAGAAATGGCTTTCATGTCTGTCTGTAAAGCTAATTATATTTCTAAATGGGCTTTAAAATGAGAAAATACAACATTAGAGACATCAAAGGAGAAATGAGTTAATGTGTTCAGACATATTTTTGTTACTTAATGTTCTTTAGTGTCTGATGCAATTCTTGAACTGTTGGATTAAATCTAAAAAGTCTTTCCAGAAGGTGAGGTAGGATGTTACTCTTTGAGTTCATGGGAGTGCTGCCATTGATTATCACCAAGATCATCATCAGAAAAGTTGAAGTGGTATAATATTATGGTAGTTTATGGCAAAATATGTGATATAGGATGTTAAGCTACATAAAGTGAAGGTACTTTTTAACTTAAAACCCATTGATCTAGTTGCCCGAAAGGTTCTGGCTTTACTCACCAACCCACAGCTAAAGCAAAACTTTAATCATGGTTTACTCATGTGAAAGTTCATGGGACATTCTTGCAGAGGGGTGATGGTACCATCTAGTTATTAGTTTACTTATTGTTTAACTGTCTCCAGTCAGTCCTCCTGTTAGCACTGTACATGTGAAATCACACTTCTTGAGTGCGCTGGTTCAGTTTGGTAACTGTCGTCTCCTCCGTCCCATAATGTTCTCTTTATCCTATATTCAGCAAATGCAGTTTGGTACAACTTCTTATATATACTGTTGTGGAAGGGTTAAAGAACATGTTTGACCATTTATATATTGACGGAGCACTTGTGCCATTTGGAACCAGAGAGCAGACTGATCTCAGTGAAAAGAAAAGCCTGCTCAAATTCCCAAAAGCTTTGCCTAATGTACTAGTGTATCATCTTGCTAGTGGTTGCCTTTCTCTGGCAGAAATCCAAAGTTAGCAGCTGAAGACGGGATGAGATAATGACCTCTGAAATATTGATCTGGTATGCTGGCAACGCAAATTTCCCAATAGTGAGCTTGGGTACAGCACTTAAAGTCTGTTATTCATTTTGTACAACACATCTAGTGTATAGCCTGGCTATGGATTATCCTTTCTGGGGTGTACTACTGCATGCTTGTAGTTGATGTGTCAAAACTAAAATGTTGTGCTGATTTTCTTTTTTACTAGTGCTGCTGGTTGACAAGGAGAGGAATGATGCCGTTGCCTCTCAATAGTGTGGCTGTGCATTGTCTGCTCTATTTCCATTCCCCTTTCTTCTTGCCCTGTTTGAATAGTGACTAGCTTTATGCTTCCTGGCTTATTTTTAAATCCTAACCAACTTTGATCTCTCCATGAACATTGTAGCTATTTTTTCATTTCTCCTTTCCTACCACCCCCTGTGCAGAGAGATAATTGAATTGTCAATGCTTCTCAAATTGTCAGTGCTTCTCAAATTGTCAAAGCGTAGCCAGCAGGTCGAGGGAGGCGATTCTTCCCCTCTGCTCTGCTCTGGTGGGACCCCACCTGGAGTACTGCGTCCAGCTCTGGAACCCTCAGAACAAGAAGGACATGGACCTGTTGGAGTGGGTCCAGAGGAGGGTCACAAAAACAATCAGGGGGATGGAACACCTCTCCTATGAAGAAAGGCTGAGTAAGTTGGGGTTGTTTAGCCTGGAGAAGAGAAGGCTTCGGGGAGACCTTATTGCAGCCTTTCAGTACTTAAAGGGGGCTTATAAAAAAGATGGCGGCAAACTTTTTAGCAGGGCCTGTTGTGACAGGACAAGGGGGAATGGCTTTAAACTAAAAGAGGGTAGTTTTAGACTAGATATAAGGAAGAAATTTTTTACGCTGAGGGTGGTGAAACACTGGCACAGGTTGCCCAGAGAGGTGGTAGATGCC
>JAYKAV010000778.1:2117259-2286092 GCA_035582835.1 Phoebastria nigripes
AAAAAAAAAAAAAAAAAAAAAAAAAAAAAAAGACTGGATTATTTTTCTGTTCCTCCCCATAAATGAGAGGGAAGGGGGAAAAAGTGGCCATATGCTTCCTCTTTGTTTAACTGTGAGATACATGATATGAGGTATATTTTATTCCATTCTGTTGAGTTTGTATCACATCATGCAGTGCTGTAAAACAAAGACGTATGGGCTAGCAGAACTAGAAAGTGGGATAACTGTATGAGGAAGATAGTGAACAGGTATGCCTGAACCATGCCAGCAACTGCCATCCTCTAGGAAGAGGAGTTGCAGATCCTTGGAGGCAAATGGAGGGAAAAAGAGAGGAGGCAGAAACAGAGGGTGGGGTGCTAGAGTCAGGAGGCTGTCTTCAGCTCTAAAATGCATTCGTATGGCTTTAACTGTAAACTAGAACAAACTGAATACATACTGTTAAGTGGTTTAGGAATGAGCTGTTTTAAATTTCTCAGACAAAATCTGTGGTGCCATGGCAAGTCCTTTAGAAAAAGCATGTTACATCAACGTGATTACAAGTTTCCCTGACAGAGTTAATCTTGTTGTGAGAGAACGCAAATACGCAATCTTCCATAATCATTAATTGCATAGTCCTGATTCTTTGAGTCACCATACTGACTCTTCCATTAATATAGTCAGAGCTGATATCAGAACATATAATTACTTGTGTTTATCCTTTTAAAACACTGACGCAACACTTGATTTTTCTAGGCCTCTGACACAGAGCGCCATGTTCTGACTTAATGAAAACCAACATTAGCTATCCAAAGGCCTGTTGAGACCGCTTTCCAAACTTCTGGATGTAACTTAAAGAGCAAAAGCTCTTACTGCTTTTGCAGCATTGTCGTGTGTGAAATGTGCTGATGTGGACACTGTTTTCAGTTACAGGTGGCAGTGTGGAACTGAGGTTCCAGACTCAGACCAGGATTGGAGGAACAGCCCAAACTCGGGCATTTTTGCTGTGATGAGCAAGGACGTCAGCTSGCAAATAAGCACCATTCTTAGAGTGGGTTATGCTGGCAGAGCCCTAGGGCCTAATGTGGGGTTAGTAAGCATGCTTTCTGTTTGCTGCATTTCAATCGTGGAAACTACAATAATGGGAGGACGAATGTGTGGATCCAGGCTGTGCTATTTTGGCTAATAGTTTGTAATTTTAAGCTGTGAAATCAGTTAGGATAAAATTTKCTCTGGCTTATTTATCTGTGTTGGAAGTTGGATGGGCCATCCCTCAGTCTTGACTGGAGTTGGGGTTATAGGCTCCAGAGCCAAGGCTACAACTGGCACTAGCACAGATACTGCGGTCAATGCTGAGAGGCCAGCTTACCATCTCTGRTTAAGGCAGAATTGTTGCCAAGTTAAGGACTCGTTTGGTTTGAGTTCTTCTAACTTGAGGGCAGTTTGAGGGTTTCAGTGCTACTCATTGCTTCTAACTCACTCCTCTAATTCTGGGCAAAGGGACAGGAGAGCAGAGCAGTGTTTACACTGAGCAAGCTTGCATTCAGCCATCATTAACTTGGTCCCAAGTTTAATAGGTGGTTCCTTGCTTTGCCTGGACTGCTCTGGGCTTTTGTGAAGTTTGGAGTTGTCCTGAGGTTTGTCTCAGGAGAACTGTCTCAGGCGGGCTTGTGAGTTTCTAGCTGCAGCTAGTTTTCCTGTACCTCAGATCTGTAAAATAAGCTACATAATCTAGGATTAACTAACTTCTGAGAAGTTGTTTATGAATGAGGTTTGAGGCAGATTTGCAAGTCCCAGCTATGACTTATTACAGAGCATACAGAGCCATTAGGCTGAGTCTGATAATTCGCAGTTTTCTTCTAGGACAATTTTTGGCTGCTCTTTGGCACAGACCTGAGCAATAGTAGAGGGTGCACCATCCCAGGAACATCATTGGGAGCTTCAGACCACTTTTGGCATCTTCCTTGCTGTGGGTCAAAGGTAGCAAGGAAGAGAAGAGGGTCTATTTGAATAAGAAAATAGACTGTATTACCAGCTGGAAAGTTACCCAGTGCTGTGATAAGAACGGTGCTGAGATGTGAAAATCTTTCCGTCTTGGTGGGAGAATGGCGAGTTTGGAGGGAAAGAGTTTGCTGGAGATCTTTGTACTTTCCTCAGTTTAGTCCAAAGCATGTTTGTGTAATTTGATGGTTTGGCCTGTGACCTGCCTTTCAGACTAAGCAATGTTTGGGGGGGACATGAGGGGTGTGGGGTTTTTTTGGGGTGGCGGGGGTGGGGGGACGACGGGCTTCTTAATTAGTGACATACAGGCCATAAATCCATCCTACTAGCAGGCAAATGAGCCACTCAGCTACTAGTGTGCACTTTGTCAAACCCACTCATTCCTAGCTTCATATCCTGTATCGATTACTCTGTCCTGTGTGGCTCCCCCGTCTCATTTTCACTCCATTGGTCATCTGCCCAAATTCTCTTGAAGTGGGGGGACGGGGAACAGGCAGAGAGGGAAAGGAGGGAGGGAGGGTTCTCATTACAAATCTAGATATGAGATGACATATTTAATCCTTAGAGCAAAATTACTCCAGTGACAGTTAATATGAAATCATTATTCAGTCTCCTCAGTCCATTCCCTGAAATGGTATTGTTTATGACAATCCCTTAACATTATGTCATGAGTTTGCAAATATACAAGCATGGCATATGATCATCCTCCCAAAAGGAATAGCAAAGGCAGCAAGAAGAAACAAATGCCGTCTTGCAGGTTTCTGTTTCAGTGAGGGCTGTAGCTATCACTGTCAATGATGTCAAGGTTATACTGAAATGTGTGCCCAATGATGTATTTCTTGCTACTTGCCTCACTGCCGAGGCAGCAATATAGTCAACACCAGAAGGATCACGAAGAGGTAACTAGAAGCTTTGCCTCACTTCCAACGGAGAAAGCAGTGGCACTGTGTTTATTATGAGAGCTTTCTGTGTGTACAGTGCTCAGCACAAATCTCAAATTACAGGGTAGGGGGGCTTTTGGGACTGCATTAGCACAAATGAATCAGATTGTTCAAAGAAACCAAATAACACAAGCATCTGGTAAATGCAGCATCTAGATAATATACATTAAACAGTTATTGTATTATGCACAAATAAAGTGGCCAATGCCTAATCTTCAAAGGAAAGCACAAAGCTCCAAGTCATTGGAGAAGTATAAATCAAATAGTGGCCCAAACTCAGCTGAGAGCTCAATACAGGGACTGAGTTCCAGCTCCCATTACTCTTGGTCATCTTTAGCTGAACTGTTCAACTAAATAAAACTTACAGTTAGACTAAAGAAAATGGTCCTCTGTGAAAGCCGGTAGCTTTATTTACTGGGATTTCACATTAAACTCCACCATATTGTTCTCTCCTGAACTATTTCTATTTCTTTCACTTCTCAAAGTAAGTCAGCTAGACCCAAGCTTCTCTACTTCCCTGTTAAGTTCTCTACTGACCAAATTTCAGAATTGCATATTTCACTGTTTCACCCAAATGTCACTATTCCCTGATATTTCTCTACTTGCCCGATTCCTCGTATCTTAGACAGTTTATGGACAAATTTGTATTGGCTAATGGCTTTAGCGATGAAATAGAGTTTCAGACAAATTTCCCAGGACTCGCTATTTAAACAAATAAACAAACAAAAAAAAGCATGCAAACTCAGTTATCAGTCTTCTAATTTACTTAGCATCCCTCATGCTTAGGGTGTGATGTTTTGAAACAACCTTTTAAAACTGAGGGCAGTATCAGGCCAACCCATCTTGGTGCTTAGAAAGGAAAGCTCTGCCAAACCGGGTGAACGTTTTGTGAACGTCAATAAATAGGTTTATGTAGAGGCCTTCCAGTGTCGCCTGGCTGCTGTCCTGGACAGCTCCTGTTTTGCAACTCATTGGGGAGTTTGGATGTTCAGCAGCCTCACCTCTCCCTGCTGGCTCAAATAAAGCTGGCCAGGAAAGCAGCAATGATGGCTCAGAGGGTGGATGTACACCGAGGATATCCATGCCTACCAGGGGAGGTCAGTGGTCTACTTCTGGTTTGCTCTCCCAACAGAGGAGACAAGGTTTCTGTACTTGTGCTGGAGGCCCAAATGAGGGGGAAAATGGTGGCTGGAGACTCTCAAGAGATGTTTCCGAAGCCTCCAGTGAACAAGGAGACAAAAGTATTYGCACTGTAGGCTTTGCCACTTGCCTGATAACAACACTGAGCAAGTTATTTAGACCTGTGCTTTTAATCAAACAAAGCCCATAATCTGCCATGAAGATTTCCTTATCTGAGTCTCAATTTTTTTAGGCTTAGAATATATTCAGAATTTACCTTAGTTTAATTTGATCAAGCTTTAAAATGGTCATAGTTGAATTGATGCAAACTGTCACAGAAAATTCTTCCTTCTTTTTCAGTGGCTTAGTCTGAAATGGCTTTAACTGAAGATAATTATAAAATAAATAGGAATAAGCATGTCTATTGCAAAGATTTACTTTGTCACCCCCTCAATCCTTTCTTGTGTAGGCAATCCTTGAACTCATTTGTCAATTTGTGCATGTTTCATAAGATTGATATAGAGATTAGTATTCATGAGCTGCCTTTCAGCTCTTAAATAAAATACTGTGTAAGGCTATATATCGGAATTCTGGTGTGGGGCCAACCAGAGTAAAAATGAAGTATCTTGCAAGTAAAGCATKAGACTTGCCCTGGAACTGAAGGCTGAAAAATCCTCTCTCAAGGTAGGCTAGAATCATATATCCATCTCCTCATTCAGATTTTAAGATCAGTACTCACTTGTATTTGTTAATTTGGAAATAACAGCACTTTCTATTTCATGTTAAATATGCTGCCAGGGAAATATTACAGTGATGGAAGAATAACTTTTTTGGCATGGCAAATGGATAGTTGTAGTCAGAACATTAAGGAAATGCTGTTTTACTCAGACTGTAACTGTGGAAGCTGAGCCAGATTTCTGGCTCCCATGTCAATAGCCCRTCTGTGGCTGTTGCCCTTGCACAGTCGTGTCTGAGCAAGTCTGACACAGAGGTGCTGAGCTCTGTTTAATACTCCTGGACTTAGTCCTCTGAAGAATTAGACCTCCTATTCTCACAGTCTCCAATTCAGGCATGCTGGCAGAGTTGGCTTTTTCTGTCCCTGACTTTAGTAAGAGCAAGTTGTCAGCATCTTCAAAAGCTGGACCAAGAGGATTTGTGTTCCCCCTGCCCTTTCCTTTCTGTGTATTCCCAAGAGGAATGTCTGGCTGAGAACTGGAAAAACTGCTACRCTGACGTGCGAGATTTCTGTTTGCTTGTTTTCATCTGTCCTTCTCTCCTCAGTGCAAGTGTTGGGCTTAACTCAGGGTATCTTGCCCAGTCAGGCAGTCTGGGAAAGGCTGGCAGTTGTGTACGAGGCAGCAGGGGGGAAAGAAAGGGTGTTATTTTTGCAGAGCTGTAAATCCAGCACCTTTTGCCAGTGCTGCATTCTTTTTTTATTGCTTGTTTCTAAGAAGCTATTGCTGCAACAGCACTGGCTGCAAACAAAATCTCATTTACTCAAAGTTCATGACAGGACAGGTCGTGCATTTTGCACATTTGTGGGACACTTGTAAAGGAAATACAGAGCGCGCTTTCCAAAAGCTTCAGCTTGAAATGCAACAGTTTCCATGCTGCCTGGAGCTTCAATGTCAAAGAGATTTCTATTTTTAGAGATTCTACTCAAAGAGCTATATAAGGCTGTGCTGGGGAGACCATTACTTTTTTATAATATATGAGAATAGTTGTTACTCAGTGAGGGAGAAAAATTCTGTGTAAAACTGGAAAAGACAAAGATGCTCTGACTTGGATGTCTTTTGAGGGGGGAGGGAACTGAGATGAGAACTGAAGACCCAGTATTTGGTTTTTAATATTCTCATTTCTCTCAAGTTCTTGAAACAATTGCTTTAGCCATTAAAAATGTCAGAGAAGGCTCTTCATCATGAGTGATGATGCAAGAGGGAAGAGATAGTTCCAAGCACAGTCTGGTGCCAAAAGACAACTTACTATGCTAACAGGTGACAACACTGGGAAAACCCAACAAATTACTGTCATATCCTTCATGGGAAAGTAGGTAAAACTTGACGTTACAGATTCAGTCTTTCCAACTACAGTTTTCTTAGTTATCCTGAGTACAAAGTGCACCTGAACTGATTGGGTGCTGCAGAAAAACAATCAGATAGAGTGGTCAGGTGGGCTAAGAATAGTAGTCACAGTTAATGGCAGAAGAACGGAGCAGTGTCTGAAATGCTGGCTTGCTAGGGAGCCTTCTTCTGAAGCCTATTTTTTCCTCATACAGAATCATCCAGCAAACACATAACTCTGTTACTCTTAATCCCTATTTTTGTATGAATAGATAGGAAAAAGGTCTGAACAGAATTGGTTAAGCCTGTGTTCTCAATTAACTTTCTCAGTGTCATTTCTACTGCAGTTTTAAGAGGAATGTTTGGCTTCCAGGGAATAATTTGTCTATGAAGCACGGGAGACTTTCTGGTCTGGTTGAACTTTCAGAGGCAGCCCAGGTAACATTGGTTTTAGAAGCTGTTGCCAATGTTAACACAGCAGTTGGGGCCAATATGGTTTTGCTCGAGTAAGGACTAGATGAAGTAACAGAGCTAAATTAAGGACACTGGGTCCATTTCTGCTGTAGTCTGACACAGCTCCTGCGATGAATTCTAAATTGGAGGCAGGACTGAACTGATGCTGGCCTTAACTTGTCTTGGGTTTCTACTTCTGTTTTTATATTGTCTAGCTAGCTGTCACATAGTCTGTTTGGCTTCAGGTGAATAAAGTTATGAACAGCTAGACTATCTGAATTAGGGGTGAAAAAACACAGCAACTGGAAGTGATGTCTGCATTCTAGTAACATAAGGAAAGACAGCAGTCTTGTGTCATGCAGAATATAAGACAGGGCAGAYTAGTTGGTGGCAAAACCATAGGCAGCAATTGCCAAACAGTCTGAACCAGGGAAATTCCTTCATCCACCCAAAGCACTGAACCAGGAATAGCAGGAGAAATAACACTCTCTACTTTGACATTTGTTATTGAGAAGAAATAAAATTATTGACATTGAAATGTGCATTTAGAATGCTTTTGAATACACTGACGTACTAGTCCTGGCTTATTATTAAAAGTATGAGAAGCAGTTCAAGTATTTTGGGGAACTGCTACTCTCGCCAAACTATTGTTCACAGGGGTACCTTTGCAGATTTATTGGTGAAATCAGCTTTATATACTAACTATATTGCTTTTGAATATAGGGCAGGAACAGAACAATTGGATGGCACTACTGGCATTGTGGGCATTTGTTATGTTGTAAGTACAGGGACTCACCTGAAGGAACTAAATTAGAAAGAGATCTGTTAGCTGAAGAGGGGGAGGTGAACTGTACCAGCTCCCCGCGCTTTTGAACAAAGCAACACTGCCCCGTAGCGGCAAATAGGCAAGAACTTAAGTGCTTTTTTTGGTGCAAATGTGCCAGAACAGTGTACTGTTACTTCGTCATTAGGACATCTAGGAGCCGGACGTGAGCTATAAAAATTTTAAGATAATTGAAGGAATTGTAAGGGATTAATCATGATAAACTTAAGGAACTTGGTCATAACTCTACAGTATGGTTCTGCTAAAGGCCTTTTGCAATGTCATGTTCATTCCTGGAGTAGCGCCACAAAAACCAGCTCCTCATCCTTCCCAGTTTGTGTCGACASAACTAACTCTGCTTTGAGCTGAAACTTTCTTCTCCCTCTCTCCTGTGAAGTGCCTCTATACCTTCCCTTGCCTCACTGAGAAAGCACCCAAGAAATCTTCCCATGGCAGTCCCCTCTTCCTTCCTAAATGTCATCAGTACTGCTGGCTTACTCTGCAGCAAAGACATGTTCCTAATTTGATCCACTTTGCAGCTGTCTCAGGCAGGAATCCCAGGCTGCCTCTCCCCAGTTCCTGAACAGTTTCCTTCTGGGATTAAACAAATCTCTACACTGTTTCCCGAACAAGTAACTGGTTGAGGTTTTAGAGGTTAATTCTGACTTTTGTTGGCTATGCATTCAGATGGCAATGAACTTTATCCTTGTCGTTTTTATTAATAAACCTAGCAATTTTATGATATTGAAAAGACATTTGTTAAAATGTTGTACATCTGGTCAGTCAGTTGTCTTAATGTATTCTCAATTAACTTTCTCAGTGTGATTTCCACTGAAAGTTTCATGCTCTACTTGTAATATACTGTTCTGCACTTGCATTTGGTTTCATTTTGTTAGCTGTTGTACAGAGGGAGATTACAACTGGTAATTGCTAAAAAAATAAAAACTTCCATTTGATCAACACTAACTGTTTAATAACRACATAAATCTATTACATACAGTGTTTCCATTTGTAAAATGTAAATACAAATACATTAATATACAGATGCCTAGTCCAAAGCAATAATAAAGGACTATAAGCTCCAAGGTTAACTTTCGGACCAGAGAAAGGGAAGTCTTAATTGAGGTAAGCTCTCTTTTTGTTTATTTACAGCAAGGTATATAAACTTGCATCACTTGAGCTTTTTCCCCTACATTGGCTGGGTATGTTGAAGAAAAAAGTTGAAAGAGCTGAAAACCAAGGAGACATGACTTCAGACCTGAAATTTTAGACATCATCGATTGATCATCTAAAATGGTGAGTACAAGGATATGTATTTGATCATTCCAATTGGCTTATCTTTCTATTTTATTTGCAAACTCTTATTTTATATTAACGTCAAAATTTGACTGAATACCATTAGAAACTGAGTCTGCAATTTTTTCTGTAAGTTTATTCTAATGTCTATCTCTCATGCACCTCTAGATAAGCATGCTTCTGTTTTCAGTGCATAGTATTCTCCAGTCATGTCAGACAATAACATGTTCTGCAAATTAAAAGGAAAAAAGTCTTTAAAGTATATAGTRAGGGAGGTGGAAAGCCCAAGCTGTGCTTTAAGACTCTCTGAAAAAAGCATCATCTTCTTACCGAAATGCTGCTGTAGGATGCAAATAAGATTAAGCAACACCATTGTGCTGTAAACAGACACCATCAGTCTGTAAGTCGTGATTGTACAATGATTTCATCAGGCCTCCTCTAAATAGCTGAAGGTTAACTCAGCAGCACAAAATGCATAATGTTACAGAAAACAGTTGTATTGTATGTGTGTTTGTGTAAGCCTGAATTTAGTTAAGGATAAAGATTTGTTTGAAAAGCCACTAACTTCCAAAATATTTATAAACATATTACTGATCCTGGAGTCCTTTTGTGTAGCTGTTTTAGAAACATATTTGCCATAGTATTTGTTCTGAGAGTCCAAAACAAGAAGTGAAACAAACTGGGTAAAAGAAATGAGACTGAGGGAAAATGCTAAATAATTATTTTTCTTAGAGTACTTCTAAGTTTGGAAAGAGCAACTGTCTAGGCAATGCTTGTAATTCTTTTATTATTTATTCAATATTACGATARTTAAGATACTAGAATGGTAGGAACAATGTAATGTTGGCAGACGAGCATTTAAAAAAAAAAAGAAAAAAACTGAGGGTGGTGGTCAATATACAGTCCCCAGTAGGAGTTGTGTCTATCCTCTTGCCCAGAAAGGTGAAGCTCAAAACTTTCCACAGTCGCTCTGAATTAGCTAGCCCCAGTATCAAGGAAGACTACTCGGTTTTTATGAGGCCAGCCTTATAAATGTGTTCCTCGAGCATCTTGTACTTGGTAGTCTCGCTACAACCAGACTGTAACAGCTCCCTTTCACTTCTCAAGTATTCACCCTTTCAAAATTCTTGTCTCAGACTAAATAAAGATTTCTGATAATTTCTTGAATAGTATGAAAATTTCTTTCGAGAAGAACAAAAGAGTCTTTTGGGGTTTGTATCCTGGATTATTTTTTTTCCCCACCCCTCTCCCCTCCAGTGTCTGACTTCAATACGATCTTTAATGACTTCCTTTTGGTAATGTGTGTTTGCATGTGATCGTATGTGTTTGTCATTAAAACTATATATGTAAATATCATACATAATGAACACCAGGTAAATGTGGGAATTTGTTTGCCTTTCACCCCACTATTCTTGCTTTCCTGTGATACGGAAAAAAATTATGATAAAAATTGTATGGGATTATCATAAAGCATACATATAAAACCATAGCTGACACTATTAAAATTGTACTTTAACTAGTTTAACTTCTATCTCAAGCTTTATAAAGTTGGTGTGTTTTTTTTAAATATGGTAACCATTCTTTTCTTTTTAATATGGTAGTCATATTCCTTTAAAGAAAAACTATACATCAGAACTGTACACACACAGGATATATTGTTCTGAGATTTTACTGAAGAGTTTACTTTCATGTTCAGCCATGCAAATACTAAATGTTTGGACAGGGCATCAAAATTTCCTTATACGGAGGAAGGTATTTTTTATTCTGAGAACTATGTTAGAAACCATTCAGTAGTATGTCAGCAGAAATAGCTGGCTACTCTCTGTGTGGCACAATCCTCAGGGTGGGGAGTTTCCTCTATGTGTCTTTGAGAGCCCCAAGATAATAATGGTAATAACGGTTGCRTGTAGGTGATCATGGCCATGGTGGCTTTGGCCACAATAGGGTCACTGTGTATGATAGTAAATTTTTTTTAAAAAGTATCAGTATATAGATTTCTGTGTTAGAGGTCTAGATGCAAACCACATGTATGCTGTAACTGACAGCAGGACAATAACTGATCTCGACTGGGTTCTTTAGGAGGTCTTGTGTCAAAATAGAAAGTAGTTGAAGTAGCTGATAGTGATGATGAAAATAGCTGAAACTGTCATTCACCAGCCACATGTACAGCTAAGACACAGAGTAATGTCTAAGGGAGAGGCCATGCATTTTGCTAAGACAGTAATAACAGTATCTGGAGAGGGAGGAAAGACTGATAGCTACCTAGCAGGGAATGGGCAGCGTTCAATATGAGTGAGTAAAGACAGTATTCCGAATACAGTCTGAATGTGGCTGCTTAAGAAGGACTCTTAAGTGAGGACTCTTACAGAATACAGCGTATGATAGTTGCTTAAAATGAAATCTATTTTTGCAAAAAACGCACAAAACCAACCCTCAGTGTAGCGTACTTCCTGAGGATTATTAATTGGCTGGTGTTAGCTGCCTCTCTTCCTCATCAGTTTCTCTTGGCAAGTTACTGTGATCCCCAGAAGATCTTAAGCTGCAGTGTGACACTACTTGTATGTTTTGAACAGAGTGAGAAGTGCTCAACAAGCTGTTGAATTGGGATTTGCATATTTGCAATGTGAAATTACGCTATTGGAATAGGCGTGATGATATTGTCACCAGCTGCTATCTGGAGATAAAAATATACTTGCCATTTTCACCTTGTTACTGCCCTTGTTACTGTTGTTACACTTCTCATGAGTTCAGTGACCTAAGTACCATTACATTATGCCATTACATCTTAAATACATCAAATATTTATATACAAGTCACATGTTTTTTTCAGTACAGTCTATGCTGTGCTGAAAATCCCCCTATATACTAAACACAGTTCAAAAGCTGCTTGCACTTTTAAAATCTGGATCTGTATAGGTTGATCACCACCAGAAGGCCCAAATATCTCTTTGAACAAGCTAGCTGGTGGAGTTCATTATTGCCATTCAATCTTAAGTTATATTACCTTATAGTAAGGTGAGATGTTACACTATTTTAGTGGGTTTTGAAGAGCTTGTCCAGAGCTGGAGCRTGTACTTTCCATTGTACGGTATGGACACAGCTGAAGTCTTGGTTTCAGATGTTGACATCGGATTAGTTGTCTAGGTACCTTTACAGTCAAAGATGACTACATCTCACTTAAGTAAACACCCATGTTTCATCAAATGGATGTATTGACTAGATCTTCATTTACTATTAGGTCTGAAGTCAGGGTGGGGTTTTAAACATTAAACGTTACTGAAGATTGAAGACTGCATGTCTCAATTTCTTGATAATTACTGAATTTTTTTACTCCTGTTGCTTGGGTGCACATACATACTGTGCCCTTTGTACAAAGCAGTATAATGTAGTTCAAACATTTTACTTTAATGAGATGATAACAAAGACCTTCACTCTAATTGCATGTTATTTTAATGGAAAGCTTTACTACTAGTACGAAGTTTAATTCTCCTTAAGAAGCAGGTGAGACTACTATTTTCTTATTACAGGTTTTCCAAGTCAGGTTATGTTACAGTTGGCTTGTTGAGAGAAGTTGTTCCCTAACGGCTTTGCTCTCATCTCAAGCAGTAGAGGGCAGTGAATCCACTACGCAGAAAAATAAAAATGTCTGATCATAGGAAAATTATTATTCTCTTTCCTTACAATCACATTTCCTAGTCATTCCCTATCAGAAATGGCCACTGTAGGGCACATGCAAAGTAAATTACAAATCTGTGTAGGTATCATGATGATTCTTTTTACTTAATAGACCCACTACAGGCACAATTAGGTAAACTACAATTATTTTTTAAGTAACTGTTACTTGTAGACCAGAATACTGTTTGCTACCCTGCATATGTAGTTTAAAACTATCCTATGAATTTTCAGTTGTTGTCTTGATACATTGCAAAAGGGAACAGAGAAACAAGGCAGAGCGAAAAAGAAAGGGAGATAAGGCCAAAATTAAAACTCAGGGAAAATAGTACTGAGGACACAAAAAATATGTTATCTGCAGCTACAGTTCTGGGTGACTTTTTTGTAATTTTCCATATCTGAATATTTTCTTGACAGAAGTGAAGTATGAACACTAAAAGCTGTTCAGTTAGGGTGAGGGGGGGTTAAAAAAAAACCCCAAAACCAATCAATCAAAAAAACCAGAAAGCTTGGGACTTTTCCTCATGAAAACACAGACATTCTCCCCAAAACTACTGAGTTTAAAGCTCAGTTTTCCAAAGAGGAGTATTTTGATATGAAATATTCAAGCAGCTATATTAGAAGCCGTCCTAAAATAATTTCTGACGGAGGTATAGCACATTCATACTGCACATTAAAAGTATTGCTACTTATTCAGTCAGTACCATTTTCACATTTCTTAGTATGATTTTTACGGTCTCTTTAGAGACCGTAGTAAGAATCAGAAGTTTGATCTAGCTGGGATAGGGACATTTTTTTTTTTTCCTTTTTTTTTTTTTTTTTTTTTTTTTTTTTTTTTTTTTTTTTTTTTTTTTTTTTTTTTTTCTTTTTTTGTCCTCACTAAGTCCATTCTGATACAGCATTTTTTGTGCTTCTCTGTCTTCTCACATTTGATGTGGGGACATAAGGATTTTCACCAAATCTCTCTAGGCAGGAAAAAATCCCCATGGGATTGAAAATTGGCTATTATCAATGACAGATCTCTTGTGAGTTTCTGTATTTCCTTACACAAAGTGTACCACATTTTATTGCAACAAGATTCCATCTTTGATTAGAAAGCTATTAATGTTGTGCTCATAGACACCAGGGAAGGATTTTTCTTACAAGCCTTTCAAGGCATTTATCATTATTGTCTGGCTGCACTTTGCAAGGTTAGATCCTTTAGAAAATGGTATTTTTTTTTTTAAAAGTAACATTCTACATTCAAACAGTGTTATAGGCTTGTCATGGATCCCCTTCTATGACTTTTTTCATTAATTGTTCAGTGAAGCAAGAGTATACACATAAAATTGGCTAATGAGAGCCCACTGGGTGTGATTGTTGGCATTATAAAAGAGCCACATTCAAAATGTTCTGGAAAACAGAAAACAAAAAGTGAAGTGATATAATTCATTAGAGTAATGCAAACTGCTCCACTTGGGAAAGAGAAATGGAATTTATAAAAACAAGAAGTGTCTTGCTGACACCAGTTCAGCTGCAAAGGTTCTGGAGGACGTTTAGTGTGTTTCTAAACTAAATAAGGGAAGACTGGGGTGGGAGGTAGGTGGTAGGGTTTTTTGTTGTTTGTTGGTTTTTTTTCCTTAAGGAAAGAGGGAAACATGATCCTGGGCCATATTAATAGGATAGCTCAATCTGTAGAACATGGGAGGTAATTATTCATCTTTATTTGGCGCTGTGAGTACTCTGTCAAGTTCAGAAAGATGTGGGCAAATTGGAAAGGGTCCAAAGTAGATCAGCAAGTATGCTAAAAGAGTTAGAAAGCATGACCTATGAGGAAGCTGTGGAGGAATTTAGTGTATTCAGTCTTTCTCTTTAAAAAAAAAAAACAAAACCAAGGAGGTTAGAGATGGGAGGGAGGACTTAACCTCTTCACAGCAGGAAACTATTATAAAGAAGGCAGTGCAATTGTTTGTTCTTGTTTGTAGGCTAAAACCAGCAAGAAATCAACTTTACAGCAAAGAAAATTTAAGCTTACATATTCAATATTTCTGAGGATGATGAAAGACTTTGCTAAACTAGGGGTCCTGGAAACTCCTTCACTGGAGGATTTTAGAAGAGTTTAAGCAAAAATCTCTCAGGAATTGCCTAGGCTTATTTAATCCTCAGGGCTAGAAGGTGGTTTTCAGTGGTTCTCAAGTGAAATTTTACTCTGGCTACAAGTCCTAATTCATGATGACTGAGGTTTTGACAAAGTCCAATTGCAAGAGGTCATAAGCGTAGTTGGTAGATTCGGGGTGGTTGCGGCTCACATCAATGGAGTATGTAATCTCTCAAGGTGCAAGCAGCCCCACACATCTATGATCAATGCTAGCAATCATCTAAATAACCTTATGGGAAAGGGAAAAAACAGCCAGGAGGGCAGTCTACAGGACCTTACTGAATCTGTAGTTGCCACAGTAACTGAAAAGGCCCATACAAACATGTCTTGAATTRTACTCTAAACACAGCCTTGTTTCATCTTAGACATATTTTTGAGAGAAAGAGTGCCTATAACATGAATCCTTGAAAATGACAGCCAAAGCAGGACCACTTTACCTCTGTGTCTGAGAAAATAGCATACTAGAAGATAAATGCATTCCTTTCTAGAATAACTTAGCAGAGAGCTCCTTAGACTCCATAAGGTCCAGACTGATTTTACAAAAGAGGGCAGCAGCCACAGAGAAGAGTGTCTTATATGATCTCTCCCATTCTTTTGGGGTCAATGCAGGAAGCTATATTCTGTGCTAGAGCGGATTCTGCAATCATCTTGAAAAGATTACTCCACTTGCATTAGCAAGCCTGTTGGTGACTATAACAAGGTCTGGTTATGAAAAATAAGACTCATATAGCTCCCAGTGCCTTTATCAGTACCTTTCATCTAGACTCATCTGGCAAAAATGATTTGAGATCACTTTTGCTATTGGGAATGTAATTACCTTCTAAAGTATGGCTAAGATGAGTTAAGTGGCAGAATGATTCAATGAACAAGTGCTTCATTTCTCTCCTGACCCAAGTTCATATGTAATATAGAGAATCTGGAGTGGTTTTGACGTCAGCCTAATCCCCTGCAGATGCTTGTTCACCTTGCATTTGGAGAATACTTCAGCATTGTGAGTCATCTCTATTGAAGAGGCCCTACACACTAAAAGAGCAGATCAAGACTGAAATATTGAGGAGAAAACAGGCACACACAAAAAAACTTCTGGGAAGTCTCTTCTTGTTACTGTATTTATGCAGTGAGATGTAAGAAGAAACCAAAACGCTTCCTGGCATGGGTAATGCAAGGTCATTAACTACTTTATTTAGCACTGCTGTCTATTCACTTGATCAATTACTGCATCTAGACCTGCTCTGAGAAGCATTGTGTCACAACAGCAGCACTGGCTTCCTATTTAGACTGTCTAGTACCAAAATGGCATGAGATTTTCTAAAAGACTAATGATACTTGTAGGTAGTCATTGCATATGCATAAACCATAGCTTCAGATCTGAGGAATAAGTTGGGGAATGTTATATACTACCCCTCAAGTATATACAGATACATGTGGACCATGAAATGCTAAATTGTTTCCCTACAATTAATTATGACTAATGTAGAGATTTATGCTTCATCCAGCTCTGTTCTCCAGGTTTTCCTTAAACTCCTGTCAGGGAAAGGTAACAGAATCTATGTATTTAGAAGAAGCATAGCATATAACAAGGGAGGGGGAGAATTTGCTACATACAAGATACATCCTTACAAGGCACCACACAGTCTTTTAACATTTGCTTGTAGTCCAGCTGGGTATTTGTTACTAAAACGTCTTCTCAAAATCTCTTGTAATAAACTGGGTAGAAATCAATCTTACTTAGATGGCTAACTTACTTAGATGGCTAACTTACTTAGATGGCTAACTTAGGTGAAGTTGGCTTAATTATGTCAGTTGTCATTACAAAGTCTGCAGCAGTTTCAAACATGATGCATAAAAACTGAAACTACTAACACTTGAAGATACACCAAAAAAATGTAGTGGAATGGAAACTCAGTTTCCTGGCCAATTCTGACAGCATTTTTTTTTTTGCCTTTCTAGGCAATTTCTTCTCTCCTTCTGGGCATGATAGTAGCTTTGCATTCAGTGATATCACCTTCAGAAGACCTTAATTATCTATTCTTATCAGAGAATCCTCTTGCTCTGTGATTATTCTGAATTATTCCTTGCCTTATGGTACATTACAAAAAGAGGAAATACCTGAAAGCATGCTATGCTGTATGATTACATAGCCTTCATAAGGTTCATCTGCTCAAATTCACGTTCTGAGGAAGATGAGGAAATCATCAACTAAGTTGAATGCACACAAGGCACTGGAACTYGCTATTTCTGACAGTTACTGTTAATGATCTCCATCAGGTTCTTAGACTTCTTTCTTCTATACCCCTGCTTCTCATTTTTCTGTAAGTCAAAATTCATGGTGACCCATGCCAGCCACCTGACTTTCTGCAAATATCTTTGTTTCTTGCCAAGCCTCCCCTTAGGTACAAAATGGCAATTACTCAGTCATTTTTCAGTACCTATTTTTAGTCAGCAACATGGGGGGAGGGAGGGAGGGCTGCTTTTAACCCAAATTCCAGGCAAAATGATTTAGTTGAGATTTTTGAGCTCCTCTCGCCACACCCTATTGTTCAACTTGAGCTTCAGAAAATTATTCCAGTCTCAAACACTGTGTATCACAAGAAACAAGTACTATCTGAAGAGGTTGCCTGTACCCTCTGTAATTCTGCAGTTCCTAGCATAGCTGTCGCTGGAGTTCCTTCTAGAGATGATTTTCCACTGTGGAAGAGAATTTCAAAGGTGTAGGAAAGGGTACTAGCTTCGTTCTTTATTTCTGTGGGAAACGGGGGAGGACATGAGGATAATGGCATCTCATTTTTTTCCATCCATCCCTACATGCAACACGCACGTATCCTGGCCTTGCAGAAGCAAATGAGTAAGTTATGAGAGCAATGTCATGAAGGCAGTCACCCTATCATCAAATGTGGAATAAGTTGGTATGCAGAAACTTTGCCGTTCAAAGTATTAAGAATTTTTAATTATAAATTATTTCAATAACGTTCAAAGGAAATATGAGAAATTCAAGCCGGTTTTGACTACCCTACAGTATTGTGCTTAGAAGAGCTGAGAGTGAGTTCTTCAGGTTGTGAACTGAAAAATTATTCCATTTTCTTCTGGAACAACATTTGCTTTCTGCACCTCATTCTTGTCTGTTTTCACACTCAAATGAGATGAAGTGAGAAACCTTAAACACAGATATTAAGAAGTTTTCTTACAATTAATCACTCTGAATAAGAAGCATCTGGTTCTGAGTGAACTAAATTTATGGGAGAAATCAGAAATGAGATGACATCTTAGAGCAGGGCTATATCTTAAGATAAATAACTCTTGTATTTCTTTTGGAACTCTGCTGTCCCAAGCCAGATATGAGAACAAACAAGACATTAGTTATATTTCCCAGTATCAAAGTCCCTTAAAGCAGTCTACTGGGAAAAGTGGGTCTGAAAACCACTGGCATTGTCTCAGCCTAAGCTATTGGGGTTGTGATGAATTAAGAAGGACAACATTCTAATTTTAGTAGAGTTTTAAGTAGACTTGTGAGAACTCAAAAGAGGATTGAGCTTGCTTACTCATACAGAAACGACTGTTAGTTGTGGGCGTTTTTTCCTTAGATTAGATGAATATTGATTAGGACATTGGCACACATCTCACAGTCTTTTCTGCAGATAAGGAGATGATCAAAGAAGGGCAAAAGGCAGGTATTATCCCTTTCTGTCTCTCAGTACAGCCTGAGAGAGACGAGTTGCAAGTGCAGTTCCAGCAGGGAGCTTGGCAACCATCATGATGATCCTACGAACAGCTTCCTTGCATGTTATGTGTTCCTCCACAGCAGATTGCACCCAATAAGTAAATGAGACCTCCTATCCCATTCCCTCATCAGGAATTTATGTCAGAGTGTGTTAGAATGTAAAGGATAATAAGCTGGATTTGTCATGCAGCTGGAAAAGGCATTGGCTGTGGAAGCTATATGCAATGCAGAAACCCAAGAAAAGGCAGGGCAAAAGAAATATCTTTTCACTTAGCATCTATGTAATGGCAACCATTGTCAACCAGCTATAGAAAAATGTCCCTTTACTTAGATTTTGCTCACCAATCAAACATTTCCCTTACTTTTCACTTAAGGCATCTCTAGCTATATTTTGTTGAATCAGCAGTATTTGCTTTGTTTAAAAGAAATGAGTCAACCCCATAACAAAACATTCCTCACTGTTTTTCCTTCTTCTGTTTAGCCGAAATGTGCAGGCTTGTTCTACAAGCACAGACTTCAGCATTTCCAAAAGCTAAAGGTCAGCCTGAAATCTCACAGCATACTTACTGTACAAAAGCCAAGCAAGGAAATGTTCGAAAAGTCTTTGGAGAGCATTATCCTAAAATATAAACTTACAGTCACTTCAATCCCATGTGCCTCATGGCCTGTATTTTTTCTTTTTTACAAAGGATGTTATTAATATGAATTTCTTCGTATCCTGGAATCTCAGAATAAAACAGATTTAAGACATCATTTTCCAATTCTTTCTTTTTCCACAAAGAATGGGGATACCACCTTTTAGGTGAACCTACATTGGCTGTTTTAAACAGGTTGGATTGTTGTTTTTATTTAATGATGAAATTAGTTATTTTTTCCTTAGACTGTTGCCCTCAAATACCTTCTTTTGTGATGTGTTCTTAAGGTAAACAGACTAGGTATTGAATACATACTTTAATATTCTGTAATTAGAGTGGATGGTCTTAGCAGTGCTACCTGTCCCTTGTAATCCTGTTATCAGGGAACACACTGGGATCTCCCTGGTCTCGAATAGGCGACTTACCCTGATGATAAAGATATTTATTGACTTTTTTGCCTGCTTATCACTGCTTAAAGCTATCAGGGAGAGTTCCTCTCCGAAGTAAGTATAGAAAAATATAAGTGCATGGACACATATTTTCAGATGATTACAATTGTTGCTGAAAAGAAAATGCTTCCAACAAATCTGCTTATAATTGGACCTGACTCAGTGCTGATTCTTCCAAAGCTGGCTATAAAAATAGATACTAATTCCAATCAGAATTACTCATATTCTGCTGTGAGAGAGTGGGACTTACTGTTTACTATCCATAATATTCTCCACAAAAAGTTGAAAATAGTTGTGCAAACTGATAAAAGAAATATATTCTTTCAGTAGGAAAATTGTACTGAATGCATCTCAGTAGTTCTTGGACAATGTTTAGTGAAATGGGAAATTGAACAAGGGAAAGAAGATCCCCAGGAAACTGTTGTCTAAATATGTCGCAAACAAATGGGATTCAGTTTGTTTGGAAGCCTTGTTCCTCATGGTGCACTAAAGCTAAACAGCAGGAGGTGAATCCGTAAATCATGTCAAGGAGTAAAGCAAGTTGGAAAACTTTAAAGTCATTGTGTACAAAAGTCCTCATTAGCTCACTAGTGGTTTTTTGTTGGTTTTTTTTTTTCTCTCCAGATAAATCAGATATAAATAGACATGCAATATGGGGAAAAGCTTGCAATGGCTACAATGGGAACAGAATCCGCCCCGTATACAGCAGTTTCACATTCTGTTTAGAGACTATAAAGTCTTCTTTCCAAACTTTTGTATAAGCTGCCATTCTGATAATTTTCTGTGCTAAAACAACTGTAGTTAACATTACTTGTTGCCTGCATTGTCATATGTAACTCTGCCCTTTTGGTACTCAGCATTAGAAACAGCAGCGCTGTAAGATCCTCTGAAAGGATTGTCCAGATTTATATCCTCAGCAGCGCTCAACAGTTTGTGTGTGCAAGGGACTTCTGAGCTTCAGCTCAAGCTCCAGGTCTTTGAGTTTCCATCATCACTACCGTAAAAGATAAACTTATGATTGGCAACCAGACCATGCCAGCCCAGATCTGGGATGTAGCACTCGTGTAAATCCACAAGGAACTAAGACTCAGCCAGACACCAGGCTGCCAGACAGCAGGCCTGATTCTAGTTCTCTTTGATGTAAAATCACTAGCTGAACTCTGTAGAAGTGATACGTGTATAAGTTTAAGGCAATAATTTTTAATGCTTTACATCTACATTACACTTTTAAAGTTTAACAAGACTCAGGTTTTTTATCTCTTTTTTTCTCTGATGGTGAACCACAATTCCCTGTGCAAGGCTAAGGTTATTAACTCTTACCATTTTAGCATCATTATATCATTTTAATCTGCTCATTAGAGTCTCCTGCTGCTAGAAAGTCCTTCACTCAGCTCTATTTTCCTCTTTTTCCATGCTTATCTTTTATGTGGGTACATTCATTCCCAAGATATCTTGTTATCTATTTGCATATTCAACATGATATCTTTTTAAAATTATTTTAACCTATGTCTCCTAGAAACAAAAAAAGAAAACAATCATGTCTACATGTGGTCTAGAAGATGGGAGAAAATGACTGCCAGGTCTCTGAACACAGAGTCTTTAGGTAGTTGATTTATTCTAACTTGGACTAGGTCTACACAAAAAATGTTGCTGCCATAACAATTTTGGATAAGAATATTGAAAAAAAAAAAGCATGTTTCCTCCTTGAGGTAAGCACACTAGGAAACCCCAATATAGATGTCGCTATATTGTCCTAAAATTTCTTTCAGTGGCATAGTTTGAGCACCTCACAGAAGGTGCCACTATGCTACAGAGAAACTTGGAGATATCCACTGGCACAGTTATGCTGAAATAGCTGTGGGGGCAGAGCTCTTCTGCTTTACAGAGACTCTAAATTTAGTGGCTGTTTACTGTCTCCTAGTCCTGGTAAAAGCAGGGCTTTCTTTGAGTTTCCTAGTCCAGAAAGGTCAGCAACGTCACTGCCCCTTTGCTGAAGATAGGAAGGAGTAAGATGACCCAGGTCTTGGTCCTATATTATTCGGACAAAAGAAAGATTGTGGTTCCCACACAGAAAGTAGTAATGCCATGCAATCATCTGCTACAGTGCTTACACACAGGTGGAAAAGAGGGTCAACACCTAGATCTAACTGCAACCCCTATTATAAATTTCCTTTTTTGACCCCAGTTAGCTCCTAGACAAGAACAGTTTTGCAATTCTGCATGTTCATTCACCTCTGGCCTTCTTAGAACTTCCTTTGTAAGTCACTGATTTTTCCCCTGCTTCTGCAGGCAAAACTGCAAGGGACTTGCCAAGGACTTGGTGTTTAGAACCTGTCTGGGTGAATAGCAAGCCAGAAGAGCAAGTTCTGTGGGACATGCAAAACGAAAAATTGCCACAATAAGCTGACCGATTTAGACTTCAGGACTGGGCCCAGAAGGGCAGGAGAAAGTAAACTTAAGCTTATAATATCTTAAAGAAACTGTAAATTGAAAGTGAGATAGAAAAGAAGCTGAGGTTATTTTAAGTTGCACACTCTGCTAAAGAAATACATTGTTTTGTGGCATGGAGCTCTGTGCATGAATCCATCTCTGAACATTAAAGAGAGATGATACAACCTTCCTGCTATTGTTCTGATGAACAGTCTGGGTGATTTTACAGTTTATTTTTTCCGCATCTCCATTTCTAAATCCTATGAATGGAAACCTAAACTCATGGCAGTGGTAACAAAGCATCTGTACCTGACTGACTCCTGATTTTAACTGCAGAGACCTGTCTTTTCTGTTGTTGTTGTCACTGGGAGTCAGCATTTCGCCAGTGGTCTGTGTGAGGCTGTTGTGTACTTTTTATTCTGTCCTATTCTTTCTCCAGTTTATACAGAAGTTTAACACTTGAAATCACTTTAGCAGATTAAATTTAGAACTCAAGTTATGATTCTCTTGCAAAAGGGAAGAAAAGAGCTGTGTGTTTTAGATGCTGAGAGGATGTGCTCTTTGGACTGGTATAACAAATACTGCCGGCATTAAGTTGTAGAGTCTCTCATGGTCATATGAAATCGATCAGTTTTGTGGCAATAGAATCCGTATAAAGAAATTTTGACTTCTGTTGGCTCTATTTTATGTTTCATGTGTTCACAGGAATATAATTGTGTACTGGCTGACAGTTATATGTGCTATGGTTCAGCCAACTATATCAGCATGAATCTAATTCTAAGCAGATAGCCTTTGTGTTAATTAATGCTTATATATTTATACAAATTATGTGCTTGAGCACTCTGCTGGGTTATGTCTATTGTTAGTGCATTTCATRTGCTACTTCTGGCTGAGAAGGTAGATAGGAATCCGTATTTATGAGTTGTAGATTCAGCCCCAAAAGATCTGAAAAACAAAACTTCCAACAATTTTCGAGAAAAATCATCTGTCATATACATATGCACAGCATAACACTCCATGTTTTGTTGATTGCTTATTTATATTTCCACAGTACATGCACATATATTGTTGCATGTATGTTCTACAATTGCTGTTGTATAGCCTGTGCAAAGGTGCGTGTTCTATAAACATAACTAATGCTAATGTTTAAGAAATCAAATATTATGATAAATTAATACTAGTAACTTTATCTTTTGCAGATGTTTAGAAGAGGAAGGTAGATATGATACTTGTCCTTCATTTAATTATGAACTCTTAAGTAGGTAGCTTTTATAGCTTCACATTTCAGAGTCACAAGCATGGCTGTGAAAACTTAAGTTTTGCCTTCTGTGTATATGTTCATGTAAACAGTTTATATGCTTGGAAGTTCACATTGAATTTGAATGAACTAAAACAAATGTCCTTGCAAAACTCAATTAAAATTGCTCTGTTTCACTTGGTTCCACATGAAAACTGAAGAAACAACAAAGCAGTTTCAGGCTTATTTGAAACTGAGCTAAGGTTCTCCTAGCTTGCTTATTTGTGAAAAAGGTTTGCGCTACTATATGAAATGCAGTACTGAAGTCTATTATGGATATTTGGCATTCCTTCAGGTGATCCCCACAGGAGCATTTGCTTCCTACAGAAAGTGAAACCACAATTTAAAGAACAGTATTAAATTGCTTTTCCATTTTTAAAGTGTTTTTTACATTTTTTTTAATCTAGAATTTAATGTTCAGGCAAGGTTACAAGCTCTTTACACTGATGGAAAATTAGTAAGATTGAATTGCTTTCCAGGGCTCATAATGGGTTCCTGTCTCATAATTCAATGAACAGAAGTATTTTTGCAGCTAGAATTTGAACTATTAGAGGATCAACTGGTTTTATATGCTGTATTGTAACTGTAGTGGCCGCATTATGCTTAGGATTTATTATATGAGGAATTTGCTTTTAGCCTTGGGGATAATTAGCACTTCACAACCTTGAGAAAACATACACACATCTATGGACAGAAGATAAATCAGAAAATCTCTGGTTTGGTTAGTGATTTATCAATTGAATCTTCTGTCTGCATCTTCTTGTTTAAAGAAAAGGCCTCCATGTCTGACAACTTTTGGGGGGGGGAGTTTAAGATAATTTCTGTGGCCGTGCTTAAGATATTCAGAGCCTGAGATTTTACAGTATGTGCTGTAATGAATCTACAGTGGTTTGGAAGTGGATTATTATTGCAAGTAATCACCAATGGATATCTACTGTGAAAGTCAGAAAAGCACCTAACAGTATGTGGTGCTCTTGAGTAAGAAAATAGCATTCAGCATTAGTTTGCTAACTAGAAGCCAGAAACAACAACTATAATAAATTAGATATTATCATATGGGAGGATCACTTGCACATTATTTCATATGTTTTATACTCACTCTGGATTCTTCTTGAAAGTACTGAACAGTGATGATTCTATGATGGAGTTGGGGATCTGCTGACACTTTAAACTTTAGAAATGCTTGATTTCTTTATCTCTTAAAAAGTTAAGTGCTAGGTAGGACTTTTTTTTTTCCCCAGGATGAGGAAGGATGGATAAAAAGAGGTTAATGTGGATATGAAAAGTAAAGCTATCATTATTAATCAATTTCCATGAGTATCCCATTGGATTGAGTCATCTCCAGTGGGATTTCAAAAACTTGAATCAAAACAAGGCCTGTATTTGATCAGAGCAGCTGCTTTAGAAGGAAGGAGAATGGGTTTGGGAATTTAAATGGGAATCGCAAAACTATGATCATTAAAGATCTTACCAACTTTTAATAAACTATATGTGAAAGCCTGAGAGAACAAGACAGGGACCAAACCAACAAGATTTCTTTTGACCTCTAAACAAAAAGTAAACAGCAGTAATGAAGGTAGTGATCACCCACAGGGATAAAGAATTCAGAAAGGGTGGTCTTTTGTTTGGGTTTAAGTGCTCTGTATCACTATGATAATGTGGCTAGGGCCATAGTTTGTCTTATGTTGAACAGCCCTGTATCATATTTGTTGATCTTGTCTTAAAATGGGTAATAAATCCGGAGTAGTTCCTCACAGTTCCTCTTTAATGATTGTACAGTTACTAGTAGTGGCAGTTCTGTGTTGCCTTTTTTTTTTNTTTTTTTTTTTTTTCATGACTTGTCCAATTCCCCAAAGAGCTTTGTGGTTTTGCTCTTGCATTCTCTGTTCCTTTTTTTTCCCTCTCTCCCTTCTAGCCAGCTACTTTTGGGAGGGACAGGAATAGCCACTGACTTGAAGTATATGATTTCATCTCCTTATAACCCCAGGGAAGATAAAAGGCAGTTTACTTCTGAAGAAGAAGAGAGCAGGAGATCTCGTCTTATAGGAAAAGATGGTTTTATTCTTGGATTTAAAATGAAAATGACTCTGCTCCTCATTCAGGAGGAATGCTTGTGATTGTAATAATTGTTCTTGTTGACAGCACATATTTTTGATGTTGTGGGAGAGCACAGAGGAAGATGTCTGCTTTTACAGAGACAACACTGAAAGGTTCCTTCTTGCCTAACTCACAAGTCACTAGTCAGACAAAGCTTTACACAGGCTCCATGCTGTCTCCTCTGTATGATGGTCCTGTGTATGAAGTAAACCAAGAAAGAGCAAAGTGGACATTCATTACTCCTGAGATACTGAGATTCTCACTTTATTTATAAATGCTAGGATTTTTCTGTTTTACTTAAAAATATGTAGATAAAATACATATAATATATAGATAAAACAAATGTCTCACAAAAGGGCACTTTCTTAAAGTAATAGATGTGGCACTCCATACTTCATTCTTGATCTTGTTTTTGATCTAGCAGCTAGTGTACTTCACAATTCTGCACCTGCTTTGGGGCTTGAACTGTGATAGAGAGACAAAAGTTTAAGAAAATGTGACCAATGTAAAGATGAGTTAGTGTAGTCTTAGTAAAGGCTTTTTGTGTGTTTGAGGAAAGCAGGCAATATACTAGTGCAGGGTTACAAAGATGAACTTGTTTCATGTGGCTTTAATCAAATCTGGGATGTCTGGAATTAAGGGTCATCACCCTGCGAGGCACCTTGAGAAGAATTGCTGTTTCAAATAAGGCCATTGATGACATGAATGTGGACTGAAAGTTATGCTTTGTTAGAAACCAGGCATAACAACCAAACCAAACAAAACCAGAGAGAAAACCCACATATCAACAGAATATCTCAATTTGTATTTTACAGTAATTTATAGTACATTAAAGAAGGAAGATCATTTCATTGTCCAAGAAAACAAGAAATTTAACTTGTTCAAGCACATCTAATATATTATACAGTAATGATTCCCAACAGATCTGTAGCCAAGCCATCCTTGAGAAAATTGGCAAGATTTGTTCTCTATTATATCCACTTCACCCTGCTCCTGAAGTTGGCTGCAGCATCCTCCTTGCCTCTGCCGACTGCAGCGATTGCACTGAGCTTGGGCTAATAAATCTGGTTCCACCTGACTGAACGTGTCTGAGCGGCTCCTGTGTCCCTCCATTGTGCTTCCCAGTACTCCCAGTTCCAGGACTGTGATACAGGGGCAGATGAACCAACCTTCCACTGAGCTGCACAGCCTGACAGACTTCACACTGTGGGCCTCCACAGTGTGCCTGGCTTTGTAATATGCTAGACCCCCTATGCAGAGCCACAGCTCGTCAGGTACCACAAACTTCCTCTGGCAAGAGCTCATTTTAGGTGGCTGATAGGTCATGGTGCATTGCTCTCAATGTATTCTAATGGGGAGTAGATAAAGATTAATCAAAACTGAATCTTCAGTTGATGGTAAAAGAAGTATATATGAGTTAGGTATGCCAAGGGTCTGCAAGATTTGGATCAGAAGTTAAAGCTAACGTTGTTTCTGTCAGTGATGCTGGGCGGTAGCAGTATTAATTTTTCAAAAAAAGAGATGAAGATAATATTAGAACCCCCAAATTCATGTTTTTGGTCTAGATTTTGCATTCAATTTCATCTCCTGAAATAAAAAAAAAGTTGGACATGTACAGCTTAATACAATGCAGTTTTACCAGGTTATGGGTAGTTGTTGCCCACTTGTTGCCTAGCTATCCTGAGTATAAATAAACCATTCAAGGTAGGCATAGTTCTGTATGGTGGGAAGGGCTAAAATGCTGTTCTGGAAGACTTAAATAAGCAGATGAA
This sequence comes from Phoebastria nigripes, assembly GCA_035582835.1. Classification (NCBI taxonomy): domain Eukaryota; kingdom Metazoa; phylum Chordata; class Aves; order Procellariiformes; family Diomedeidae; genus Phoebastria; species Phoebastria nigripes. The sequence continues at coordinate 2,144,136 of JAYKAV010000778.1, forward strand.
AATAGGTTCTGACACATTATACTGGGCTGTTCTGGCACAAAACTAGCCTTGTTTTTTGGCCAAAAACTATATCAAAATTGCGTTAGGATTGGAAAAATAAACTCATCCAAGGAAAAAAAGCTCAAAGATAAGACTGCAATAACATATGACAGCCCTCCGTGTAATGCTTCCACCAAGCTCTACAGTGTCCAGTTACTTGTGAAAGAGGATTGTTGGATTGTTCTGTGAGGACAGGAGCAGTCTCCCTCACAGTGATCACAGGAGAACTAGCAGCACAGCTACCAGTAGGTCTTCGTAAAGAAATTTCTTCGTGCTTTACCCATTGCATCCTTGTGAGATTCAAATGCAAGTTTTAACAGACAACTGGAAGCCTGAAGTTTCCAGTTATCTCTCTTGACACGAAAGATTTCATGATGAAGGAAGAAGATAGAAAAAGGGGGGAGGGAAAGCAAGTATCTATATGTGGCCAAAAGATAGTCACACATTTAGGTTCATTTGAATCTGAATCTCTAATAATTTAAAACTGAACATTTAAATTTACATTTATGTAATGTGGGACACAGAGAAAACAGAAGGAAGATGGCAAACATCTTCCCAGTGTTTCCACTTATTTACCATTGTAAGGGAGCTATGCATGCTGTTGAGGAAGCCCTAGCCCCAGCTCTTTGCTAGGAATGACGCTGCCAGTGCTGTTGTCAGGCAGCTTGTCCAAACTTCAGTGTGCACCATGGATGCTCTGGGCGTATGAAAGGCAGTGGCCTATGTCATGGGATAGCATAGGCCTGACTTGTACTGAGTAGCGTAATGTTCTTGATAAAAGCACATAAAACACTGCAGAGCACATCTGGGATCTCTTGTTTTCCAAATTTAGCTGCGCAGGAGGAATTGTAACTTTTTTTTCCCAGAGCATTGAATACAATCCAGCCCTTCCAAACTGCGTGCTTAGAACATTTATGTTGTATGAGAATGTGATACCCTGTCTTGAAATTTATGTACATTACTATTTTGTGTACAAACGTAGTAAATCAGTAATACTAGTAAATTCTGTCTGAAAGGTAGCTGCCAATAGACTGCTTTCTTTAAGAGTCTAACAGACCCTTTACAATCCTCCTTATGGACAAGCAGTGAAGTAGCATCTGTGACTGCATTCTCATACTGCACTTGRAATGAAGCTTATTGTCATTTTGGATCAGCTTGCAGTTACATTATCGAACCCAAACAAAGAAATCTAGACAAAAAAATTTCCTAAATAGGACAAGATGGTTACATTGGTTAATGCTGTAGAATTCAACGTGCTATAGATTGCCAGGATATGAGTATATTTTTGTTTTTACTTCTCCCTTCCAAGCCTAGTTAAATACTGAAGCATACCGTAGTTGGATATTGCTATTTGCAAACATCTATAGGTGATTTTTGCTGGGAATTGGCAACTTTTCTTCTGTATTTCATATCAACGCTTTCAAAGATGTGTTTGGCTGATGGCTGTTTGAATGCATAATAAGTAAACTAATTCCATTCAATGTTTCATGTGTATGCTGTACTATTTTGTGACTTGAATGGTTAAGCAGTTTATGTATTGGGTCATAAAAATGCTTACATGACTGTTCCTGATGCTGTTTTCATTTGGGGTTTATTTTTGGTGTGAGGGGTAGAAGTGATACTAGGATTCTTTTAGAAAGTCTTAAGCTTTTTAAAAAAAAAAAAAAAAAAAACACCACAAAAATCCCCAAACAAATTTGGCATATCTTCAAAGCTATCTCAACTGTACAGATGTGTTCTTGTTATGCAGTCCAAATAGTTTTCTTAGACCCCCCACCCGCTGGCTGAAGTAAACTTGCTCAGCTGCATAAATGAAAAAGAATGTCATACTGAGTATGTTTGAAGGCTTGTGAACCAAGTTTAATCTACTGTCATTATCATTTATATCTTCTTGTGCACACAGTGTTTGTAGCAAAGCAGTTAATACATTTAAATTACTGTTCTTCCGTGTTTGATAATCCTCATAATCCCAGGCAGAACTGTAGTCTTCATCGCGTAACATACCTTTACCCAGAACAGTTTCTTTCAAATATGCCTGTTCAATTCTTTTCCTTAAAACACCTGACAGATGAAGGAATGAGAAATGTCAGGAAAGATGTGTATATGCCAGTAAAGTAAACAGGGGGGAAGCACAACAGAGCTGTTTCACATGGTAGAAATTAGCAAAAAGAGGATCCTAACACCACAGATATTTGATATATGTGGAAGGATAGAGGAAAAGGACTGAAAAGACAAGGGGAGAGTAGAAGACAGTAGGGGAACACCCAGTTTAGGAGGTAGCTTAGCCTAAGCAATGCAAGATGTTTGAAGACAGATTTTTAGACAAAGATTATTTAGAAGTGGATTATTCAAGGACAGAAGTTGTATGCTCATGTCTCTGTATGCAGAAGGAAGTTGGAGCAGCACACTACAGGTGTTAGAGCCTGGGGAGGGACGAGGGAAAGGTGAGAGATTAGATGAGGCTCTGACTGCAAAATGTGTTCAGAACTGATCCACTTAGTATCTCAGATGTGATGAAAGGCAGGTTTGCAGATAAAGAGCAGTAGTTGGAAACTCAAGGTCATAAATATTTCCAGAAAAAGCTGTGTCTGACTCATAAGTTTAGATCCTGGCCTGTAATGCTAAATGGGACTATTCTGTGTGGACTCTTAACTCATCCCTACCCCTCATCAGCTCTTTCTGTCTGCTGCAACAATCACTGGAACCAGCTCTTCCACTGGAGCTCTTCAGCATAATTCCATTGCCATTAATCAGTTCTGCTGATCACATCAGTAAAAAAGCTAAACATGTTTCTAAAAAGAGTTTGCTGGAACAGTCCTGGGCCCAAGCTAAGAATTCGGTCCTGGCATCCAAATGCCTCAAAATTTGTAAGTGCAAGATTTTACAGCCATCTCACCCATATTGCAGAAGTCTGAAATGAGTCGAGATGGGAACCTTGAATATTATTTCTGACTTTTTGGTTTGGACTCCATCTTTAGCTCTTTGGGAGTACACAACTGGTCATACGCTTTGATTATTAGTATCTATTGTCACTCTTGTTCTGTGCATCAGGCTATTTTTTTCAGAAGTAATTGTTGCAGTTATACAACAAGGTTTGAAACTAGCCACGCTTTCTCTTGCAGCTTTAATTTTAGATATTCTAAGGAGCATGCTAAAAAATGGTATTTTACAGATGTGGCCATATCTTGCATGTGTACTGTCAAAAATGGACTAGATGATTGCCATTTAGTATTTCGGCTCCTAGCAAGAATTAGGTATTTGTCAGCACCGCTGGTCCCTAACCAAAAAAGGTATTACTTGAAGAAAGAAAAAAAAAAATCTTTCAAACATTTTCAGTTTCTGCTTATGATTGCAAAAAAGCAAGCAAAATAACATTTTAAATTGTGAGCATGGAAATTTTCCTCCAGCAGAATTAGCTGTTAGGTTTTCTTCCATAATGATTGGTTTAAATCCCAGTGCTCAGGATATTAACCTTTGTATAGGGATTCATGCTTTAGAATGGAACACATTTAAGAGCACGTTTATATTTATTAATTTGAACTAACAGAAGTATTCTCACCTGTATTTTGTTCTCATGCATACTGAAATACATACTGAAAGCCTAGGACTGTTTTTATTGCTTTTCTAAATTGAAGTGTTTAGGCCTCCAAAATACACCAAGTTGGAGTTCTGCTGGTGCTGTGTGTAATTTTGTGTTGCTATGAGCTGAGGCTGCTAAATAATGCATAGGAGAACTCAGAAACCTGTAGAATGGAGCACTAAGAAGAGGCAGCAACAGGAAAGGGACTAGGGAATAGAACTTAACTTTCAAATTGTATGTGTGACCTCTGTCAGTCATTTGCTTTGCACTGGGAAAAATATAAACTAAACCATTGGCCTTTTGCAAACTTTGAGAACTCTGCTTTGCAAAAACTTGTCATTTTGAACCTTTGAAGGAAAGGGGAACTCAGCTGCAAATTCCAGAACAGTTTGAGGTAATATTTTTATAGACTGTCACTACACTTTCTTTGGAGTATTTTTCTCCAGATACAAAATGTATGCTGCTTCCTGCACAAACCTTTTTGAGAAGCTTGTTTCCTTCAGTTCTCTTCATTAACTTGGGTTATCTTCATTATTCTTTTTTTTTAAGCAGGAAATCATAATTCCAGAATACCACCCAAAACCCAAGGTACTTTTTTATTCAACACTAATAAAGATCTATGTTGTCTCTATGGATACTGTATTATTCTCCTGAATAGATGACCTGACAATCTCTTGCAATGTATGACCTTCTCTTAACTATTCTCATGTATTAATACATTTTTTCACTGTGATTTTTCACTCAGACATAACTATCTACAAAATTTACTGTCAAACAAAAGAAGTCCAAGCAGTAGGAAAATATACTCCTACATTATTCAAAAAACCCACTTGTCTCAATTACAAGCAGTACTTTGTCACTTACACCCAGTTTCTTCCCAAATCTCTGGCTTTAGTATGAAGTGCAATGCCTGTTATCAATTAAAATCAGGTATTTGCTTGCTGATGAATACCTATACCACTGCTGAACAAATTAAATCTACAGTCTTCAGGAAATGCTCAGGATGCTTCCTTTTAAATAAGAAAATCTCTTTCATTAAATCAATTAGTTACCACTTAGAGGAAAAATGATCCAGGGTACCTGAAGGTATTAGTAGACTGTTGGGTTATTTCTACTYGATTAGGGTTATATCCTGGTCAATGGTTTGGTCACGGTATTTTAAAAATCTGGAGTCATTCTTCTAGAGCAACCATTGCCCTCTCTGTAGGTGTTCAGCAGGAGTCCTCAGCAGAAGGGGGAGGGAAGGGTTTGCTCACAGTCCTGTTCTCTCATGCTGTTGCTTCTGTTTTCCTTCCATCCACAAACTAAGGCGGCAGCTCCTCAGTCTCTGTAGGAAATTAGTGCCTTGCTGCATCACTGCCTGCTATGGATCCTGAAAAATGACCAATGTCAGAGGGGCCAAGGTGAGCCAACACCACGTGTGCAACCCTAAACTTAATCATGTCCTGAGCACATTTGCAACTGTGCAACACAGTGGCTCATATTAGACAGCACTAATAACTCAATATACTATAAAGCAAATCTGTGAAGACTCCGATTTCTATGGTCATACCCATTTCTGATTTAGGTGGCCTGTTTATTTTAATAGTTCACTTAGTTCTACTGATGGACTCTAATTGAATTCAACTGAATTATTTCCCTGTCTGCTGCCAGCCTTCTCCCTCCTGCAGCTCCCTGGCAACCAGGTCCAGGATAGGCCTTTAAAGAAGCACAGACTCTCTTTTGCAGTCTTTTGCAATATCACTCCCCTTGCTATCAGGCAGAGCACTAGATAGGCAAGGAGGAGCCTCCTGTCCCACCTGGCCTCCCATTCCTAGCAGCAGGACCCTTTGCCCTCCCCTCCCAAATACTAACCTTGCAGTATTTGTGTATCATATATAACCTTTGCAGTATCAGTAACTCCCACTGAACAGCACTGTGGGATGGTAGTAGCAGCTACAACAGTTTCACCCATGCGTTTTTTTAAACGTGAGATCTACAAAATAGATTTTTAAAAAATCCATTAAAAATATCCAAATTCTAAAATTCTGTCTATCCACAGTCTGCTGCAATGGTAAATTATGGCTGCAACTGTAGATCTCTCCTCATCAAAGGTACCTTATAAAGCATCGGCAGTGCATGTCCTCCTTTACAGTATAGCCTGAGCTATACTGTAAAGCATAGAGTCATCTGAAGTTATGCAAGATTCTTGGGTTTGCAAAAAACTGAGTGCTTGTGATACATCCATGAACCTTGTTTGGCCAGGACATTCTCAACTGATCAAACATTAGCAAGGTGGAAGGGGATTAGAGAGGGCGTTGCAGCATTTTTTCTTTTAAAATTTAGCTTTGAAGACTACAGGATATTCTGCATATATTCAGAAGAAGATTCAAATGCAGTTAGTCTCATGACAATTCGAAATGTTCAGCATTTTCCTGTAAACTTCCTAGGAATGGGAATTCAGATACATGGACAGTCTTGCCAAAATACTGTCCTGTTTTTGCTTTCCAAATGTGAAACTCCCATTGAAATCACTTGGTCGCTTTCTATTAACTTCAGCATCAGTTGGAGCAATCTTAGGAGGAACTCTCAGGGAAAAGTTCCATAGTGCTACAAGCAAAAAAAAAAAAAAAAAAAAAAAAAAAAAAAAAAAAAAAAAAAATCCTACTAGCACTTTTGGAAACTTTAATTTATATAAATGGCCAGTATTGGACATGCACTTTCGCATCAAAATGAAGCCACGTAATAGTTGTTTGATATTTAAGGGAACACAGAATATGCCTTGACTACAAGCGGTGAATGCAGCAAATTCCTTTATAATCTATGTGCACTAAGGGCAAAGTAAATAAAGATCTTTAAAATTATTAACACCTTTGTGTTGTGACTGACAAATTATTGTCTTTGTTTAGAGTGGATTAATTGTAAATTATTTATGCGTAGTATTCTTTGGACTGCACAATAAGAAGTGTCTTGATCTGAAGCTACTGACTTATCCCATGAAGTTTTATTCCTTTAGGGTGGCCTATAACTTTAAGAAATAATGTTTTTCAGTATACTGTGTTTCCCTCCAGATGGTTTCTACAGAATTTTGGCAGCCACATGCAACGATTAGCATGGTTGCCCTTCTAATCTCACACACTTTAAATAGACAAACCATATTCTTACAAAAACTATTACAGACTGTTCAGCAGATCTTTAACTATCAAACTGTGTTTGACTATCACAATAAATAGAATATCCTGACCCTGTTGCTTAGGGTTTAGATAAAAACATCTAAGCACATAGCTATTTAAAGAGAGGATTATATAGCAGACTCTTATAGTTTATGGTGCTGTGTACAAACTTCTCTTGCTAGAGTAGCAATATGTAAACAGCTAGTGCTGAACTTAAAAAAAATTTGCATTTCTCCATGTCTTGCATGGAACGCTTGCTAAACAGTCAGCATCCCTCACCCAGCTATTGCATCTTGAAAATACATAGACCAGCTAGCATGCACTTTTTCTATGCGTATTCCTAATATTAACAATCACAAACCCTATTAAAACTTAGCTTTGTGAGACATAACACCAGTTTCTCTCCCTTTCGTAAATGAAAGGCAGGATACTTGAGTGTTGCAGCACACAGAAAAGCAGAACTTTAAGTGGCATGTTGGAGACCTGATTTCGTATATAAAATCGTAAAAACTAAGACAGGGGTTGTAATGAAAGGATACAATGATTACTTGGATACTGCCTCCTGCTTTCTGATCAGCCTCCCCTTTGAATGGCACAGTGAGCAAAAGCTAGAAGGTATGAGACTACCTCTTTCAGGTCCYTACGTTATGCCAAAAGTTTCAAATGCTGAATCTTAAACAATAACAGAAGTTTAAGATGGAGAGGGCCTTTTTCTGTCCTAACTTTACTATTGTATCCTTTAAGCCATTGGGGGGAAAGCAATGCGGGGAATAATACAATAATATTTACTTGTAGCATTTGCAGTCTCTAATGTCCACAGCATAGCTGCTTATGTCATTAATGTTGTTTTATTTGAAATAATTTTATTATTGCGAACAGTTTGACTGACTTACAGTGTCAGGGTTTTGAAGAATTTCCAAGTAGCTGAAGTACGTGGGGTGCAGTAGAAAAGTCATGTTATCTGTGCATAGCTAAGTGAGTGATGATTCCCAAGTTTGTTGTGTGTTTTTGGCAGTCAGTGATTTGCACTGGTGAGTGCAGGAGCTCACTTCCAGGCCAGACCAGAATAAAGTGAATGTAAAGTTTGCTTATGAAAGGAGATTTCTGTCTTATCTATAGAACTGAAGCTAGGGGTAAATATTTTATTCTTTCCTGACCTTTTCCCCCTTGCCTTTAAAACACCACAGTATTATGTTGATTTACAGCATTCTGAAAAATTTGATATTTTTCTCTTTAAAACTATCCTTATCGTGCTCAAAACAGAAGATAATTGGGTTTGGTTTTATTAAAATCCTTTCTGAACTTTTTACACTGTAGCTATTCTTCTCAAATGAGTCATACAATAACCATTCCCAGTTTGTAGCCAGTTCTCCAAAGAAGCAGAAGAAAAAAGAAACAGCTTCCTTTTAAGGGAATGAGACCTGTTGGTAATGATAAACCTCTTTCCATTTCTATTTGAAGACATTCTCCATAACCCAAGAATTGATAGTTATAAAAACACTACCTACTTTATTTGGATTACAAAAACATTCATAGCTATAGAACATTGTTTAATGTTAGCCTAAAGCATCTGTATATACACTCACACATAGAGGTACTGTTGAAATTACACATGCGACATGTCAAACGAGCAGCTAGTTTACCAGAAATCTGTAAGAAACAGCTTGGAAATTGTTTGATTTCATTTTACTTAATATTTTAAATAAATGAGTTTCAACAAAGAAGTATTTAATATTTATGTGGAATGAAAACAGTTCAAGAGTATGTAATTGTATAAGTAAGCTAACACAGCAATTTCTGTTAAAGTGCTGTATGACTCCCAAAACTCATCATACTGCTTGAATGCTAGAGTATTCACATGTTCTTAGAACTTGGGAAAATATCTACGTGTCACACATGGCTGCGGCAATTTCTGTAACCTCTGAAAACCACTGTTATTTTAATAGCAGCTATGTTGTTGTACATCTTCTCAATTTCTATCCATAGAAACTGTAATAGGTATTTAGGTGCCCTCACTGTGCATTTTGTTCTCAGACTGTGGTCCTGCCAAGCTTCTTCCATTAGCCCTGCAACTAGTAAATAACAATTTCTCTAGTACCACATGAAGAAAGATTCAAACATTAAAAATTTGGGATTACTTGGTTTTTTCCTCTTGTGGTTGGGATCACTTTGCAATCTAGAATATCCAGAAATGTATTCTAATTTTAATGAAAGCTGTAACTCAGGTAAGAACCAGATTTCAGTATCTGGTACTGTAAAGAAAATAGCATATGTCATGAGACTCGCAATAAATTTTAAAAAGTTGGCCAGATCGCCATGGTTATTTTATGTTTTTTTTTAAGATACCTGACTGTAGGTGAAATTTTTTCAAGATACTCATTTTAAATATGTAAAATGGGTGTTATCGCATACAAATTAAAATATTTCATGGGATGTGTTACTTAGATGGGAAATAAGAATAGAGTTATAAACTAGCTAAGGCTTGAAGGGGAAAAAACCCTGATATTAAATTCAGACACAAAAGCAGAGATTAATTGTTTAAGTTGTATTGCCATCCATTTAACTCTGAACCCCTGACACTATAGTTTATTAGAGAGGTGGAGACAACAGAATTCTTTGTAACATGGATTTATATTACCAGAGGAGCTACAGCAGACTTCTTCTGTGTTGTTAAAATAAATTAATCAAAACCAGCAGGGGAGCGTCCTTGAATTACAATGGTTGCATTATTCAGAAACTGTAAAGATTGAATTTTTAAGGAAATCCAAATGGCATGTAGCTTGGGAAAGAGCCAGTTGTTTTTTAATGCTGCCATTTTTAACAATTCCTAATATAAGAAACTGGAGTATTGTTTCAAGCAGATCTTTGGCATACATTTTCTATGATTTTAATTATCTTCCTCTGAAGTAGTATTATTATGCACTAACCCAAGCATAATATGGCATCTCTCATCCCAGATAGATTCTGAAGTACTTTAACGTCCTTTGGCCAAATTCTGTGCCAGCTTTAAGATGTGTTGGCTAACTCAAGGATGTAGTTACATACACAGAAGGCTGCAGCCCACACATTCATGAAATGCAGCAATCCTATAGCAAGAGCACCACTATGTGTGCCTTCTAGGAGGTAAAGTAGTATTTTCCTAACAAAACTTTCAAAGAGGAAAGGGATACACGCTAACTAATGTAATCAGATTGTATCACAAGTTGGAATTTGATTGGGACAGTAAAAGTAGTCTCTCTCCTGCAAATGGATTTTTAAAAAGTGAAATCACTGCAGGTGGTCAGAACCCCCAGGTACACATTTCTTGCTAGGATTACTCAGAGGCTGATTCAGCAGGGACACGGCCACGTACTGAATGCACAGCGTTAACTTTCTGCAACACTCTGGTTTTGTCAAGAAGGAAGGCCTTGAAAAACAAAATCACAATTTGAAGTGGTGTTATTTACATTTGATGCACAGTTTTTAGTTTCAGCATAGATACAATTTTTATAAAAACATACTACTAAATATGACAGACAAATATCACCTCTGTTGCTAATTCCATTAAGTGATGCATAGCTCACGAATGCAGCATATTAGTCAACTGTGGTCTACCAATGAGCTAGTCACACATAGTAGATGTAGGGGTACATCTCCATCTCCTGAAGACAAGGAACTGAAGTGTGAAAGTGACAGTACCTTATATATTTTTATAATGGAAGAGCACATGTAAACAGCTTTCTGTTTTTTAAAGACATCATAGTTCCTGTGCATTATAATTTCACTAAACTTCCATGTAAATGTTAAAGTCAATTAGCGGGGACAAAACCCAGGACAAAATCCTACTTGCTTAATTAAATTAAGTCCTGGATTTTGCTGCTATCCAACATTCATATTTTGGAAACTTAAAAATCTGAAAGCTGCTATAAGAGTATGATAGTTTTGAAGAATACTGTGTTACCCCAAATTACATCTCCCATGTAACCTTTTTTTATACCCCCTGAGCTTTGTTGAAAATGCACTACAGTTCTTCTAGCGTAGCGCCATCAGCTTCTGGAGAGTTATGCCACAGAGGTATGGCCTGTTCTATACAGTGTTACTGAAATAAATGTTAGAACCTGAAGTCATGATAGGCTTCTGTTCTTTTGTCTCTCCTTCCAAAACTATAAATAATAGAAATAAGGATTAAGATAGATAATTGAAAAATGCTATGGGACTAAAATAAAAAAGATTTTCAAATCTTACTCAGATGTTAGAATAATAGTAAGTTTTAAAGAATTTTCTAAAAATAACAATAAAAGAAACAAGCACATGCAAATGAACAGGATAATCTTGACTGTATCAAACATCTGGAAAATATAAGCGCACATAAAAGAGCTACTCATTTTAAGGATTTAATTTAATAACTCATCCCATTCAAGAAGATTAACATGTGGCTATAAAATACRTACTTGCCATCAGAATATTTCACCTCACCATAGTCAAAGAAAGTTTTTTTACAGCCCTAGTTATATTAGTTTAGGACAACGGCATTCCTTTTCATTTTGTGTGGCTACTGTTGCTCCAACTTTGCTACAAGATATCCTGCATATTTTTCAACTATTAAATGATGCGTCTAACTCGGTTGCATTGTTATGGCCTTATGGAACCTCCAAGTAACCTTAGTATGTATAAATCCAAAACTGACCAGATCTTCATGACTTGATTTTTAGAGCGAGCACCGCCTTTACTACAGAAGAAAGCAACAAACAACTGTATCTTGTACAGAGTTACGAGGCACTTTTACAAGGACTTCTGAAATTAAGGCTCTGGCAGGTACAAAACCAAAATCCCCCATGTAGTATTTCCCTTTAGATCTATGGAAAGTGCTTCAACTCCCAACAAAGGTCAAATACTAGCTTAAAAACACGAGAGACAAGCAGAAGAGGAAATGGAAATCACTCTGTCTTCTCCTCTCATATGCATTGTGCTGCTTTCAGAGCTTATTTGTGAAAGAAAAAATAATCTGAAGGAACATCTGACAATATGACAGCATGGTATTCATGAACAATTGTTTGAAGGAGTGTCAGGAAACCTGTGGTAATGGCAAAGTCAGCCCTGATCCGCGGCACTCTTCCAAATGCCAAGCACCAAATAAAGGGAGTAGAGGCTAGGAGGAACTTCTGAAGGCACAGCTAGAAACTGAAAAGACATTTATGTGGATCAATTCTGTAATTTGGTATTTGTTTCCTGAGCAAGTGCTTCCCTATGATTCACATTACTATATACATTGGAAATTGATGGGTGATGTAGCTCCTTATTTCATGGCACTGTTTATAGCTGTCTGTTTAAGAAACCTTTACAGTCAGACACAAATTTCAGCATACTAGTGATGTAAGATCAACTGAAGATCAAGAGTGGCATTTTAAGCAACTGAATAGGAATGTAGAAATGTWCGGTGCTCTTTTTCACCTAAAGAAGGTAATCTGACTCACATTGCCTCAGAAGACATAGCTTTGCTGACACCTCTCTTACTAATAYAATTTTGAGGGAAAGGTCCTGTTATACGAACTGCTAGTATCTTCTCAAGTTTCTCTGGGAAGCACACTTTTTAAGGATTGCGTAGTCTGTCACAGGTCAGCACCTTCATAAATTAAATTCAGTGTCAGAATCAGTGTCCAGTTTCCTTTTCTCTTTATTATTTTGCCCTGAAACTTACCTTTTTCTTATTAACTTAAGCCTAATAATTAATTTAAAGAAAACACACAGCAAGAGCATTTTAATGTCACTGTATCAGAGGGGATTGCTTTCCAGTTCTTTTCTTTTTGCATGGAAGAAACCAGAAATCTGCACATTGAAGTAAACTTTATCCCATCCTCTGTGCCTGAAGAAAGAAGCCTTGATGCCAGAGATTACTGTAATTTATGAGAAGAAAGAGAAGACCAAGTCCAACCTCTCCCCTCATGCCCCCCACCCTGTATTCCACACGCGTTGCATAGGTATTTTACTCTGTGAAAGTGTTTATCCATGACTGACACCACAGGAGTGCAGCAAAGCTTTCTGCATTAAAAAGAAGAGGGGTCCAGAGATGGAAGGGATGTTTCAACACGGACAACCTCAGCAGATCTCACAGACACATACTTGCTCACAATAACCAATATTAGCTGAAGGATGGAGTTGGGGCCTGCTGCTGAGAGGATTTTGCCTTAAATACTCTTYAGCTGTGTGCTCAATCCAAGCAAAGCAGTCATACAGATATATTTCTGACCAGTCAAGTGCAGTTGTGGCAGGATCTGTGTTTGAGATACTGGTTTAGATTGTGACTAATTTTGTTAAAATGATGGAGAAACTAGAGGTACGCAAGGCCTAAGGGAGCCAAGTGAAATAGCCAAAATGAAACCCGAGCACATGTAAATATCGTCTGGCCTGAGAGTATCTTACAAATGTAAAACTAAAGAAATCAAAAAAGTTCAAGGAAGCTTTTAAATGAAACTAAACTCACTTGGGCCAATGTGTAYGTATTGCTTTAAGTGACATACAGGTATAACATGAGATTATGTGAATCCCTAAGGGAGAACACTGCTTTCCGTAATACCACAAAACTATAAAAACAGAGAGGACTTTGTTGCATATCGTTTCCTCTCCCAGTAAGGAGAAAGACATACAAGAGTCCTACAATATAAAAGGGACTGGCAATCACAAAGAAACCTATTCACACAGTATTTCGACCACGTGTGGACCAAAGATCTTCTCCAGATATTAAACTCAGTCCCACAGTCTGTGGATTACTAAAAATATTATGCTCATTGGAAACTTGATGCCAGACAGCACAAGTCTCATTTGAAGGCTTACTCATAATGATCTGATGGAAACCTATTAGAAGAAGCTTTTTAGCTGGATAACAGACAAGCAAGAGGCACTGCATAGGACTGAGGCAACAGGTAACTCCTACAGCTATTACTGTCACTGTGTGTGCATCCAGCATGATTGATCCAGTCACTGAAATAAGGTGTATTCCTTGTTCTCGATGGAACACACCTGCACATAAACATGGAACAATGAATATTTTCCAGCCTTTAAAAATAATGTTTGGGTCTAGAGCAGTAAAAGGTTTTGGGAAAAGATTTGGTTTGGCTCTCATTTTAGGTGAGCTCGATTGCCATGCTGTTGCCTAGAACAGCTGAAAAGAAAATATTTTTCATAAGAGGAAGGGTTGCTTCCCACCCTTTTCAGCTTCAGCTAAGATTATGCTAAAACACGATCCCGTTGCTGCCTCTCTATTTTTATCCCAGGACCCAGCAGCTGATGAACCATGATGGCTTAATTCTTCAGAGCTGGATGATGCAGGAATCCAGAAGGCCTGAATTCAAGCCTGATTGGAACAGGCCAATGCATCTTTAGTTTTTGCTTGAGTCAATTAGTGCCCAGTATCAATTTGTGCTAATTCCCAGTCTCTGCAACTTTTCCAGGCCTCTTATGCAAATCAGGCCTGGAAGCAAACAACAAGTGAATGACCCAGAAGGCTGGTACGGGGCTGGGCACCATTGTTCTCAGGCCATGCATTTCAGTGCTCCATTTGTTCATGTAGTAACGCTAAAAAAAATGACAGGCCACAAAGATAACTATCTCCTCAGGCTTAATTATCGTACCCTTTGTACTGTTCRTGCTACTGTAGAAAAAGAGGCATTCATGGTCCTCTCACTACATTTAGACTCACTGGGTTGTTTTTCACTGTTCCTGTAAATATAGAGGAAGAAAACTGGAACTCTGAGAGTTTGGGAAATTTTTGCTTTTGTAGAATGACAAGTCGTTTTAAAGTCAAATCCTTTTTGTAGTCACAAATTGTGCCATGAAATCAGAAATCTTTTGGTAACATTATCCTGGTGATCTGGAAAATGACTTAAAAATGTAGCACATTTAGAAGCTGAATCAGGGCCTTTCAAATAAAGATTCAGTCATGGAAAAATGAGTTGGATCACACTTGTACTGATCTGTTAATTTAAAACTATTTGAGTGAAAATGGGCTCAAGCTGCAAAACTCAGGTAGATTTCCAACACCGTAGCTGTTCAGGGATGCATTCTTGGATTTGGTTTTGGTGTACTTCATGGGAGTCTGTTCTTCATCAGATTAGTAAAATAACCTGGTTTTAGAAGAGCTAATATTACAGACTGAAGTCATGACTGTAAGTGAGGGCAGAGAAAGGAAAAGCAGGATAATGAGGAATTTAGAAAAAACATCATTTTAATATAGCTCAAAATTYGGTTTAAATTGGATACAAGACCTGAGAGACTTCTTACATCTCCAGGGCTCCCCGCCCTGTCTGCTCTGGCTATTGTCAGATTGGGCTGGAAGAAACTGAGGTTTGATATAATGTTTTTTTATACTCTTTTTTTATTATTATTATTTCACTACATGTATTCAATCATCATGTGTAATATTACTACTGAATGTTCATAATATGGTGTAAAATAGGTGCAGAAATGTTTTTCTGTTTTCTCTTTAAAGGATTACCACTGCCTCTTTCTTAAGGCCTTCTGAAATATTCCTTTTTAGTTAGTTAGTTTTTTAAAGATCAAAATGTGTCCTAATTACAGTGTTATGAAACCACAAATCAAAAACTAGTACAAATTTATGGAGCCCTCCTTAAGGGGATTACATTCTATTTGTATGCAGGGAATAATAAGTAGAAGTAAAAGAAAGATTTGGAATGACTAATTTGATATTATGATTTTGATTAATTTGATATTATGTGATTCTTGACTTGTTTTATATCCATATTTATCTTGAAGGTATTAATTCTACACTTTGAAATTATTTGGTCTGGGAGGTACTGAGCTGAACAATACTTAGCAGCTTCAGTACGAAAACATTAAAGCTAGCAACCAAAATTTCTCCAAGGTGTAACTGTCTTTACATTCACTTACCTGTGATTTTGGGGATTGTGAATAAGAGCACCATCTAGTGATAATCAATAATATGTCAGTATCATGAAAAGGTGATTATTCAGTCTGGACATAAAGGCACACTGCTAATTCACTTAGCAAAGGGATTTGGGGGCTTGAAAGGAAACAGTGTTCTAGTTGTGATTTCCACTTCAGTTTAATGACTRGTATCTTCCCCTAGATACTCCTAAACATGCACAACACATCTAAAGACTAACTTTGGCTGACAGTATGGATACCATGAGATAACACTTTAAAAGTAACATTTTGTTTCATAAACTAATGATGTAGTTTTATTATGTATTATTATAACAAAACCCTCCAAGTTTGTGAATGGCTCATTTTATATTGATCAGCATAACATACTTATTCCACTGACTGAGAATTTAGGTGAAACCATTCTAATTTCCTAGGTAGCAAGTTTTTTGGAAAGCCAACAATTCTGAAACTTTGGGCTTTTTTCAGTGAAGGATCATTAAATGGTATTATATGTTAGAATTTGCTTAAAACATCCATGCTTAATGATAGTTTTTTTCTAATTTGAAGAATTTTATAAGCGGGTCTTACACTATCCATTTTGCAAGTATTATTTCAGTGTGCGGGAAGATCATTATGAATATATGATAATATATAAAGCTATTTATCCCTTTCAGATTATTTCCATATGCATCCTCTGTAATTAAATCAGTGGCTTATGGCAGCTAGTCTTTGAAGTGATCTCTGCAAAATAGGAAAATGTAATTTGTGGAACAAAATGCTGATCAGTCTATTCCAGCCACATCTGTTAAGCTCTAGTAGTTCAGAGATTTCTGTGATGAGAGAGAGAGCAAACTCTCTCATGCAAAGCAGAAAGTTTCCTGTATTTCTTTCAGTCCAAAGGAAGTTCAGTGGAAGTGATGGGCACTATTCTAACCAAGTAACAAGGTTTGAAGTCTGAGGCATTGTTTGCCCACAATTTTCAGTGAATTCACTGAAAGCGATGCTTAAGTAAGTAGCTGTACTTGTGTATTTACATAAAAGTACTATCGAGAGAATGATAAGAGAAAGCAGAGCAAGAATTTCTGGCAGAGAAGACAAGGATTTAGAGAGATAAATAGAGAGATTATGTCTTCAGGAGCACCAGTGGTGGTGGCTGAGTAAAGCTAATAAACTCATGATGTGATTCCCCTTGATTGCAGTACATCTTGGAAACACCTGATACTATACAGGTATAGACAACCATTATAATTACCGTTGCACAATTCTCCATGTAAATGCTTTTCTTCTGGAAGAAAAGCAGGTTTTTTGCAGGACCCTTAGAGCCTTTCCAAAATGATGTCAGTTAAACTGTTGAAGATGCATCTACAACAAGATGGGTGTGCTAACACAAGGAGTTACTGTCTGACTTGTCCAGCCACAGCTGTGCCTGCTGAAAAGGTTGACACCCACAGCTGCTTGGCACTCCTCTCTCTTTCCTCCTCCCTGTCCTAACCTGGAGGTTTCTATGCTTCAAATCTTATAGATGAACTGCTCATATGATTGTTCCCTGAGCTCTCAGGTAAAATGAGGTGAGTTAACAAAGCCCTGGTATCTAAATAGTTTAAGAAATACCTGCTTGTTTCAACCAACACAAGCCTGTCTGTTTGCAGAGTTGAAGAAAGCAAGAGGGCAGTTAAAAGTAGTCCCTTCAACCAGTAAACATTTGCAACTGAGAGCTAATGTCCACAGTCCAAATTTTCTCCTTAGCTTACACTGATACATTATCAGTCCTTTAATAAATGGCCTCTAGTTTCTAGTAACGTCAGTCTAGTACCTATTATTAGCAATCATCTCACTCTCGTATAAATATGCAAACTGAAATGTCTTCAACTCCAGTGAGTATCTTTGTCCTTACAAAGACTTCCAAGACAGCTTGGAAATGAAATGTACAATTACCAAATAACTTGAAAAAAGTTACATTATTTAAAAGTGTTATCAGAATACCCCGAAGTTTAAGGTTTTTTTGTTCCTTTGAAGGGAATGACTTCTGCTAGACACAGAAAATTGTAGTAAGTAGATCCCTAGCAAAAACTGCTACGCCCTTCCCAATGAGGATTTTTATTCATGATATCTGCTTCTAATTAAATAACTGCACTATATTATACATACTAAGGCCCAGTCCTTTGCCCTTTGAAGTCAATGGCAAAGCTCCCATTGAGTTCATGGGAAAAAATGTAACAACTCCTTTGTTAAGGCTTCCTTTATAGCAATTTCAACTGTTAGGTTTTTAAAACAAAGATTCAGCTTTGCCACCTTTGCCTGCAGACAACAAGCAGTTCCTGATACTCCTTGTATTAGGCAGAGAGTACTAGGAAGGGGAAATTTGGTCTTATTAAATTATGTTCCCCTGTCATTCCGTTTGTTTTTCTTTCTGTTACTGTAAAGTGCCACAATGGATGTAGGATTGTCTTGCATTATCTTTATTTTAGAAACTTTCTTGAAATTCAATATTGTAGCAATTTATGCCATACGTGGCAGGTTTATACTATAGAGAACATATCAAATGAAACCAGCAGTATAGAAAACCATAGCTTATCTGCTTTCTTCATAGTTTTGACCGATCACCGGTTCATCTGCTAATGAATTGTAATATAAAACATGCTTACAAAAACAAAGCATCCAGCTTCCTAAATGGGACCATATTTCTAAAATATACTTACAGAAAGGCAAGTTTATAAAATAATGATTCTACAGCTACGCAGTCCAGGATGACATAGCTCTTTTGAAGCAAAAGGTTACCCGTGCATTTGATGCCCCATCCCAGATGTAGAAAGGAGATATCAAACAAAGAAGGAAACTTAAAGGATTCAAAATACATTTCTGTGGAAGTAGAAAGAAGACTTGTAGACAGTGTTTCCCTGCTAAACAAGAAAAGAAGATTCTGTGCTGTGCACAGGACTGCATGCAGCGCATGATAGAGAGCTCAGGGTATAAGCCCATTGGCTCTGGCGAGCGTAGAGCTAGGTTTTCGTTATAATTTACCTTTCACATAAGCAACAAATAAAGCAGCCACTTCTTCACTGTTCTTAGCACCCCACTGAGAGCAGGGTGCTGAGGTGTTTTGAAGATTTTTGGCTTTCGTGTTCAACACCATGTTGTATTGGCAGGTAACCAAAAAATAGCACTTTGATTTTGGCGCATGCTGAAGTGTTTCAGTTTAAATGTGCATTAGTCTCATCCTAACATCCACACTGACTATGGACTACAGATTCTAATGAAATGGGACAGATGGGAAAAATTACAGAAAAGGAAAAAGAAATCCACTGTGTAACTTGTGTACATTAGGTCTGAAATTTAAAACCTTCAAGCTGATATCCAGGGGTTTTTTTTACTGCCAGTTTCGTTCCAGCCAACGAACAGTGCTCGTAAGTACTGGTTGCAATCTAAATGTTATCATTTTTGTCCACAGTTAATTCCATGCACAGAATTGTTCCTCTTAAAGTTGAAGCTATCTCTGCAAATCAGCCTCATTTTATAGAGTGCTAAGCATTTAACCCATGAAATATGGTCCCTTAAAGTAATTTCTGCTCTAAATATTTCAGCTGTAAATACGAAGAACACTGAGTTCTGTATTTGGAAGAAAGCCCTTCCATGATATGCATAGATTGCTAGCTGTATCCTCTCAAACAATCTGACACAATCCTAAAGGGCTTTGTAAACAACATTTCCTGTTGTGATATTTTAATGTGAAATTGGCCAAAAGTCTTACTATTACATTCACATTCACAATAAGAATGCAATGGCAAAAAATACAGAACAATGAAATATAATAATATGTCATGCAGTATATTTTAAAACTTTCCAGCAAAGAAACTAAAAAATTAAGCAAAGCTCTGTACAAAGCAGCTAATCTAATTTAGTAGGAATACACTGTTTGGTTTTTTTAGTTTGTTCAGTTTAAATCAGTGTGAATTATGTTGTTCATTCTATTCCATTGAAAACTCTCCTAGCATGAGAGTTGGAAAAGTATCTGTTGGAAACAAGCACAAATGAATACTACCATGTATCCAAAGCATGCCTGTATTTGCCTAAATACTGTGGAAAGCATGCCAAAACCAGCTTGGTATGTAGTTCTGTATATCCAAAACAGGGTATACAATCATGTGCTAGTTCAGCCTGCAGTTTTTAAACAACTAGATGGGACTTCAGTAGTAAACATTTCCACTGGCACAACGGCTGGAATGCAGAAGTTTGAAACTAGAAAACGCAGACCCCTAACCTTTGGAAGTATATATAAACCTTTGCTGGTAAAGGTGTATGAATTTTTTTTCCTCGTTATTTTTCTAACTAGCAATGGCAGATTTTCAGGAACAGAGTTATTTAGCAGTGGTCTAGTGTAGTTAGATTTTGGGAACTTTAATTTGTTCCTTTGTTTTGCAAAATAAATTAACCTAACCTCTATAAAGCCTGGCTTCTTCCCAGTTTGTCAGTGGAAGTTTTGTCATTTACTTAAATAGAAGCTGAACTATGTCATCTAAACATGTGCAAAAATGTATTGGTTATTAAATTGGGTCAAGGCTTGTAATGGAGTCAAAATCCTCTCCAGAAAAGATAGATAAAACCACAATTTTCCACATAACTCCTTATGTGAAAGAATATGTAAATATGCCTTACAGGATTTTCTGAATATCAGCAAATACCGGCTGTGTCAGATGATCTGAAGAGTGAATTTGAGAATAAGAGTTTGTCCAGGCTGCAAAGACAAACTATGTTTGGAAATGTATTAGCTAGCAAATCTAAACAAACAGTTTTAAATACAGTCCAAGTAAGGCAAGTTGTGTTTAAAATCATGTAGGTTAACTCTAAACTCCCCTCCTTTGCTGCCAAAGTTCAACTAGCATGTTTTAAACATGGCTTGCTCTGTCTACTGCTAATGCATAAAGCTGTATTCAAATTCTGTTTAAAATGTCAATTGATACAAATAAGGAAATATCAGCAGGGTGATTTAGCTCAGTACTGAGCCTTTACACAGCATGCTGAGCATCTTCATTTCAAACACAGTAGTGTATAGTAAGATCCTACTTGACTATGCATTAACGAGTATATTTTCAGAAGCAGATGGCACCAAAGCACCAACTCCAACTCCAAGATGACTTTTAATGTCATCTGGAGATGATCTGAAACACAGAACAATCTCTTACCTTCATCTTACTAGGAGGATGGTGCTCCTAGGCCATCAGTGCAGAGGCAAGCTGGGGAGCAAAAAACCACTGCTTCAGCAACTGATGGTTTATACTCATCTGTGTGACTTAGCACTGAAATGAGCTAGGAGCACAGCTATATTTATCATGTCTCAACCAGAATGCAGTGACCAGAATCTCAGCTTTTACTAACCCCCGTATGTCCGTAGTAGAGCAAAAATTTTCAGGGTGCAAAATCACATTGGTGAGAGTTTCAGAATACCCATTAAGTTCTTTCAAACAACTTGACATTTTAGAGGATAGGCGTTATAATTGTAGTTATGCACTGGCAAACTGGCATGGTAGAAATTAAAGGAAGGGAAATGTTACTATTTTATTTTTCTAAAAATTTAGTTGAAAAAAGTTGCTGAAAAAGTACGTGAAATCTGTCAGCACTTTAAAAAAAATCGCTGTGTGTTTCTCCATATGCAACTACATATCGTTCTGCTGCTGATGAATCAGGGAGAGATCAGGATGAATGCTCTCATAGATATAAAATAGGACAACTTCATCCCCTTTGAAGATATCTTTCTTGCTGAGGTGTATGTATGTAGAAATATCCCTGTATATACTACATATATACCAGMGTACTTCCGGAACTGACGTGATCTGAATTCAATAACAAGTGAGGCACCTTGTCTCAATGACATTAGTTTCCCCAATGTCTCAAGGGGGAAAACCTACAACGCAATTGATCATACGGATTTTTAAGCCTCTGTTCATTTTTACTTTTAGGATACCGATAGGAAAAAGAGGACTGAATTTCCTTTGAAGTGCTTAGAGGTCTGAGTCATGGAACTTACCACCCTTGAATACTAGAACTATTCAGTTAAGTTTCCAAACTTAAATTAGCAAGATTTTGACAGATGCAAACAATGAGTTCATCAAATTGCTGTTTGGTGTAGGTAACAAATATGCTGAGAATAATGTACCTCTATTGCAACCAGATAATTTAGTGGAGTTACATCATGGTTGAATTATAAATCTAAATCATCTACAGGACAACTCCATTAAATTACCTGTTGCAAGAGATGCTTCTTAAAGGATGTAGCTTCATTATATATAACATAGCTGGTATTGTTAAGTATTAGTAGAAAAACTCACAGGACTTTCTTTCAAATGCTAGTCCAGAAAATCATCCATTATTTTGTACGTACAGTTTTTATATATTTTAAATTAAAAACTGCAAAGAAATTTACAAGAAAAAAATTATGATATTCATAAAAAAAGCATTCTTTCGTATATCTCACAGTGGAAACAGAAAGGACATCACGTGTCACTTTGCTCATATATATCTTGAATTCTTAGCCATCTAGGGTCACTGTTGTACTGAGATTTCCCAGCCGTCTCCTGCTTTAGGAAAGCTAGCTTACAGTGCAGTACTGACATGGTTTAGTGTCTTGGTGCATACACAGCACAATTGATACAACCACTGTTTTCCTTAGCTTTATACTCCCAATTATCTTTTTTTTTTAAACAACATTCATTTATTAGATATCCTTCTCAGCACGATATGTCTTTTGACACAGTATTTAAAATAGATTTTTTTTAAGTCATTATGGTATATGTGGACAGTATATAGAATATGCAAATTCTTTTTAACTGAAAGTAAATTTTTATGAAGTATTTACAACATTAGTGGACATAACAAAGTAAGTTGATGTACAGAGCCAGGGTTGGGAGGAGGAGTGGTGTTAAACAGTTTGTATGTCTCTACAGAAAATGAGTCAAATGTTTTCAAAATTTGCATTTTAAATAAGAGTTAAAAATGGACAAACAAAATGATACTTTGTGATACTTTAAAAAAAATCCATTTGTTGCAATCTCACATCTAACAAATTACTGAAGTGTCTTGAATCTAATTTAATGGTTGTAAAATTATTTGCTGATGAAAATTTCCTATTTTATGTGCTGGTGAGAAAAAATACCGAGGTATTTCTTGGGAAGGCAAAAGGTTTGTCTCTATCTCTCTGTTAACACTTTGCATGATAATGGAAGACAATACTTTATATACAGGCAAAACTCTCATTGATTTTATCGGGAATGCTACTTGCATATATGCTTTAAGAGCTAGGCAACAAACAATGGGGGGAGAGTTTACATATTTTTTTGTAAATGTAATAAAAGAATATTTTAAAAGGCATAAAACAAACTGGTAAAAGTTGCTTCTGGCAGTGAACTGCAGTGACTTATTTCATTAGCTTTAAAAACAGTATGTTGCCTTTATCAAAAGGGTAGATAAGTGTGAATTTGGGATTTTTGTATCCTGCCACATTGTCATGGATTATCTCATTTCCCTCCATTTCACATCCCTCTCCCCTTTAGATCTGTATCACACCGCTGCTCTGCTCGTGACGGGGGCCTGAGTGTGCTTCCCTCTGCAGCAGTCCGGGGTACACCGTGCTCAGGTTGTGTCGGCAACCAGGCACG
The DNA here is from genome assembly GCA_035582835.1 of Phoebastria nigripes. Classification (NCBI taxonomy): domain Eukaryota; kingdom Metazoa; phylum Chordata; class Aves; order Procellariiformes; family Diomedeidae; genus Phoebastria; species Phoebastria nigripes. Next base: position 2,167,436 of record JAYKAV010000778.1, read on the forward strand.
CAACTCCTCTGCAGCTTTCCCAGCTCCTGCGAGCTGAGACACCAAAAACAAAAATACACACTTCTGACAAAATCTCCATTGGTGTAAATTGGCAATGACCCACTGGTTCCATGGAGCTACATTAGTATGCACCAGTGGAGAAGCTGAACCTTGAACTGAAAAAAAAAAAAACCCAAAACAATTTTTTATTGTCTTTAGGAAACACAACCTTTGGATTTTGGAGCCAGTAGGAAAATTACTGTGCACTAGTTGGGTAATTCTTTATTCTTTCATGAGTTATTAGATTCAGTTTTCATGGATAACAGAATAAAAGCTGAAAACCTTGCCTCTCCCCAAAAAGGGTCACACACCGTGTAGCTGCAGACCCCCCACCTTGCCGTGCCTCAACCTGGCGGTGGTGCCTGACCTGGAGACCCACGTCTGCGCGCCTCTGAGAGCCCAGGCTCCCCCGGGAGGATGGCGAAGCCTGCCGACAGAGTGAGTCCCAAAGAAAGCTGTGGCCTGTCAACCCTAAGTTTCACGTTTTCAGCCAGATACTAGTGTCAATTTTCAAATCTCACTGATCCTGACCAACTCTTAAGCGTGGAGAAATGAATGATCTGGAACTCATAAAGCACCCAATCCACCATGCTTCTAACACTTATATATGCCGATACGCATGTACTCTTACAAAGGGTGTTCTGAAGTATTGTATTACGTGGCCTTTTGATTAGGTTTATTTGCAAGAAAACAAACTCATGCTTCTTTGATTTTTTTCCTAAAAATACCTACTATTATTTTTCTAAATTTAGATGTATTTTCCCATTAGAAGTAAGGCACAACTGTTACCATGTATTTAGTTCTCAAGTCCCAAATTCTAGTGGTAAAACAACCCAGACTTAAGTGCCACAGTCTAGGATGCGAATATGAAAAAAAGAATTGTATAGCCCATTTTTATCAGGAAAACTAAAGCTTAATCAGAATCTTGTGCTCAAACTACTGTGCTTTTTACTTTTGGTTTTATGTAATCAAGGTCACTTGCCTTTTACCATTACTTAGAATTTTTTAAGTTCTAGCTACAAGTTTTCACTAGATGGCAGGATTCCACTGTCATCTATTATCAGTGGCTTTACTTGCAGAGCAACAGTTGCCCATCGGTAGGAAAAAAAATTTAAACACATTCAAGTTTTGCAAAATATAAAAACAAACAAAAAACTTAACAGTAATAAGAAAAATGATACATACACTCAATAAATCATAGCTCTGTTACTGAATATGATTAATATTACGGTCTGGAAATCATTGAAAATAATAGTGAAAGATGTACTTTTCTTGACAGAGGAACTAAAAGGACCCTCTTTTATAAAATGAGGTACTGTTTCTGCTATTTGTGAAAAAGTTAACTGATCCAGTAAATTAAATTTAACTTATTAATAAATATATCGACAGCTTAAGAAAGTTAGAGCCTAAATAGCTAGACTACTGATCTAAAATACTGTATTGAAGTACAAAAAACTTAACGCTCAATGTACTGGATTACCAAGATACTAAAAGATGATAAGATACATTTTAATCTCTCTCCCTCAATTTAACAAGGCAGAATTCACTGTATGATGATCAGTCCCAGTATCATTTCAGCCAGTGGTATTTTGCTGACCTCAGAGCTCTGGACAGAATTTGTCCCTCTTGTCTAGGAGAACAGAATGCAGCTCCATACAGTTACATAAGCCTTAATAACCGTGACAAATCTTCATTGTTGCACCAGTGGAGAAGCTGTTGCAATGGAGTGAGCACTGATTTTTAACAAAACTACTTTTTAACTATCATTTTTGCAACTTGGGGTTACCAATTCTTATTTTTTATTTATTCTGAATTTCTGCTGTCTGTTTTGCTCTCATTTTATACGTGAAGATGATTTATGAAGTGTTCAGTAATTTTCAGTGTTGCTCATGAAATATAAGAGGGAATGTTTGGCGTCTATTAAAGCTGCTTCTAAGACTGGATAACTTTCCAAAACCAGAGATAACTCAGTGTAATGCTTTCCAGGATTCCCAAAATAGTAAGAACATTTTCTCATGATAAAGCTGTATTTATTCTATGCCTAGAGTAGAAACAGTATCATAAACAGATGACTGAAACAGCATTTCCTAATATGAGATTCAGTTTTGCGATATGCCGAGTGCATTCAAAAACATACAGCGAATCAAACAGGAGCTGAAAGGCATACATCATTTCACAATTTTAAACCTTTAACATTGAAGAAAATGTTTGCAATACTTGCAAGCTACCAAAAAGTAATCATCCCTTTTTATTGAAACAAACATAATCAGCACCTGTGGAATCTCTGCAAAACATGTTAGCAAATTCAAACAAGCATCACAATAAGATCCACACCAACCATTTCACTGGAAGCAGTATGTATTTAAACAAACTATTCTCTTCACTCGTGTTCACAAAACACCGATAACATCTGTCTCTCATGATCCTACCTTGGCGATTTGCAAAGGCTGCTTTTGCTCCTTGCCACCTTGCAATCTAAAGCCCCAAGGCGCCCCTCCACTCATAGCAATGCAGAGATAATCCCCTGTGCCCATTTTCCTGGTGCAGTTAGGCAGCATTCATTTACAGAAGAACATGAAAAATTTGTCTTGCAGATGTTCAGCGAGCTGGAGATTTGTCTGCCAGGCAGAGCTGGAGACCCAGAGCACCACACTGTTGCTGCTGCTGTGTACTGCACTAGCAAATGTAGTCATTCAGAAGAATGTAAGAGCTCCCTCGGATCAAGGGCACAGCCCACTCTTTCGTCAGATTTCTATGCTCAGCCCACCTTCAAAGTAAAGTAAGTAAGGTTGAGGAAACGCACACAAAGAGACTCGGCCGTGAGGCAGAAAAGGCTGTATTTAAACATGACTCTCGTGACAGCTAAATCAAAACAACAGCAAAAAGAAGTGTACATTTCCCAGTGACAATTTAGGATGTAAGTTTACTTTAGTAAATGGTGCCAGACATTTTAAACTCTAATTTACCCATTTCTTGCATTCATACTCCAAACAAAGAAGAAAGCAGAATCTTGAGTGAAACATCATGTACATCCTCTGAATAACATACACTTAGATTGAACTAGGTTTATGATTTTCATCTCTACCCTGCATGCACTTTCTGCAGCAGTGCAGGTATGCAAAAAAAAAAAAAAAAAAAAAAAAAAAAGAAGAAGAAGAAGAAAAGCTTTATAATTTCCCTGTCTTGGAATTGCTTCTTTTGCTAGTTCTTTCTAACCTCAGTATAGTTTAATGTGCACTGCTGTTTAGCAATGACCTGAATTGTTATTGGACCCTAATAATACCTGTTCTTATGCAGCCTGTTGCCTTTCCTACCAGAGAGGGGAAGAGAATTAGTGGAATGAAGTATCAGATCTTTCTACTGATGCTATCAATGGATGATTTGCATTGTGTCATTAAAGGGGAACCTTACTATAAGCATGGAAAAAAAAAAAGATTCAGTGGGAAGTTAATTTGCCGGTGCCTTACAAGACCTGGGTGCAGTTCTGTTGCCCGTTGCTGAGTTGGGGTAATGCAGACTGTAAACAGCTGAGCTCCTCCAGGTCTAGTTGGAGTGCTTTAAGAGGTGACTGTTCTTCAGCAAGGGATGAATATTCCCCTAGCTGAGTGTTAACAACTGACAGCGTAAGCGCTCCTACTCACCTCAGCCCAAAGTCTGTTAGCTTGGCTTAAATCACATTGCATTTTGAACTAAGCTGGTTCTAAAGGAGAGTGTTCAGCAGGTGGGCAGAAACATCTTTAACAGCTAGACTAGTTTCTGAAATAAACACCTCTTGCTTTGGGACCCAGGTTGCTGGGGGTTGATGTCAGATTCCCATAGCCTAAATTCCACCGAGGTCTCCTGCTGAGTATTTTCAGTTGGCTGGTTCTAGGTCTTCAGAGATGTCAGGGCAATGGGAAACACTTGGCATTTAAGTTACACAACTTTGCATCTAAGTAGCTGGTAACCATTGAGGCTTTAAACCTAAGACTGTGTGTCTGTCAATTAAGTATCCCAGGAGTGATGCTTCCTTACACTACAGCCATGTTCTTTAAAGACCATTAGGCAAAATATCAAGGTAGAGACAGGATCTTCTGTTAAACTGAAATATTATGTCTGGAAAAAGTAGACAGGCTTTTAGGTGCTTGAGCCCTTCATCAGGCCTCTGAGGACACTAAGGTAACCCAAAGACTGGGTGGAGACAAGCTCCCTAATCAAACAGAGGAAAATGTCACTCTCTAAATATCAGGATTTAATGGGAGGAAGAGTGCTTTCTTTATTGACTACAAGTCAAAGGCTCTGGAGAAGTAAAACAAGCACAGCTTGCCATATAATTAAATACTTAAGGAAAACACTATCAGAGAAGCCATACTCGGAAAGGGAATGGTCTTTAAAGGAACTTTGCTAGACAACCTCTGAGTGAAGATGCCTCGTTTAAAATAACTCGGTTCAAGGTGGCTAACTGCTTCTTATTATCTTGAGCAATGTTGATTTGTTGCTATAGCAGACAGTTTTTTAGCCTTTCTCTAGGCTGAATCTTGCTTTAGACAGAATTCTCTCCCTTTTGCCTAATGATGCACATTTTTATAGATACTTTTATGACAGTAAAATTCTTAAGTATATTGCTGCAAAAAATGCCCTATGACACTCTGGTAAATATAAAAATAAACAATTTTTTTAGGAAAATGAATCACATAATTATCAGCCCTTCAAATGTTATAAATTTATGATGAAATGTATGTGTTTAATTACTGTTAGGGTGTTTTGAGCTTGTATTAGGCTCACTTTTATCATTTTGGTAAAAAGGAATAATCAAATCTGATCTCTGTTTCTGAACTTCTTCATAGAAGAAAACAAATTAAGGAGAAACACTCCTGCATTTGGATGGTCATATATTTGATGGGAATTTGTACTAGATATAGATGCTTCTATCTCCTTTGACCATATAACAGAACTGTGTAAAATGATAAAACAGAACAATCTTGATTAGTCATTGCTCGGCTGAAAAAATAACCAGTCAGAACACCAGGATCTGATTGATTTTGTTGTATGACATAGATGAAATGTCTCCATACAGCTGCTGAAGTATCAGTAGTTGGTGTTCCTTGAAGTTAATCCCCCACCATCTATTTGATGTCCTTAAGGCAAAAGAGCAGAGAGAAGCACTTTAAATTTGATTGTGTCATAGCAAAAGACATAGCAAAATCATGCCAATGGTTTTGGCTAAAATCACCATGTAAAACATTAGAGAAATTTCTCTTAAAAGCAAAATTAACAGTTGTCTACGACATTGTGAGCTAGTTTTTTGGATCCTTAAATTGAATACGTTAGTGTTTGTTTAATGTTCTACTGGCTTCTAATCTGTGAAATCTACATGGCACTCTAGAAGTTAAATCATCTTGTGGAAGTAATGGCAACAATAGATAACATCATTGGTGCTGTAAGATCTCTGCTCTCCAAAGAAAAAGTCTTCTTTTTCTGCTGAGTTTGTATATATATTGTGTAGTACTAATTACTCCAGAAGAAGTTGTGAAAAGAATGTAATATTTAAAAAAACAAAAACAAAAAAACCCACCCAAAATCTTTAAACTAAGAGTAACCCAGTATAATGACAAAGCTTTGGGGACATTTAAACCTGATAAATTTAAACTGATACAGGAGACTCTGCTTGAACTGGCATTGTGGTCCCGACAGGAGAACAAAAATAGGAAAAATAACTTTTTTCTAGTCAGTATGTTGAGGGGGTTTTATAACAACAATTCCAAACAAATTGCTGCTTTTTTCCTTCTGAGAGAGAATTTGTTGCTTGCTCCACAGTAAAAAAAAAACATTTGAAGTCTGTAACTAAACTATTCCCATGATGGGGAGACCCAAAGCTTCCTACGTCCTGATCTAACAAATAATACTCCATAGGCATTAACAACTCCCATTTGCCTTATATGACTTTCTTAAATGCTTATGCCACAGCATATCTTGCTTTTTAATACTAGTCTTATCTTGTTGTACATTCTCTGCATCCTTAGGGATTTCTAAGTGCTGGTCAGAAACTGGACATCATGATAAAAGTGGAGTCATTCATGGGCTTTATGACACTTTGGTCTCTCTGGTCTCTATAGCATAAATAAATTGCATAAATTCTGACATAATTTTTGAAATCCACTGAGAAATTTAAAGCTAATGGCAATCACAGCCATTTAACCACTGCCACCATCTCCATCATTTCACTAAAACCTAAAGATCCAATTCTAGGCAACAACTGATAAAAATTTTACGTCACAAAAAATAACTTTATCAACTCGGCAAATGACAAATGCCAGAACTCACCCAACATCTATCTGTGCCCAAATACAGGTAAAGCTTTGGCTTGAATCTGATCTTCTATGATGGGGTCTGTATGAAAAAATTTCCAGGTCAAACCCCTACCTGCTCATCTGCTTTCAAGAACTGCCAGTCAAAAAATCTAGCACGTTAGCCTTGATGAGCTGTGATAAACTACGAATAGCCATACTTAGGCCAAAGTGAGGCCATGTACCCTAAAATGTTGTCTTTGATAGCGGGTGGAAAATGGTCACTTAGGAAAAAGAATAAGAACATGGAAAATGCACACTACTTTCCTCAGGTGGCCTCCAGTGACTTCCACTCAAAAACTTCCTCAGCTGGATGCAGTTCCTCTGTACTTAGTAACAGTTATGAATTTCTCTTCCATGAACTTTTCCATGTGGTTTCCTCTTGAGCCCACATAACTTTTAGTACCTATAGCTCATATAGGAAATCATCCCTAACTACGTTGTGACATAAAGAATCACCTTTTCTTCTTTGAATCTGGATCCTATAGGTTCATTTGATGTCCCCTGCTTCTGGGATCAGAGGAAACTGTGAGCAAGCAATCCCCAGCCACACTTTCCAGGCACTTATTTTACAGACCTCTTACATATCCATCTCAGTCATCTTTTTTCAAGGGAAGAAGAATAGAATTAATTAGTTGTTCTTTTTACAGAAGCTGTCTCATACCTTTCATTATCCTCATTGCCTTTCTCTACATCCTCTATAGTTCTATATCCTTTTTGAGATGGGGGCCTGGAATGCCACACAGTCTTCAGACTGCAGACCAAGTTGGCATTTATACAACGACATGCTGATATCATCTATTTTGTTCTCTAGTTGCTAACCCCGACATTGCTAACACCTGATTTGCTTTTTCAGACACTGCTGAGTTGATGGTTGATGTTTTCATGGAACTATCTTTTAAAATCTTAAAATCTTCTCTGATGATAGTCAGTTCAAAGCTCATTGTTTTATGTGTGAATTAATGGTTTTTTCCTCAATGTGTATCACCTTATACTTCTAAGCCATGTTATGGTATGGCTGCTTAGTTTTCTTAAAAGCCTTTGGTGAAGGAATTTGTTGAAAGCCTTTTGTAAATCCAAGATCAATCAGATCACCCTTATCCACGTGTTTTTTGATCCCCTCAAAGGACTGCCTTATGTTTGTGAGGCAGGACTTCCTTTTATGAAAACCTTTTTAACTCTTCCCAGATAAGTCATATTTATCCAGATGTCCACTGTTCCATATTATATTTTCCACCTATTTGTTTTGTATAGATATCGGGCTGACAGGCTAGTTGTTTTCTGAATTTCTCTTGGAACACTTTTGTTAAAAAATGGCACTCTCTAATCTCAGGTAACACTTTTAAGTAAGAGTCAGCTATTTCAGCCTTGAATTCCTTTAAAGCTCTGTGTGGTCTTGGTGACTACTTCTTAATTTGATTTACCTCATCTACTGTCACTTGTCCATATATTTTCTTTTCTTATTGTCATAATCATTTATGATTCTGAACAGTTTTACTGTAAGTGGATTTATCTAAAATCTGATTTAAATCAAGTAGTTCTGTAGCTGAGTTCAGAAGACATTCTACAAATGTGAGAAGAAATAAGACGTATGTTCATCCTTCATTCAGCAATAAAAGAAAAGCTGTCTTTTCACCTACACTTTCCTACAATAGTATCCTAATCTGTGGATTCTTTAAAAATGCAAACCTTTCCACTCATTCCTTAGTAATAAGGAAGCAAGAGAGGGAAAGGGGATATCAAGATCTCTAATTTATGGGCAGCATTTTACCTCTGTAAATACCCAGATGGTCTGATTTCCTCCTTTTTCTGCATTTCATTTTCTTTTCTTATCTGATTTTTTTCACATAAAATCAACATAAGCTAGTTCCCTAAAAATGCCTATTTTAACAACTTTCTAGTAGATTCTAACTGTATCATCTGTAAACAATTTAATAAACTACCCAATTTATTGTAGAATGTGATTTTAGCCAAATGGGAGAATCAGCAGGGAAAAAAAAAAAAAAGAAAAAAAAAATTGACAGTGCTTTTTTGTTTGTTTATCAATGACATGGAAAAAAAACCACTTGTAAATATATAGCTAGTTTAATGAAACAAAAGATAAAATCACAGCCATGCCACTTACGAAAACATGACATACAGTCTCTTCCAAATGAAGTGAAAATGACTTCTTCTAATATATCCCTTCAAATTAGTTTTTTTTTTAAAAGTGGCTTCTGCAACCTGGTAATGTAAGGCAACATAGCATATGTTATTGTCCTGAATCATTGCCTAATAACATTCCTTGTTTTGTAGTAGTACAACTCAATAGTTGCATAAGGTAAAAGCAAATTTTGAAGGCAAAGCTAAACATCATTTTCCCCAAACCTTACAGAAGTAGAAAAATACATTTCTGCTTAATTCCTGTCCTTGATTTTTGTTCTCCTGACTTTAGAAGCAACAAGGAACAGAGCCACATGGAAAGGATTTAATTTTCAAAAAAGGTATAAAATGACAGACAAAGTGAATGAAATATATTGACGGAAGGTTCAAATGCACGGCTCCAGCTAACATTCATTAAAGCTGATTGCTCTTCATTTTTTCCCATCAAATTTCTCTTGTCCTACAAGAGAAATTAATAGAATCCAGATGTTTTCATTGCATGAGGAACTCTGCAGTGCACTGCCAGGTAAAGAGGGTTTGCTGACTGAAAGTACAGACATGGAGTGGTAAAGGTACTAGAAAACAGTAATACCAAGTTCTTAGTGAAGAGAAAAGAAATTAAAAATACAAGTTATAGAAAATTATTAGCTACCTCTAAGGCCAGACGGGAAAGCTCTGCCCACATTCTAAGAGGCATGAGCAGTTCCTCACCAGTAAAGGTAAAGGCTTCAAATTTTAATCCCTAATGTGGATTATTAGGCTAGATACTGTGTGATGGGTTGGAATTTTAGAACGAGTCCTGCTTTGTTTTTTTTCCCCAACTTCAAGACTGGCAAATGAAGCGTAGTGGAAGAAGCAGAGCAATGTACTGAATCTGACTCTGGTGTGAGAAACCACTTTCTCAGAAACATAAAATAAGTCTGAGCGTGTTTTAGAACCTGAGATAATTCTTTCTCTAAGCGGAAATACAAAGGGTTGCACTGTCACATTCTGAAAAACTTAAGTCTGCAATCTGCCAAGTGTAAGGGGTAATGCAGGACAGTGCTCAACCAAGCTTCTCTTGAAGGGGGAAAGTAACTTGCTGTTCTCTGCTGGAAACAAATTACCTCACCTCCATGCCAGCTCGGCTAAGGTTAACAAAGTTTTAGACATTGAGGAAGCGTCAAACTTTCGCCTGTTTATCTTGCCCCCACCTCTTTGTTCCCGGTCATGTTCTTAGTAGGATGAGTAATAGTAACTCTAGCCACAAGCAAAAGTTCATTAATGCAGGTAGCCCATGCAGAGGAATAAGAACTCTGTTCCTTTTAATGGTAAACTTAGCAACGGTCACAATTGTGCCTTTTGTTATTAAGTTAAAGTATCTCTCTGTGAGTCCTGAGCTGATTGCATATGCAGTTAATAACAGGCATTGTTATTTGTCAGGTGTGTTTGTTAGATCACACTCCCAGCATTTATATATGGTTCACTGAGAAGACAATGTAAGTCAGCTGAAAATGTGAAGTTTGCCATGCCACTACCAGGAGGGTATTTCTCAGCACTTATGTTAGTGGGTGTCATCCTAGATGCTTGTAATGGCTTTATCATTATGGTTTTAGTATCTATTGTGGAAAAAAAAACAGGTGAAAGAAGCCACTTTCCTCCAAAACACAGAAACAAAGTTGATATCATTGAGCATTACCGATTGATAACACAATAAATAGAAATTCATGCAGAGAGAGTTCCCCTGTAACTCCCCAATTCACCATGTCAGGATGTAGATTAATGAAGATCTGCTCTCTAAGCCTAGGTGGCAACATATCACAGGCCCTTTGTAGCGAAAGACCTGTCACCATTAAATACAGTGAGTAAAAATGTATGGATAACTCAAGTAACGAGTCAAGAGTTTGGAGGAGAGAACTCCGATGTTTCTTTGGTGTTTGTCCTACCTGTTCCTACCACAGCCAGTCCCAGATACTCAGGAAATACCTTCCTGAACTACTGGCTGAAGAGAAGTAGACTTTTTTTCTTCCTGGACTCTCCAAGTCTTTTGAGAAGGCTTTTGAGATTCCAGGTGTGCATACATGGCCCCACCACATCCCAGCTGCACACTACAACAGGAGCTTCCTTTCTTTCTCCCACTCCTTTGTATGGACCAGGCAATTTGGAAGTACAGGTGGTCTGAAAGCATCCAAGGAGTCTTGGGAAAGGAGCCAGTAAGATATATGGAAAGACAAGGATTTCAGAATGTGTCCAAGAATCAATATGCAAAATAACTACAAAGGCTCCCCAAGATTTTGCTGTGAGGAAGAAGTAAAACACATTCACTGCAAGATTTGTGAACATGGGAAAAATGTTTGTGACACTGGAATAACTACCTGTTTCTTGTTAATCTTGAAGTAAGGGTTTGGGCTAGAATTTGTGTTTTCAGGTGTCATTCCACTGCTGTTTTTACTTATCGCTGTGTTTTAGCAAGCAAGAACTAATTTTCTCTTGGGACGTGGGGAGACTCTTAGGTGTCTATCTCCATTTCATTTTGATTCCCAAGAGATGGGATGACTACATTTTTGGCTTCAGTAGTTGGGAAAATTCTGATAAAAGATTCTAAAGTAAAAAGAAAACTATTTGTGTGGTATTTTCTTTCTGGTTTTGGCAGGGAAAGGTTGCATCACATTCTTCTTAATAGAGCCTACAGGAATCAAAATTTATCTTCTGTGCAAAAGCTTTTGAGTCTTGAATGGAACATGCATGTAAGTAGGTGTTCTATGTTCCTCAGCTCTGCCATAATGCTTCATCCTGCTCTTTGAATTGTCATTTAAAGGTGGCGATTAAGTAACACAACACCTTTTACCTATCTGTTCATCTTAGACAATCAGCTTTTATGATCTCCCCTCTTCCTGCTGAAAGAACCCAGTGCTAACATTTCATGCCTACTTATTGGGCTAAACAAATGTACCATGCTAAACTCTCTTCTGATGTACTATAGTGAAATGAATCAAGAGTAATCATATCATATTCAGTTAGAAAATATATTTTAATCATAGCTGAGCTATGAATTAGGCCCAGATAGTCCACTAAATTTTGAAACGATGGTTTAATGTGGAACTGAAGATTGAAGAGATCTTGAAGATTTAACATTAGTCTGATGAATACTCACCTGCATCAAATTTCATCTTTTAAATTTTGTTTCCTGTTAGCTAGCATAAAAGTGATTAATTCCCTTTGACTTGTTGCTTTTAAACAGCTCAATGACTGATTACATGCATGGCCACAGTCCAGCATAAAAATCAACTATTTTTGCATTGCAGTTTAAAGCAGGTATTGTTTGTCACTTGGAAGGCTCATAAGATTGAATTTATCATTACTGAAAACAAGAACGGGAGAAGCAGAGGAACAATTGAGTTATAATACAGTATGGGTCTCGGGACGCTTGGGTTCCATTTTTACACTTGCAAATTCACATTTAATTCTTGGTCTGGGCCTGTAAAATGGGGAAAATAGCCACTACACAGTGTAACCTTGAGAAATCTGCTTGAACTGAAAATCTGAGTTTGTAGTTTGATAGTTTGAATCCTCCTGTAGTACCCGGTTCTTCCCTCTTTCCTCTGTACTACAAAATAAGTTGTTCGGATTCGTAAAGCAGTTTCTAACACTCATTTTACAAATACAGTGAGGTATTTTGTTCAGTGTCTGCCCCAGCGAGTCTGATGTTGGTGGTTTGAACTACAGCATCTAACAAAAGGACAGGGCATAAAAAGTTGCTGTGGCATCAAGTTATGTCTGCATAAGGCTAACAGCATTGCTCGCTCTTTGCATCAGGATGGTTCTGTTTAGATTTTTACCAGAGAAACGGTAACAACGAAGATGATACAACAAGGACCTCCCTGCATGAAATCTTACCCCCCATGCAAATAACTGCAATAGATTAAAAAGCAATCCAGATATCTTCATTCCTGGGTATAGGAACAAGAATTCCAGCTCTCTGCTTACTAATTCCTTTCCAAATGGAGCAGATTATATTAGGAAAGTCTGCCCTCCAAAAACACCTTGATGTTTAACCCCTGCTGATCCTACATCCTTGCCTGTTGTGCTGCATCTTCTTGCCAGGAGCCAGTTTCCAGATTTCTCAGCTCCTTCTGTCTTTGGTACAGGCTTCTGCTTTTGGTGATAATCTACTGTTTAGCTGGTGTTGGCATGGATCTGCCAGATTTCCAGACAACTGCCAATGTCTGCAAATCCTGAACAAGTGTTTTTTGTGCCTCCACAGGGCAAATCTAGTATGTGTGCTGTGATTTAGAATTTTGCTCCTGTCCTTTGTTATTTTCATGCCAGCTGCATCTCCTATCCCTTTGTTGCATCTTTCATATACAAATAATGTGATGGATTTTTTTAAAATTTAATTCTGATTTTCTTTGGTTTAATTCTGATGTTTATTTTTGTTGATGATGGGGAAGGCATCAATTAGTTTATACTAGAAGTATCCAAATAGCACAAAACGAGTATTTTGAAAAATACTCTTGTAATCAATACTGATATTTTTACAAGTGACAGAGATGCTTTACTGGTATGTAGTAACTCTTATTATTTTTCCATGCTCAGGTAGAAGGTTTTTTACTTCCACATTAATGGTGGTGTAAAGCAGAAGCACAGTGAATGTGAGTGCGAATAAACATAAAAGTATTTGCATCTTAAGTAATTTCAGAGTGATTTTGAAGAGCTGTTTTTCCTAATGCAACAGATTCATTCAACAGTTATGAGTATTTGTCAGTACTAATGAATAAAAAACAACTTACCCTGCTTGTGAGATCAGCTGATCAGAGAAAGGAAATAATATCGTATGAGTTGCAGTAGACCATCAATTATGTGGAACAAATCTGACTTACTAACAGTAGGACTATACTCACAGTGTGTTGAATGATCACTAGCACTGGCTGAAATACATCTGCATTATTAACTGGACAAACAGAAAAAACACACTGTAAATTCATCCCATGTCTTCCAAAGAGAAAACTGAGTAAATCCATCAAATAGCTAGTTTGCTATGAAGTGTTAACTCAAACAGTTACTTTTTTTTTTTAATGATAGTAAGCTTATTTGAGTACTCTTCTATAGCAAGACTCCACTAACACATCAGAAATGTTATATACAAGCAGGAAAAAGTGAAATATATCTAAGTTTGAGAAATTCCATACATTCAGCAAGCAAGCACGGAAAGGATCGTATAACTTTCTGCTGTCCTTTCTCAGACTGATGGCTTAATGTTTATTCACAGTGCTTTATATATCATACATTATTCATCAGATTATAATAAGAAGTTCTCATCTTTGTTTTTATGTTACAGTTTGTTATGTAGCAATTACGGCAGGGTAATCAAGTCTTGGGTTTTTTTCTTTAAGAACTGGTAGTGCAATCTTCCACTCTCATGCATCTTAGACAGTACTAAATTAATTGAAAAAGATAATTGAAATTCCCCAACTGAAACATCACAGCAGTTTTCTCAGAACACCGTATCTATCTCCTGTAAATGTTCCAGATCAAGTTGCCAGAATGTTGATTTCATTAGAAAACCAAAATAGCAACAATCAGTGAGAGTAAGCAGAGGAGCCTCACAGTTTGCCGATACTGAAAAATCCAGAGGCTTGAACTAGCCAGAAAGTCTTTTTTAAAGAAAGCAGCCACAGTCAGTTTTCTAAAGCACATTTGCTTTTGTAATGTGTGACTTGCATAGAACTTACCACATGTATACCATAGAGCATTTTATAATAATTTCTGGTTTACTGAGTTTCAGGGAAATAAAGTGGTTTTAGCTAATAGGGACCAACCGAACAAGAAATCAGGACCTTGGCTTTAAGGCAAGTGCCCTTTTCACAAGACCCAGAGTCTCCCCTAGGCAAATACTAGCATTAAATACTCTTTCACTTGCATATCATTTTTCTTCCCTAAATATAATTTTTTGCTTTGCAAATATGCCAGTAAACTTTACCAACACTCTCCAAGGAAGGCAATGAATGCCCTCTGTGGCGGTTGATTTTTGTCCTCTATTTGGGGGAGTTAGGGACCATGAAGACAAAAGGGTCTATCATTGTGGACTTACCAGTTGCCAGTGATGTTTAAAAGGTTGGGGCAGGGAAGGAGTGACACACTGCCAGTCCTTCCTCTCCTCTGCAGGGTATAACAAAGTGCAGCCATTTCTAGGGTGGAACAATGTCCCTGTTCAAAAGCTACCAGCAACTGTACAAGTGCAACAAAATTGCCCAGTTCATAGCAGGGAATAGAGGGTAATATTCAGTCTAAATGAATTGGCAGATGAATTCAGACAGACAGACAGAATTTAAGTTTATGAATTGGAATTGGATTTACACTCCTTCTCATCTAAAAATATTTTGGAAACTTTAATGAGTGCACAGTGTCAGGACCTCTTTGTGTATGGTATGCTGAAAGCAGCCCGAGAGGTAGCACAGCCTTTACCATCACTGTGGAGCGGGAGGTCAGTACTTAGCAGGAGGGAAAAGGGAGAATCATTTGCATGATCCGTGTGCTCAGCAATCCCTAATTGCGTCCCAGTGGCCCCTCTGACTGGCCAGGCCCGATTTTGGTTCTGGGCACTCTGACTTACCACCTGCTCAATTAGTGTCTGATATTGCAAAAAAAAAAAAAAACGGTAAGGAATTAATTTCTTCCTTTATTGTGGCCCCATGCCTGAGCTGAAACAGGACTAGGTGATAGTGGATAGTCACTGTAGGAAGTATCTATTAACACCAGTTGCTTAAGAGAAAATATATACAGCAATGAATGTATGCCCAGGATTTTAACATTACTGTATTATTTTCCCTGAATAACAGCAGCTACATCAGTCTTACTATTCTGAAAACCCTTTGCTCTCTGTGTTTTAATTTATATAGGGCAGTGTTTAAAGGGTGTACTCCAATAATATTTTCTAATTGCCATTGAGATTGTTTAATCAAAATATCAGTATTCACTTCTGTTGTACCCTTATTTATGTTTCTATTGTGCTTAGTTTTTTATATTGGAAATGTAACTGAGTCACAACACTGATGTATTTCTTCTTAAGTAGTGTTCTGTTTCCTGAAATATTACATCTTTCCTTTTTCTTCATGTAGCATATTTTACTTTGGCCAAAATTTGATTGCTTCTTTTTTACCAAAGTCTTTGCTTTCATTTTAAACAAATACAACCTTTGTAAATATTAATTTCCATTTTGCTTGTAAAGTGCTTTACACTAAACTGTAAACTGTTTTCCATAGATCTTAACTATACAGTAGACAAAACATTAAAGAAGATTTTCGTGATTATATGTAAGCAAGACAGGAAAAGAAAGTAATCTTTTTCTGTAAACAGCTTTTAGGACCCTTCTGATGTTGTGCAAAAGCAAACCTGTTGCTTTGTCTGCAGGACATGCAAATGAAATTAAAAGGAGAAAAGCAGTTTCAACAAAAAAAGCCTTTTAAAATGTAGAATCTTTGGAGTTTTATGAACTATTCCTTGTGATTAAATAGTCTTTTCTTTAAAGAACATACCAAATATGGCCCACATCTTCCCCTAGAGAATGGTTTAGAATATATTTTGATTTTAAAAAAATTCATATAGCACTGAACTGCAGGTGTTTGTCTTGTCACAGCTATGTGTTAACACCATCAATGTTAACTGCTACAAAAGCTGTACTATAGCTATCATCGTGAGAAATACATGCCCGTAGCTCAAATGCATCGCAGTGGTGTTCTGATTCTTCCTGGCATCTTGTGCTAAGGCCGTATTTTAAGTGCATCCTCTAAATGAAAAGGTTAGGTTAGGATTTAGGTTTCCCGGAATCACACATTGTCTTAATGCAATGTGCTATGAGATAAAGACATGGAGTTCTGCACAGTTTGTCCATGAGGGGCTTTTATAGACCTCCAGTAGTAACTTCACGGAACAGATCAATCCCAAATGATTGAAATAATAAAAAAGAAAAATAAAAATTTAATATTAGTCTCTGAAAGATTTGAGTTAGCCTTCTACAGAGCTGGTATTGGTTCTGTATGCAATAATCTCCCAAGCTGATGGATGACTATGTGTTTTCTTTGTTTCAGAACTAATAGAAAAAATTCTAGTGAGAACTTTAAAAGTGAGATTTTGGAGGCAGGGTATTTGCTATTTTTTAATATAAATGAAAAAAGCATATAGATTTAAACAAATTCTTCTATTTACTTCACCAGTACTAACTCCAAATTAGGTCTGAAATATATGAAATCACATTAGTTTTCAGCAGTATTGCATAGGTACAACTTCAGGATAAATTGATTGTTAAGAAAGATAATTTAACCTACAAGATCTTCATTATTGGTGATGATAGAGAAGAAACTAGTCTGATTCTCAGATTTTATGATACAGTTTAATGAAAATGATTTAATTAAAATGAAGTGACAACAGCTTAGCAATTCTGCAGTCTCATTTTTATGAAATTACTTTCCAGACCAGGAATGCACTTAAATCTTTAATGATGTTTCCACATTTCTGAAATTGAAAACCTTAAATTACTTTTAATGTTATAGGTGAAAACTGTAGATAAATACTACTTGTAGCTTCAAAACATCCGGACTGTGACATGCTGCGTGCCTTTTGTCTCAGTGTTCCAGGCTAAAGGACAACGGAAGTGAAGCTGCATCCTCGAAAAAAGAGGCGTCTTGATCCATTTCCCGAGCGGGAAGAACTGACAATGCAACAGCTTCTCCTTGCTATCTTTTGCTCATCTCATCTTTCAGTTTCACTAGAGCTGATTTCAGGGAGGAGAAATCTGATAGTAAGTATTCCATGGCCAAGTAAGTGCACGGTTCTTCAGTGCTGAATTATCCACAGCTGCTTACTGTTAATAGCTACGAGCTAGACACAACAGGACTGGTGGGACAGTGACCCGCCTGTCTCCACAACAAAATAGGAAATGTCCAAACTTAAAGCTGTTATTTTCCTCAGTGGTATGGTATTTCAAAAGAATTTTGCATAACTGAAGGTAATTGTATGTGTCCATATAACCAGCAAAAGAGATAGGGACAACAGGTGAAACTACAGCACAGCGATGATGAAAGGCATTGTTTTGCATCCTGCTTATGAAAGAGTCACCGATACTCTGCAGCCAAAACCACATCCAGTTTAACTGATGCTTGTCACCTCATGGATAAATTTTCCATTCTGATTAGACAGTTGTGAGAGATTTGACAGGTTTTAGATTTTCTCTGACACATCCAACAGTATTGGCTCTGATAACATGTGGAAAAACAGTTTATATTATTCGGTGGTGAATCCAGCCCTGGATAGCAAGAATGAAGACAGGTCAAGACTTGTTCTTGCCCAGTTTGTGTTGCTTGCTGTGGCTTCTTGCGAGTCTTTCATGTAAAGGATGCCCCTGTGTACCTTCATTTTGACATCTGTTTCAAAGGCACTGGGATTTTTTTCAGAATTATTTTGTATAGTAACGAATGCTTTTGACAATCTTGTCTGAGGTAGCCATTACTGAGATTTAGCACCATGTAAAACTGTTCACTACTTTCAAAAGCTTTATTAAGGTTATAGAACAAACACTCAAAGGATGAGAAAGCCCATGAAGTCTGAATTCCAGATGCATAAGAGTTATGAAGCTGTCTTTGAGTGATGACTTTTTTTCTTGTTGCTAATCCTCTGCCACTTTCCTTTTTTTTTTCTTTTTTTACTTTAACACCACAATGAATGTTTGTTTTTTGACTGGGAGGAACAGTCACTTTACCAATACATCTTTCCCATGTTACTCCTATGTTTCTACTTTCTTAATTAGAAGAACATTGACTCTATCCTGTAACCAAGGCAGTATTTTTAAATGTACTTGAACAGTAACTAAAACCAGAGTATGCAAACAGGTAAAGTACCTGTATCATATTTCACTCTAGATATTCAGATGGCGTAATTTTACATATATATATATTGCCACAGATAAAAATGTGTTTTTAAAGCATATTTGAGAAAAAGTACCATATTTTTAGGACATTTCTATGTTTAAAGAGGAATTTCACCCCTGCTATAGAAGGAAAAATGAATCGATGATAACAGTTGTAAGCTGCATGTACTGGGTGTATCGGTTTCCAGTCGACCTAACCAAGCTGCTCCGTATCGCTCTCGCTGGGACGCCGCTTCAGTCCTGCCGTCCCTGCTGCGAGCCTTTCTCCGAGCCCTTTACCGTTTCTGAATACCCTTCGCTGGGGCGGTCAGCGCTCCCGGCGGGCACTCAGCGGCAACATGGCTCTTCCCCGTCGCGTGAGGTTGCAATGGTGGTGGCTCCATCGCGGCGGCTTTCGTGCGAGGCCGTGGACCGACTCCGCCCGGCCGCTGGTGCTCACCCTCGGCAGCTGTGCCCCCCGCCCTTCGCGCTCTCCTCACGCTCCCCGCGAGCAGCCGTTGAGGGCACGGCGTCGCTGCCGGCAGTGCGCAGGCGCCGTCGGGCGCGCTCCCGGCCGGGGCGGGGGGGAGCGCGGGCAGGCTCAGACGTGGCAGTCGGGTGAGTGAGTGTCCCCGAGCGGAGGCGCGCGCGGGTAGGCGGGGGGGCTGCGCGCGGCCCCCAGGTAACGGTCCTAACGGCCTCCGCGGGCTCTCGGTCCGCCGCCACAGCCTGCGGGGGCGGGCGGCTCCTCCGGGTGCAGCGGGGGGGATTGGGCCCTGCCGGCAGGGCAGCGCCCGGGTGAGCAGCCGCGGGGGGCGGCGGGGTGGCGGCCGTGCCCCGCGGGGCGGTGCGGGGCGGGCGGGGACCGCCATCAGAGGCAGCCGGAGGGGCGGTGGGAGAGGGCAGGGGCTCCGGGCGCCCTGCAGCAGTTGGGGGAGCTGCACCCTACCGGCGCGGAACCGGGGAGCCCACGGGAGCGCCGGCACGGGGGGCAGGCACAGGTACTGCCGGTGTGCCGCGTTACTGCTACCGCGGGCGGGCAGACGTGTCCTGCGCGGAGCGGGGTGGTAGCACCGACCGAGTAGTGAGACCTGTTGCGATGTTATAGTGACTTAAAATTCTTAGTTAACGGGGATAGAAGTTTGCAGGTTTTGCACTGAATTGAAGTAAATTTATAAGCTTTCATAGCTTATTCCAAAATATGTTATTAAAATACAAAAGGTAGTGTGTGTAGCTATATTCCATTCTGTGTATATGTGTGTATGTAGACGCATGCACACACCCCAAAGATTATTTGTCAAATTGAGATTGCAGAATGCCTTGGGGAGGGACAGCACCTCTTCCTAGATGATAGGTTACCAAGCACAGTGTTTCTGAAGAAATATAAAGTAAATAGTTCTCCTCCAGTTAGCTGAGAACGTGATCCTCTCTTTTGATTCCGTTATCCTACTTCTGCATGCACATAGTAGAGTTTTACATCTTCACAGAGATATCAGTGCAGTAGAGCATTGCATAGGTACAGCAGTCCTCTGAAAAAAGATGATGACAACCTCTTCTGTAATAGCGGTAAATTAAATCGTGGAGAAGTGCTTGTGTTAGTGTTGTTCCTCAGGCTAGGGGGTGTAAGGTAAAACTAGTGTTAGGAGAGATGGGGAGAAAAAAGTTTTCATGTCCTTCTGTGTAGTGACACTTGTAGTAAACCAACCCATGGAAAAATCTGGGTTTAGCAGATCCTCTGATTTTTCTCATGCAATTTCCAGAGTGAATCTGTATGTCTCTTCTTAGAACCTGATCTCTAAAACCTTAGGTGATCAGTTTCTATTGATATTTTGGGTCTTGCCTCCAAACTGTTTTCATCCTGTGTTGGTATATATACATATCTTGAGAAGGGATTAAATATGCTCAATGTTAAATAGAATCTGGAACTGTGTTTGATAAACTTATATTATCTTGCTTATGGTTAGAGTTCCTGTCTCTCTTCAGCACAACCTCTGCGTGTTTATACTGTCTGTGGGAAGTTTGACGTGGCAAGATTTTTTCTGTGTGTGTGAGTGAGTAAGCTGTGGAGGAAGTCGTTTCCCCTGGATGCTGTCGCAGCTGAAGGTGTTGGCTGTTGCAGCTGCCTCAAAGTGCAAATCTCTTCCTTTATATAGATATAAAATACATATATGTCACTGCCAGTGTGTAGGTAATTTAGTGCTGACTTACTGTCTTTTGGAGCAGTGAAAGCTCACACTGCCACGTCTTTTCTGATGGGGGTGGGGGAGGGAAGAAAGTATGGCTGGCAGCAAGAATCCTCTCTGTTTAAACATTTTTTTTTCTTCTTCCCATGTTTACCTTGTTAACTAAGAAATAGAAGACAACTCCCTAAGATTACCTATCTGAAGTAGTTTAATACTGCAGCTGAGAAACCTTATGGCACATTGAGGAGTGTGGCTTGCACAGGCAATGTGTGAGGAGGGCTAGGCCCTGTACCCAGCTCAAAGTGATTTCTTGTCTGACGTGGAAGATTAGTAAAACTGTTGCGATTTTTTTTTTTCCCAGAAGTGTATGTTTAATGTGAGAAGCCTAGAGAGGGATTTTCTGATAGGGATAGCTTTTCTCTGCTGACATGTGCCAGTGCAGCATGAATGTGTCTGTTGTGATCTTTGAGCTGCGTGTAATTTTGAGGTGCCTTTGTGCATGCCTCTGGGGCACAATTCCTAATTTACTTTCATCCAGTTTGCATACTCAAAGATCACTCCGTGACTCAAGCCTAAGAATGTGAAGTATAGGTGGTTGGGAAAGCTATTTCAAAGGAACATTTAACATCTAAAATGCTAGTTTATATCATGTATCTTTAGTTCTTTGGGGATGCCTGACCTATGTACTTCGGACTCTGCAGAAGTAGTAAGTGCTCATTCAGGGTTTGGATCCTCAGCATTTCTCAAAACAGGTTTAATTTGGGCATCAAGAAACTTAGTGGAATCCTGTTTTTGTTAAATTAAATATGAAGTCAAAATAAAAAATTCTCTCCTACATGGAAAAGAGAAAACTAGCTATTAGGGCTGCAAAGTGTACAACTTCAATAACTTTTGAAATCCGTTGGTGGCAAGGGCACTGTGTCTGAAAACTGGTCTTATGAAATACAGTCATCTGGTTTAGTAATGCAGAATTCCTCAGATTTTCTAGTTCTAATCTTAAATGATTGCAATTATCAGGATACTCTTTCCTGAAAGTTTCCTAAAAGTTTCTTTTATCCTGCTTAACAAAATCTGACTGCAAGAAAGAAATTAAATGTCTTGTGAATGCTCTCATCATTAGAAAACTTTTTCTGGATTGCTTTTAATCAAATTCTGGGTTTTGTTTGTTTTTCTTTCTTTAACAACAACAGAATCAAGATGTGAAAGCTTAGGGAAAAGATGCCTGGTAATAGCAAGGACAACAAGGTCCTTTTTTGCCTTCAGATGTGTCTTTTGTCTTTTTGGGAACACAGTTCACAGCTTTTTAAAACGCACAAAGAGTGAAGAGTAGTAGCAGGTGTCACTTTCTCTTTTGCAGATTCTTAAAGAGGACCCGGTACTTGGAATGAGAATATTGCCATCATGAGTCAACAAGGCTATGTCGCAGCTCCTCCATATTCCCAATCACAGCCAGGAATAGGAGGCTTTTCTGCAGGTTTTGGACCACCTAATTCTTCACTTCATTATGGGCATTACGGGGACCCTAACTCCTCATACTCAGCACCTCAACCAGGTGTGAGATTGGCTTAAAATGTGTTTTCAGAGTCTACTTTTCTATGAAGGCATTTTGCATCTCTTTTACTCGTGTCAGCACAAAATGGTCAATTTTACACTGCTGCTGCAACAGGATCCTGCACTAGCTTTGTCTGTGTTATTGTTGATGCTCAGATGTTGATGTAAGATGGGTATCTGACCTTTGTGTGTGAATTCCATTGTCCAGGATGCAATAAGCACCAGTGCTTAATGCTGTATTATGAGTAATACCTAATACAGACAAATACAAAAGGGGCGATTTCTGGGAATAGAGAAATGTTTCTCAACTCATATGTGTTAACAGCAAGCAAGCTCTCAGAAATGGGTTGTATTCTTCACAATAGGACCCCTGTCCTACTGAATTCTTGAGCACAAACCTGCCTATGAGTATGAGTTGGTGTTCTCCTACCTAAGCTTGCTTACTGGATGATGTATTTGGATAATGAGTGGTAAGTAGAGCCCATCTGCTTTCTAACTACTCAGGAGACAATTACTTTCTATGAGGAAGGGCACCTTGGGTACAAGCAAATTACAAGCAAAGGGGATATTTGCTTTATTTCTACCAGCATAATCATGCTACCGATAATGTAATTGACATCGAACAGATAAACATGACTATCTTTGTCTCTCCTTTGCTTTTCATTAATTTTAACTTAGTGATATGTGGCTTCAGATCTTTCAAGAAGTATAGTATTTGAGTGTATGGTGACTGAAGCTTGGAAAAAAAAAAAATTTGAGAGCGTGGAATTTAAGCCCGTTTTGCTGTAAGTAAGTCATGCTGGTCTAATTTCAGTAGAGTCAAAGTGGGCATGCTAGACTAGTGAATTGGGGCTGTGGAAAATATCCAAAGAGTAAGGTTTCCTCTTTTCCTCTGTAAGTCTACTAGTACACATAGCCAAGAAAGGGTGACAGGAAGAGGGACCATCTCAATATTTTGCCTGATGTCACAGGAGGGAATTAGTTAAAATAGTAAAGATGTCTGAAGTATTCTCTAAAACATCTAAAAAAAAGTATTTGTTAAAATTTTTAGTAACATTTAGATTATGATAAGTTACATTAAATTTAGTATTTGAGATGGTGGATTAGGGTAATGACAGAACTAAGTATTCAAGTATATTGAGGTTTTTTAAATATTCTGTGGTGTCCTTGATTTATGTGTTATCATGAAAACAGAAGAAAGAAGGAGTTTTACCCAGTTTCTCTAAAACTTCTTATTAAAGACAGCAGGAGTTGTGTTACCTTAATCCAATGCTGAATATAGCCAGAAGATAGAACTACTTCTGGCAACTGCCTTATTAGAATACTTGGGAAAAATACCAGTTTTGGTACCAAACAAATTTTTGATGTTAGAGTAATTTAAAGGAAAATAATTCAAGAAATACAGGTTGAAGAGCTATTTATTCAGCACTGCTGTTTACATTAAATTATAGTCTCTTCACAGTTCTAGATCTGAATTAAGAACCATTTTTAGCATAGGTTTACAGGTTCTACATATGGAGACTTTTTTTTTTTTTTTTTTTTTTAAAAGGTTGTTCCAAGTTTTCTTTCTGACCGTGGTCTCCGAAATCAAAGGGACCTCTTGCTTCTACCTATAAAGATAACTGGGTGACAGGGAATTACCAGTATCCTGAATTGAATTGCAGGGTCTGTTCATTCTGTCTTCTTTCTTACTGTCCCTCTTGGGTTCTTTTGCTGGAAAGTTACCAACTACTGTTTGCTTCCTTTTTACTATCTGTTCTTTTTTATACCTGCTTCTATAGCTGACCAAAAATCTGTCCGTCCTTATGGAATCACAGAATGACTGAGGTTGGAAGGGACCTCTGGAGGTCATCTGGTCCAACCCATCTGCTCAAGCAGGGCCACTTAGAGCCAGTATTTTTATTACTAGAGCAGGGCCGTACACTTATATTTCTTGACGATCTTGTGCTTTCTTACAGGGTTCTTACATAAAAGTACTTCTTCTTTTGCAGCTGTGTCGAAATCAATGGCGCCTTTTGGATCTTCGGCTCCTGTTGGGCCTCCACCACCTGGTACACATCAATTCAGCCAGACCAACTTCCAAAATGGGCCCAGTACACCAGGGCAACAGCCACATAGGTGACTTTCAAGAATTAATACGAGATCTAAGCTATTTGACTTGTTACCTCTCTTCAGCTGCTTCGCTGACATTTAAGTATGGCATCCCTTTTATCTTCAGCAGTTCTGACTTACTACGATTCTGAACTGGATCTTCTAGTTCAGTTCCCTGTGCTGTTAAACTGCCAGATCTGTAATCTCATTAAGTTCCATTTTACAGCAACTCAGGTCTTTATCATGCATTGTTTGTTTTATTTTTAATTACTCTTTCTTCTTGATCTTAGACCCCTTGCTTCAAAGCAGCAGGAAGGTGTTATAAGTGCTGTTTGATATACAAGTTGCATTATTTTTTTTTGTTCACTTTCTGATGTCTTAGTTCTCCTTTGTTGTGAGGTACCAAGAAGTTGTTATTTACAAATTAATAGTTGCCAGTGAGTTTTGACTAGAAGCTGGTGCATGTCTCTATATCTGTAGTTCCCCCCCTGCCTTGTTAGGATGTCTTTGCTTCGTTGTGGGATCACAGCCAAGGCTCCATAGGGTACTTTAAAGACATTTTATAATGCAGTTTTGTTATACCCTCTCAGATGGATGACTGCTACTCTTTTGCTGAGGTCTGAGATTGACTATGAAGAGTTTATTTGAAGTGCTGTTGTCCTGCCTCCAGAGCTCACAGGAAGAAGTGAAGGAGACAGGAGTGGGCAAGGGAGAAAATAGGGACAGGTGGAAGCTGTAAAAAGAAATCTTGGAAAAATGATCATACGAGGGGATAGCCAAGCTTTATTACACAGTGGTTATATTGCAGGTAGTTATAAGTGAGCAAATATGCTTAGCTCTTTTATTTAATTCTGTCAAATGTTAATTATTTTGCTTATCTCCCAGGAGTGGTGAAATTAGTTTGTGTACCTATAGCTATTTTAGTTTAGTGAATTTGATACCATTTAACAACATTCTTGTTTTAGTTGGTTGAAGTCTTAATCTGCTTCTGTGCTTTTTAGTTGTTGTATAGTTATATGTGTTCAAATAAAGCCATGTATATGTTTTATTAGGCATCAAAATAGGGAAGCCTGTTTGTTGTGTGTGTTATCACTGTTTAAAGGAGGACTCAAAGAGACTGRTGATCAATTCTAAAAGACAATGTACTAATGCATAGGGAGAAGTGGTGGTTATCCTGAAGATGTAAAAACAAGGTGAAGAGAGTCAAGCTGACATGACCAACCCAGCAAAATACTGATTCTCCTTCCTAGCTTCCAGTCATTGCCCTGACAGCTGCACGTCTGCTGTTTTTTTTTTTCACCTGAGCTTGTTTTATTCCCAGATTCCTGAGAGCTGCTGTTCTAGGCCAGGAAATTTCTACATCAAAACTTCAAGGAAAGTGAATTCTACTTCTCTTGATATAGCTAGGCCCCTCCTCAGTTTTAGGAGTGGTCATAGGAAAATCAGTGTAGATCTTCTTTGGGAGATAGCCTGAGATCTTATTTTTCCGGAGTGAAATAGTCTGGTAGAAAATATCTTTATAAGCCACATGTGTGTTACCTCTTTCTTTTCTTTAGTTGTTTTTCTTGCATTTGTGTTTTTCCATATCTGATAATCATGAAGCAGTTTTTCCCTACCTGCATCTTCTTTTTCCTCTACTATGGGAAACTCCTTAACAGTTTCTCAATTCATTTTCCTCTCTTCACAGATTTTTCTCCTAATCTTCTTCACCCATCCCCAGTAGGGAATCTTCCTTTATAAGCATGGAAAGGGGGTGGAGTGATGTGATAGGTTCAGAAGCTTGTGTTTCTTAATCTTCAAGCTTTCATGTCGTTATTACCACTCTCTCTTTGCCATGGTGTACTCACTCTTCTTTGTTTCTAACAAGTATGCAAACAAACTTGTACTCTTTTTTTTTTTTTCCTTTTTTAAACAAGTGTGCATTCTCTTTGTGCTTCATGACTATTTTAATACAAGTATACGTTTCCTGAGCAGAACGTGAGCAAACTCTCTTAAGAGTCTGTCTGTCCTAGTTAATTGTTTCAGCACCACCCTTGAGAAGGTATGAGACCTTCTAGAATTATGATTGGTTGATGTAATTTTTTTACGTAACTGCACTAATTTTTCCTTTTAGGTTTCAAGGCCCTCCACCTCCAAGCAATACAGGACCTTCCTATCCTCCCTACAGTCATCAGTCACAACCAGCCTACCCAAATACTGCATCCACTTCACATACAGCAGAACTTGCTCACCAGCTCAACAGCATGCAGATAAATAGCTATGGTAATCAGTTTTATCTCATCTGATTTACTTTTTCTCAGTTAAAGCTATTAAGACTATGATAATTAGAAACTTATTGAACTTCTATATAAACAGAAAATGAAATCTTTGACCACTATCATTTGCTCAAATTCTTAGATTTTTTTAATCTCATCCTATTCCTTAAATCAATATTCTTGGGTTAATTCTGAATTGATGATTGATGAACCTTCCCTAAAAGTCAGCTATCTTATCAGTCATTTCTCAAATTACTTGGTGATCCTGTCAGTAACAGCCAAGGCATGAGCAATAATATGCAGACGGGGTTTCATTTTTCTCATATTTTTAGAGTTTCTCTCTGTTTTGAAACTATCTTATTCTTTTTTGTCCAAATCTTAGTTTAGTTTTTAATCTAAATTTATTTGCATTTGTTTTGAGGTTAAAACATCTCAAACCCAAGCCATGAGGTGAGGATGTGATCATATGATTCTTCCATGTAAATTACTTCCCACCACTAATTTTCTGTTAGGTTATATCTGCTTTTCCTGAGTATTTCCTGGTGAAATTTACCATTTCATTTAAAAGGAGTGGAATTTAGTTAGCATCTTGTTTTGCTGAGGGCAGTGTGTTTAAGAGAATGAATTTTTTACATGAGGATCACTTTGGTGGTTGGTATCTTTGTAAGATACGTGTAAAGGTGAACTTTTCAGTTCAGGCTGGACTGATACTATATCACTGTTCCTACCCTGACTTCACGAGTTGCTGATTTGACTTGAATGAAACCTGCATAACTACCATGGGTCTGACYCTCTGTACAATTGCTTGCGAAAACTTAGACCTTCTTCACCTTAGAAAAATTAGTTTAGACTCGAATTCAGCCTTGAGGTACTGAACTGCAAGTGCACAATTAAGTCAGACCTTTTTATACAGGTTGAGGTGTGGCCCAGCACCTCTAGAGCACTTTGTATATAGCAACTCATATTATTTAGAGCAAAAATTTTTTTTTGCTTCCTGCCTTCCTTATATTGCCTTCAGCAATAATTATGTAAAATATAGTGTTCTTGCTTATCAAGTTACAYGCTGGAAAGTTGAGATACCCTTCAGACCACTGAAGACATGGATTCTTTACAACTCTGCCTCTGTGTTGGGTTTTGTTCTTCTGATTTTTCCTTAGCTGTAAGTCTAAGTTGGTGTAACTTGACAGAGTGCTGAAATTCACAGCTTGTAAGCTACTGGAGTGATGTTTGTTTGTACCAGCTGAGAACCTGAGCTTGTGTTTTGCATGTGAAATTTTTTTTTTCAGTTAACAGGTCTGACAGAAGATGCATTTCAATATTTGTATATTAACACATTGGTCCTTTGGCTCCAAACCTAATTTTGGTTATTTCTTTAGCTTTCTTGAAAATTATTTTGCCGTAGGTCTTTGGGGAGAAATCTGATTAAAAAAATGTAGGTTTTATGAAGGAATAAGTACTTACAGATTGTAAGTCTCAACCCCCCCACTATTTCCAGGGTCCTCTTAATTCTAATAGGAATCTGGATCTCATAAACAACAAACTATTCCTCACCAGTGTGTACAAAATAATTCCCACATGTTTCATCTTTTAGCATCAAAACCAGAAGATGGTTGTAAACCAGATAAAATGAGTGGATTTATCTTCCATCGAACCTGTCATAGTGAAATGCAAATAGCAGACTAACAAAAACATGCCACATAAGAGAAATTGATTATTAAGCAAAAAGAATGTTGTTTCACATTATGAACTTAAATATTATTTCAAAAGCAAATAGTGATTTATGTGTATTCTAATCAAGAGTTGTCGAAGGCTGGCTTCCCTCTCTCTTTCCCCATCCACCCCAGCTGCAGGGTTTTATTGAAAATAGAGCCAAAAGAAATAAAATTGAATGCCTGAATCAGTTCAGGCTTAAACTATGAGGTCAGATTTGTTATGTGAACAGGCATTCAGAATCCCCATAATGCAGCATTGTCAGTATTGCCTGTATGTTATAAATGTATTGAGCAAAAATAGAACACCTTCCACACAGAGTTAGTAGGTTATCATTTTTGACTCAGCTGACATAGTTTCTTGCTCAGGTCCTGGTGCTACCCCGAGCTCTCGCATGTCTTCTGGGCATCCGACATCTTTTCAGGGTCCACAGCTACCGCCACCAATCCAGCAGCAAATCGCTTTACCACCTGGATCACAGGTTCCTCCACCAGCAAATAATGTTAATGGCCTTTGTGCTCAACCATCATTGCCTCCTATGGCCAGACAAGATGGAATCCCTGGCCCTGTCCCCCCAAATCCTAACTTGCAACAGCTTTCGGGACAGCCTCCAGGGCCTGGATGTCATCCTCAGCAAGGTAAGGAAGGATGTTTGTTATGTAATTGAAAACAAAACATGCATGGAGAATCACTGGTGGAACTGCAGCCATTCACAGTTGATGTTCTGCTGACTTGGAAAAATGAAAATTTAATCCTCTTTTTGTAGAATGGAAAGATTTGCATTGTCAATCAGTACATTCAAGGCAGGCTATGCTTTTGCTCAAAAGTTTAGCACTCTGTTGAGACTGTAACAAGAAAAAGGAGATTAATTTGGATCGGGAACAGAATTATTTGGTTAGTAATGGGTAAAGGCACAACATACTACAGAAAGGAGTTTTTCTTATACTCTGTAAAGGTATAGGTTGCTCTCTGTCTTATAGTATTGTCTGTCATAAGCAGCTTTCAAAAATGCTTTGCTATAGCAATAAAGAATTGTAACGGAATACAATTACTTCACCTGACATAGGTGAGTAAAACAGTTATTTTGACAACCAAAAAGCCAGCTAACTAGACCAGTTTGCATTGACCTGATGTTAGGGGAGAGATTCTCACTGATGTAATGGCCTGGTTTGAGTAGCTGTGGTAATCTCTACTAACTATCCTACTTGACACGTACCTGAAAACTTTGGAGCCAAAGTTGTCACACCTAGTCTTACGCTTACCTTTAAAACACAGACTGCATGAGCCAAAGTAATCCATTTCTTTTACTTGCTGAAAACAGAAGGGAAGGAGAAGTTGCATTTAGCTGAGTAAGAATGAATTGTATGGCAAAAGTCGATGTTAAACATTGATAACGCAACTTAAATACTTTAAATGAATTGTCATTTGTAACTCTGCAGCAAACTATGGTCCTCAGATGGCAGGATCTCAACTGTCTTATCCTGGTGCTTTTCCTGGGAGTCCGGCACAGCTCCCAGGTCCACAGCAGAAGAAGCTTGATCCTGACTCTATTCCAAGCCCAGTAAGTAATGTGGCACTAATTTTTTATAAAAGTAAATTACTGCTGCATTTAAGATAAAGGAATGACAATGCTAATATTGTATTTATTTTAGTTGGTGGGGTTTTTTGTAACATAAAATTGCACTTACATGGCTTGGTTCACGAGATATGTTCCAATTTTTGCAGTTTCTTAATTACATGCAATTTTGTACTCTGTGCTGTCAGTTTTGGATAAATTAGTGCATAACGTTAGTTTTAGTACTGAAGAGGCTTTATAACTTTATCTAACATAGGACATACCCATGACTCCAGATACTTTAATAGGAATTCTCAACAGGATTCTTAGTATGACAGTGAGCAGTACTGAAGGATTACTTGCATTCGCTGCAGCTAATCACCTTTCCTTTTCACTCCAGAAAGTTTGAAGGCTTAAACTTAGTAACAGATAGACACCTAAAGTAGGATTTGTGCAGAATACAGGTACGTGAACTCTTAAAACTGCAATCCTGGAAATGCTGAGAAGTCCCATGCTCAAAAGCCACCTCACTGTTTGATTTCAGGAGTTTTCCAGGCAACTAGAATTATTTGCCTGAGCATCCTTCCAGTTGCTACAGCCTTGTAAGGATTTCAGTAGCTTGCAATATACTTAATGCTTAAGCTTCATACAGGTTGAAGAGTCTCAGCTGTTGAAGCACACCCAAAAATGCACTGGTGGGACAGTGTCTCTTCTTAGAATGGTGTTAGAGGAAGAGAAAACAAGGTTATGGTTTTGTCCATCTTTCTTAAATAAAGTASTCTAATTGTTACCCAGAGGAATAGCTAGTCAGATGCAGGCTGCATTTAACTTCTTTATTGAGAACAGCTGATTGAAATAGAGGGAGAAAATGTGCTGAACTCATGGGGAAAACACATTCTGATGCATACACTTAAACTGGTTCTGGCAATCATCCAGATGGGTCAAAAGGTCCTCAGAGAGTCAGGATTCTTGAAGCAGGCTGTGTCCTGCAGCTTTGACCTATAACTTTCTACTTAAATGTATTAACCACCACACTGTAAGCTAGTCTGGGTGAAAGAATCTTCCACTTCTCTGCTGAGGCAGTATTGCTGTACAGGAAAGAATTTGTGTTTCACCGAGATGAGGGAAAAGCATTTCTGTAAAAGCCTGACACTGTCTAGTAGGGAGCAGCCCTGCTTCCTTAAATTGGGATATTCTTTTGTCCTTCTAGAAAAGATTATTTGTTTTATCCAGTGATAGTTTTGATGTAAAATCCCCAGAACTTTGGAAAAATGCTTGTTGATAATCACGTAGAGGTTAATGTAACAACTGCAATTGACTCTGTTAAAGGCAATTTTCAGGTTAAATGTAACTGAAAACCATTGTGTTAAAAAAAAAAAAAAAAAAAAAAGTGAATGTCTGTATAATTAACAAATGCCCTTAATAGGTCAATCATACCTAGTGTTTCAGCATGGTGCTTTTTATATAAGAAGGATAAAATGGTCTTGTCTAATTAAAAAAAAGAAAAAAAAGGAGGGGGGGAGAGGGGAGAAGGAGGTCTGGCATGAAAGCATGGACTGATGTCTTGTTTCAATTACACATGTAGAATAAACAGCCTTGACTATGACAGCGATGTTAAAATAGGTTAAAAGGTTTGTTTAAGCAGCACAGAGAGGATCAAAATGACATGTTTAAAAGAAACATGATCTGGGTCAATGTCTGTAAAGGGCAAAAAGCTAATTCAGAATGAGGAATAAGTATGACCATGTGTATTTCTCTTGTTATATTTACATTATATAATTACAGTAGTGTTGCCAGATAAATTTACTTCTTATCTATAGCCATTGTTGATTTACATTATTCTTACATATGTTAGAGGTTGATACGTGCTCTGACAACATTTATGAAAACTAGCATCTGGGCTTTGTCAACAATTATTTCCAAGAACAATGATATATTTAGGTCAGTTAACTGCAGAATACCATGGTACATTGATCCTTTGCAGAGCTAAGTCTGAAAGTGGTTTGCTTTCTTCAGCCAGTGGACCTTTTTAGAGCAAAACCTTTTTCCTTCTAATGCAAGAGTTAGCAGTAAGTATACAAGCCAAGGAGGCAGGGAAAAGTAATCAAGCAGAAGATATAACAAGCTGTCTGAGGAATGTATTGTATATTTAAATTGCAATACAAAAACTTTATGGGGAAAAAAAAGTTACAGGCCCCAGATTATTTCCAGTGTGTTAGGAAATACCTCTTGGACAATGATCAATAGACTCTATGAGACTAATTTTGTTTTTCTTCTCTGTTTGCTTTCCAACAGAGGCTTCTGAACTTCCCTAGCTATTATTAGAAATTCATGTGCAGTGTAAAGATGCAATTCGAGGGGATACCAGCAGCAGCGGCAAAGCCAGTTTCAGAAATTCCCTGTCTCGTTCCTCTTGCCTCTCATAGCTGTTCGGCTATACTCTAAACCAGATTGCTGAAAAGATAGCTTCTTTGAGGGAAGAGGAGGAGTAATGGTATCATCTCAGTGATCCGGTTTATGTGTGGAACAAAATACAGCTTTATATAACTTCAGTTATATCCCGAAAAGTACCAAACTTAAACAGGAGTGAGGGACTGTGCAGAAGTGACAGGGGAGGAAGTGTAGGGGAAAGGAATTTGTTCAGTAGTAAAGCCAGCTTCATGAGCGTTTCATGACATTACATTGTAAATTGCTGTAAACTAGGCTTCAACCAGAGTAAATCTGTACGTGATCAGAGCTTCCTCATTTTAATAAAAGTTTTCTGTGATTGCTCTCCTTTACTTTCTTTCTAGGAGGAAGCTCACAACGTGGTAGTCTGACCTAGAGAAGGAAAACCCTGAGCTCCAGTGTTGAAATACTACCTAATGGCCAACAAGGCTTTTCTCAGGAGTTTAAATTGCTGCTTTCTAAATAGCAGTACTGAAATATAGCTCAGCTAGGAAGGTGATCTACTATGTAGATTGTTGTTTATTTCTTAACCACCCCATGCATAGAGCCTAGTCAGGAGGAATGAGGGCTAGCCCCTCCCACCGTTGCAATCTGATCAATTACCTGTACCTTCATTTATGAAGAACAGCAGGTGGCACAACTATGGTCATACAAAAGATAACCTGGTATATATGGCATCTGAGTAAGGTGATGCAACCTTGCACTTCAGTTTGATCTGGGAGAATGGAAGGCCAGATTCAGTAACAAGGACTTACTTACACCATCACTCTCCTCAGTTTGCTGGCTAGCCTCTYTTGAAAAGGTCTGTCCTCCTAGCAGTCAATATACTTACTCTAAAAAACTCATTTGTTCAGTATATCACTGAATATACTTCACTGTGTATAGGTCTTATCCACCCCAATGTGTAGTGTCACCCCTGAGTTCCAACAGGCAACTGCAGTTGTAAATGAGTTATACTGCTCAGCTGTGTGTAGAGTTTTCTGGTTGTTAAGTGTCCCAGAAGCCTGTATTGTGATAGGTTTATAGCACCTCTGTATAAGACAATGTCAATAGTGTTACTTGGTGTAGATGTTAGCGTAAGTGTTTATGGATGTAACTGAATGCATGGCTTACCTTTCTCATACTGTTCTTGCTTCTTATTCATCAGATTCAAGTAATTGAAAATGATAAGGCTTCTAGGGGAGGGCAGATCTATACTACAAACACAAGAGGACAGGTTCCTCCTCTTGTCACCACAGACTGCGTAATCCAAGACCAAGGTAACTGTCCTTGTTACTGATTTGGGAGTCTTTCTAGGTGAAATCAAATATAATTTAAAAAAAAAAAGAAAGACTAAATTCTCAAATTTCTCATCTGAAAATGATGCTTCTTACTCTAAATTGGACATGAAATGGGAAACTCCCCTTAAAGAAAAAAAAAAAAAAGGCGGGGGGGGGAAGAAGTGGGAGTTGAATTCTTACACCTTGGGTTAACACCTCCTCTACCCTTCCTGAGTTTTAAAATAATATGAATAGTTGAGACAACTTTTTAACTTAAAATTTTTCAAGGTTTTAAATTTCAAGTTGAAAATCCTTTTTGGATTCTTCTGAAATTTTAAAAGATGGACACTAGAAGAAGCAATGAGACTAGCACTGTTATGTTTTAAGATAAGAATTTTTGAAAATTCTATTCAAGCGATAGGGGCAGCAAACAAGCTGTCTAGTTGACTTCATTTTTTCCTTTGGCCAGCGTATCTGCCTTTGCCTCTGCCTAGAGCCTGGAAGTACAATATTCCATGTGCTGCTCTTGACAGCAGACTTGATATTTTAGTACAGGTTAAACTGATGGTATCATTTAGTCCAGTGTTAATTTATCAGTGCTTGGATAAACTGTATAAAATGTACAAACACATCAAGATTTTTTGGCATTATCTGAGAATGGGGTAATGCAGTTCTGATGAACAAAGAAATTCCTTTCAAGAAACTGAGCAGAGCTGCAGCTTGACAGTTAAAAAAGGAGCATAAGGAAGTCGATTTCTGAACTCCTCTTGCCTTTCAATGCTCTTGTCTGCAGTGCACAGCACAGTTTCTCATTGAGGGAACTGAGCTAAGTGTGCTGCAAGAAGTGGTGTGGTGATTTTAGCACACAGTATTTCGCAAGGTAAATGAGCATGGTGATATTAACACCGATACACTATTTTCTGAATTGGAGCTAGCTCATTAGAGCAGTCTTAACAGTAGGTATCAGTCTGCAGCGTTTCTTTATATCCCACTGGGGATTTCATCCATATTATTTTCTTTTAAGATCTTAGATATGATATGTTTCAAACTGATCTCTATTGAGATTCTTATTGCAAATAATTGTGGGGTTTTTCTTGATATGTTTCAATCTCTGCTTTAAACTCAAATAGCAAGAAAAGATTTACCCACAGGGAGGGGCAATGGGCTGACATAAAGAGGAGAGATGGGCAGAAGCTTGCATGGGAGGAAAAAAAGCATGTATTTAACTTAGCATATACACTTGTTGCTTTACGTTGTTCTTTTGATTTTTCTGGTTTGTGTTTGGGACGGGTGGGTTCCTTTTAACAGCCTTTCATTCTGCATGCTATGTTGGGTGTTCTAGGCCACACCAGCCCTCGTTATATCCGATGTACTACCTACTGCTTCCCATCGTCTTCAGATATGACCAAACAGGCTCGCATTCCACTGGCAGCTGTCATCCAGCCTTTTGCTATTGTTCCACCAAATGAGGTAAGGACTAACTGAGTATTAGTCCTATGTGGTTTTGTCTCCTAAATATTACAGACTTGTTCTTCTCTGATTGGCTTGGGGGTGAGGGTGTTCTACCTCTGACTGTGAAGGAGTAAGACAGTAGAGAGATGGTAGAAGACTATGAGATGCACTTGGGTCATGATGCAACTTCAAGGGATAAAAATCTTTGTTTAGAAAAGATACAAGAGTGACGACTGTGTAATCTGAACCAGTAGGTTCCTGGTGTTCCCCCAGCTGCCTCTAGTTTATGCCAGCTTTGTCATTTGCTTGCTCTGCTGGAACTCCATAGGTATAGGCAAAGACATTAAAAGAGACAACCACAAATTGTATCAATTTAATTTTAAGATGTGGACAGTTACATTCAAAGAATGACATTTTTCCATTTAGTTCTTTACAAAATAGTTTAATTTCACAACAGACTGAGAAGATAATGGTATTTTCTACTTGGATGAGCTGAATCATAGAAAGAAGACAAATGTAACCACCCATTTTTGGCACTCATTTGGAGTCACTAACCTAGTCAATTCCTTTTCTCACATTACCATCTCTAATAGCCCTTCATATTCCAAACATATCCCTAGTTCTTCTGCAAAGCATTTCTGCAGGTTGGCAGTATCCTGTGGTCTTAAGACAGTTACCCAGATTTCCTGGCATCCTCAAAGGATTTTATCAGTAGCAGGGATAAAACCAGTTTTCAAGTGCAGCATTTAGCCGCATCATCTGTAGGATCATCTTTCTTGTTCTTCAGCTCCTGCCTCCTCCATTGCACAGCTTCTAAATTCTGCAACAAAGGTCTGCAGAATGCATTTCCTTTTCATGTGCTGCACTAATTTACTTTCAGAGCACTGTTTGCTGGGAAGAAAACAGGGATTTCATGAAAGTTGTAGTATGTGATTGTGTCTTCAAAAACTCCTCATAAAATGCATGCACGGAAAAGCCTAATTAAAATTGCAAAGACTTTCAGCGCTTGGTCTTGCGGTCTTTGATTTTTCTTTAACTTTGTTTTATTACTTGTAAATTCTTAGGGGTTTTTTGAAAAATATGTTGGAAAAAAACAGATGTTGTTTTTCATCAGGATGGATAACTTCCAATCCAACTTCCAATCCAATCTGTAGTGTGTATTAAGAGTATTATTTTAGCAGCGTAGTATGTAGTTATCTTCTCTGTGGTCCACAGGGAAATAGGATGTATTACTTAAGGTTCTGCAGATACTGAGTCTCACCATTTGTCTGCTAGACAGCAATTTGGGGTTTCATTCCAGTTCTTGAGGGGAATGCGCAGACTTGGCTTGTTGCCCCCCTGCATTTTCTCCTAGATGAAACTCCTGTTGTCGCTTCTCCACCCCTTCACTTTACCAGCCAGCATTTACTCTTTACTACCCTTTATCCTGGTTTCTGTGCCCAGGTGGCACTTACTGATTCTGCTTTCATGTTGGCTCTTCATTTGTGCATCTTTCACTTTCAGCCTGCCTCTAGTCATTTATGTCCCCTGTGCATGGCTTCCCTGTCTCCTGCATAGTGTTTGGATAGGGTGATCAATGAGTTGCTAAAATCTAAATCTCTTCTGCATACATAAATTAGCAGTATGTACAAACACTTGTACTTGGCTGAGTTCAGGAGGGTTTTCCCAGGGTTGGCAAAAAGATGTACTCGGTGACCCACCCGTTCTGAATTGTTAGTGCTCTCAAGCTGTTGGAAAGGTCAGTGGAATTCATTAATCTGTGAAGAGCAGTGTATTTTTCCCTAGCCTCTTTCTTAGAAGAGGCTAAAAAAACTCTGAAAAATGTCTCTCAAAATTGGCAGAAGTCCAGCATGGAAAATTTTAGTCTGAACAATTATAGCTTGGTAAAGTTATAAGAACTGAAGAGATGGTGTTACAGTAGGAAGCGCTGGGCAGTCTTAGCTGAGGCAGTTTTTCCGAGGCTTGCCTGTGCCCTTTGTCTTCGCTGCTGCTGCCAAAATAAGATCTTGCTCTTAAGATGTTCTGATAAAAATGGTCTTCCATATGGGATTTATAACTACTTTAATTCTGAAAAGCCACTTAATTTGAAAGAACCGGGCTTTTTATAGAGGTAAAATACATTCAGGGGCTTATGTGTGTTTCTGAATTTCCTAGTATGGTGCGTTCTGCCTGGAACTAGTGACTGCAAGGCACAGAATGTTCTTCGTTTCAGAGTATCTAGCCTATCTTATGGATAGTGCCTTTTAACAATGCCTGCAGGTGATGCTCATCACATGTTACAGGGCTCAGTACAAAGTGGGAATCTGTCTAATCTCTTTATCTCTTGATAAACAGCATGTTGTACATAGTAATGTTTAAAATAATTTTTTTTTTTTTCTTCTAGCCTTTTACTGAATAGTTTCCCTTTGTTCATCTTTGCTGCATCTTCAGCTGCAGATATGTCTCTGTTTCTGCTGTTTCTAATACACTCAGTGTTAGCACCCAGAGAATTTCAGTTCTGTTTCTTTTCAAAGGAGGAGGAAGAAAAGCAACGGCTACAAGAGTTTAGTGGACCATGGATGTGAAATGGCCACAAATGGTTTGTGCAGCTGGTAATATAGTTAGGAATAGCTGAGAAGCTGACCTATCTCACTTGAACTGTAAGGACTTCAGCAAATCTACACAGCGTACATAATCCATTATGATGCATATTACATAGACCATGCCTTTCTGTGTTAGTAAAGCCATATTTAAAAAGCTATGGGCTATCAGAGTCATTCAAGTGACTAATAGACTTATGAGTGTTCCATAAATATAATTCTTAATTAATTGGTATTTTGCTTTGATCATCACTTACAGTTGAGGATTAGTTTAAAATAGTATATAAAATATATTTGCATTTTCAGTGGTCTGTTGCCACAGAATTCATGTCTGTCTTTTTTTTTTCTGTGCCATTACTGTACTAGACAGTTAGAAACAAGGAAACACCTTACCTTGCTCCCATTTCCAAATAATATGAGGATTCAGTGCAGTCTTCAGATGGCTTGTTCTTCCTTTCTGGAAGCCAATCCTGAATGTGGATTTTGATTCATTGAGAGGATTGGTTTTTGCATTGATGACACATTATGTTCTGTCCAGGTGACCTAAATGATATCAAGAGAACTGCGGATCGTATTTTCTCCTATCCATGCTTTGTTTGGCACTGTGTAATCTGAACTGCAGCAAAAATTCAGTGAAAGAGCAATGAAATAGCTAAGTCTACTGACACTGATAGAATGAGATATGTGTATGAGAGGGAGAGCACAATTGTACAGACCTTACTTTCTTTCTTAAACACATTCACCATTTTGGTGGATGACTTGTAAATGGTGTTACATGTTGGTACCAGTTGGAGGGGTGTGCACTTTGATTAGCATCTCTTGCTGAGTTTACCCTTTGACCATCAGAGCAAAGTGTTGAGCTGTTCTCGGCTGTGCAGGCAGTGGGAAGGAGTGCCTGAGAGATTCTTCATTTAAAGTAACTGGATAGGAGGGAGTAGGAAAAAGTAATTGGGGTCCCGGAGTTGGCAGAGGTGTGTGTGTGATGGAGATAATAGGCATCACTTTGCTGTCAAATCTGTTTTGTTCCCGTTGCTCATTGACAAGGAGATCCTATGAGAAATTCTGTTTGGAGTTTACTGTAGCTTCTGCAGGTTAGCAGCATTTTGTTCTGCCAATTAGGTATTTTTCATTTGTCTCTCCTTTCAGATTTTACTCTGAAGAATCAATAGTGCTCCAGGTGACAGAGCCCTGAAGTTTTGGAATTAATGTCTGTAATGAGTTTAAAAAAAAAAAAGCTGTCAACTGCATTCATAGAAACAGTAGTCAACTAGAAATTGAGCTTTGAGGATTTGTTTCCTTTGTCTAAGAATGCAGGGAGATGGAGATAAAAGATCCTGGGAGCTTTCAAATAA
This sequence comes from Phoebastria nigripes, assembly GCA_035582835.1. NCBI lineage: Eukaryota > Metazoa > Chordata > Aves > Procellariiformes > Diomedeidae > Phoebastria > Phoebastria nigripes. Next base: position 2,206,258 of record JAYKAV010000778.1, read on the forward strand.
AAAGTTTAGGTCCAGTGACTTAACAGTAGTTTTCTCAGAAATACTCTTCCAGTTTGGAGGTCCAACCTGCAAAAAGAGAATTTGGGATTTCAGCATGTCTGAAAGGCAGATTTAAGTTCATTAGTCACTGTGGGTTCTTTTGGGAAAAGTGGAGTGTCTACACACAGGGGCTGGTGTCTCGTCTCCAAAAGTGAAGTGGGAATGTTAACATACAAAGTGTATATATTTTTTTTTTTAACTAAGGTTTGGGAAAAAACTGTCAGGAGCTGAGAAATACAGGAACTTGAACAGGGGTATCTTTTGAAGACACGTACAACAGACATCTCCRTTTCCAGTAAAGAATGGGATACAAATTATCCCTGTGGGAGACAATAAGATCACAAAATAAAATCATCATGGTGCTAGATAAAGATGTTAAATGAAAAGATCTCATGCATGTCTTTGAATAAGTGTAATGTGTTTTTGGGGGGGGAACCCCAAAACAAACAGGGTTTGCCCCTGCAGTGAGAAAGAACAAATTCAAAATTACAGAAATGTAGTGGGATGAAAAGACGAAAATGCGGTTGCTTTATACCCTGCTAAAAACTCCTCAGGCAATTGAGACCTGATGGAGTAATACAGTGTCTGAGAAGTTCCATGGCATCTAGAAGCCTGGTGGAATTTCTGAGTTGAGAGGACAGAAAGCCAACATAAGTGAATACAAAGCAAGACGTAAAAATATACCTGTACCAGTAGGCTGCGATATCGGTCTTCACATCAAGAGAGGAAAGCTCAACCCTACAACAATTTGTAGTTGAAAGAGTAAGAAGGATCTAAGGTGCAGGATTTCAGGTGCTCACATGTAACCTGGTAAAACTGCACAATGAAAACATTCTAGAGAAGCCATTATCAAAATTTWAATAGTAAAACTGGCCACACTGAAGAAAAGTTCACAAAGGAGGCTTTACTTCAGTAATGTTAAATCATAAGTGAGAGCAAATTTAAGACGTAAGTAGAGACCATTCAATAGAGATCGTTGTAGGGTTGTGTTTGATATCCCAACAGCAGCTAAGTTAGCAACACTTGACATATAGGCACTGAGCTTCAGAAGAGCAGAGCAAGTGAAATGGATTTATTCAGAAAAGCCCTCAAGCTGAAAGTTAGAGGGGCAAAATCCATGGAGGGCACACAGTCTCTCAAAGATGACTACAAAAAACCTCCAGCCAATCTAGAAAATTATAAACTAGTGAACATTATGTGTATGCTATATATCATTTGAAACAAAGGGTGTTAAAACATTCATGCCTTGCCCCCCGCCCAGTGTCTTAACAGCTCTAGACATTTCTGAATCTTATCTTTACCAAGTCCTTATTTATTATTTCTCAAAAATAACAGTTTATTTTCACTCTCCTGATTTGGATGATCTATGGAAAGTATTTGCTTGTTATAGGTTGAGAATACAGTATCATTGTTTGGCAGAACTTATTTTTAGTCCACTAGTGCTTTAGCAACAGTCTATAAAAATAAACTAGCTCTCACAGTTATCATCATAGACCAAGCCCTACATGAATTTGTTTTGGAGATGTATGAATGTTTCCAGAGCCTGAATAAACCATGTGATCTTTATTTAACATTTAATACTACTTGCTAACAAAAGGTAGTTAAAAGAGTATTTAATGTTGTAAAAGCAAATATAAACAACTCCAAATAATTATCTATAGTTTTAAATATTTAAATATCTAAATTACCTTCTTTGCTCCTTAGTAGTTTTGTGTCATCATTCTCTACCATGTTCTTTCCTATTTATGTGAAATTTTTTTTTTTAGAAATATTCATTGGTGGGAATTTAATATTTCACTTTTCATTTTCTGCTCGGTTAATTAACTAGTTAAAAGATAAAATTGGAATGGAATTACTTCTCAGAAATGCTGGTGTTCATGAGCTAAAAGCCATTTAACCTTTTCAGGATAGCAAACTTTGATGATGACCAGTGCAGCTGAGCTGTTTGGAAAGCTGTGGTTTTTACAGGGATGATAGTATGGTTTCCTAGGTAGAGCTGTAACGTTAGCAGAAGCTAAAAATTGAGTGAGGTGAATAACTAGCACATGATGCAATGTTATAAACGTTTTGTTTTGTTTCAAGAACAAAATCAAGTACCAGAGTGCAAATTTTCTTTTAGACCCCAAGTCTACTCCTTTGGGTTTTAAATAAGTCATTCAAATGTTAAATAAATATGAAGAATTAGGGAAATCCCCACACTCTTGCAATCTACCTGGGCTCAGCGGTGACTCGGGTTCTTCTGTCCGTATTCTGTAGCTAGTAAGAAGGGCGAGCAGGCTGTAGCTTTAGTTTGAAGCATATTTTTATATAGACACATGCATTTATTAGTGGTTATGTGCTTATGCAGAACTTTGGTTTGAGGAGAGTGAGGAATGCTTAGTTTGCAGGCAATGTAAAATGATTCCAACTAAACATCTTACTGACTGCTCCTTTCTATTAGGGATGTGTTAAAAAGCACAGACTGCAGAACAGATCCTTGAGGTGTTTGCTGATAACATCTACCCACTGTAAAAAGCTGTTATTTTTATTTTACCCTTTGATTTCTGTCTTTTATTTAGTTGCTTATTCACAGGAGGCCCTTCCCCCATATTGCATAAGAGCTTAGCTAATTTAAGAGCTTTTGATGAGGGATTCTATCAAAAGACTTTTTTCAAAAGGAATACGTTATATCTACTAGGTCATGCTTATCTGCATGGTGTCTGACTCTTGACAGATCTCAATAGATCTATACGTTATGACATCTCTCCACCAGAGCCACATCAGCTCTTCCTCTGTATATCCTATTTATCTGTGTGTCTTCTTATGTTCTCCTCCATTGTAGTATCTACCAATTTGCTTTCTGTGGAAGTAGGACTTACTGATCTGTAGCTCTGGGATCACCCAGAAGTTCTTTGTAAAGTTTTTTTTTGTATTGCTGCCTTCTTTCCTTTATGGGCGCTGAAGCTTATGTAAGTAATTGGTTTTATGTACAGTTCAGCAATTTCACACTGTGAGTCTTTTTAGACAAGAATTGCAGGGTTAGACAGTAAAATTGTCAATACTACTAGTAAGCTTTTTTTTAAACTATCAAAAGATGATAGTTTTAAGAAAACTTTCTGAAGAAAGGGTTCTGAAAGAGAGATAGGCGACAGTTTTGCTCTGCTGTCTGTTTTGAAATGTCTCAACCTTCTCAGTGTTGGCTTGTAACTTTGTAATCCCCATATGTACTTGGGACTTGATGTAGGTGAGATTCCTCTTCATATTCATAACTACTGGAAATGAAATGCCAGAGCTTATTGAATGTTTAATGACCTTTTTCCTTTGAGTAGACTTCATATGACCCTTTATATCTAGGTTATCCAAAATTGCTTCATGTCTGTTGACAATACTGGACTTCTCTCCAGTGTAGGTAACAAAAGCTTCCTCCTTTCGAATGAGTACTCCACAGCAAAACCAGCAGCTGTTGACCAGTGAGGAGATAATATTTTGCTGTCTCTGAATTGTAAGTGGGACAGATTGATTTGCATGCTCAGCAGTTCTGGTCTCTGGATTGTCCAAGATCCAGCAGAGAATGATTTTGTCAATGTCTTTGGGGCATACTATCAAAGTAATCTGTGCTAGTTGTCATGTTCTTCTAAAACACGGTGAGAGTAGAAGCCCTGCACATGTGATATAATGTAATAGTTAGGACACTTAGTCTGACGAGGTTGAAATGCTTTTTCACCCTTCGGGAAAGAGGGGCTGACCACCAAGCTATTTGCCGGTTTGTACAGAAGAGTTCGTTGCCTATGTTTAAACTTCCACAGGTGGAAGTCAGCGGACCAGAAGGAGAGCACATGCACCAATACCACACTGTAGATGACAACTAGGCCAGTTAGTTTCAGGATAGGGCCATTCTACCAGACATTCCTCCTTGTTCTAAGGACTGCCTTGGTGTTTTTACAACCAATCCATTGTCGAGCTATTTGGAACAATCAATCCATATAGAGACTGTCCAGGTAGCATAAGCTTGTATCCTGAACTCATTGCTGTATACTACGCTAGTAAGTGTGATATTAAAATAAAACAAGTTCCAAAGCATCCTTGTTGATGCCTTCATTTGGGAGAGAACTGTGAGACTCTGGTCTCATAGTTCTGAGTCTGCCTGGACTACGGAGCAGGATGGGTATTTGACAATCTTTGTTGCTCTGTCAATGCTATTTTATTTTAATTTTTTCAGTTAGCTAGCGCCAGGTTAATGTGTGGGTTTTGCATAGCTCCTCTGGGGTGCCTGACTCTCCCATGCGTGGTAYGGAGAGCCCAGAATTCTCAAGCATCTCCAGGTGCCTCACCCAGAAAGTTTTATATCACTCTGGAGGCCAGTGCCTGTAAGCTAGGTTTCACAATGCCTAATTTAGAGGTGCATAAGTCCTGTATTAGATGAGGCTTTCTTTATGGAGTATGCCCTGTGCTAGTCTGCATTTGGTAGTAAAGCATTTGGAATTGGATTGCTTCCCAAGATGTCATCATCTAGGAGAAAGTTTTTTGTTAGCCTATTGGGCCGTAACTACACTCTGTAAGTAGAATGAACTTTCAGAGCCAAATTTAGCAAAGGCTTTGGCAGCAGAGCTTTTCCTAATTCAAGTAAATTTCCTGATTTAGTTTTTTCTGCCCTTTTTTTTTTTAGTGTACATTTTTAAATACTCTTAAAGTCTACTCTTTAAAATATTTCTGTAATGTGTTATTCCATGCGCCATTGTTATGGTAAGTAGGTAATTCTGAAAGAGATGGGGACAGTGACTTGAAATTTGACATTTATATAAACCTTATTTATATTATAATCAGAGTTCCTGATTAATTTTTTACAAATTTGAAATTTAGACTGGGAAAATGCCTTTCTAAAGTTGTTATAATTAGTTTCTGATAAATTGGAGACTGTCTGTTATTCAGAATGGTAACAGCAGAAGAAAAACCTGACTAAGCAACAGTAAATACAGAAGGGAAATAAAAAGTAACATTCATATCCACTTAGTTAGCTGGCCAACAATATTGATAATTTGTTTTGCCAACAAAAATGACACTCAAGTGAAAAGTTACTTYGGCTATTGCTAGATACCTCTTACTCAGCATAGCTGCTTGAATGGCATCTGCCATTCTGCATGTGCATTTTCTTTTACGGACTGCACGTTGCTCTTCTGAAATGATGTTTGTCTCCTCTTGTGCACAGGCCACCGTTGATCGTAGCAACAGCAGTAAATTAAACATTGTAAGACTGTGCAAGCTCTAACTTTAAGCCGTCAGGGATGTTACTCGGTTACCTTGGAAACGTCACAGAGTCAGAACATGCTGGTATTTAGGAAGTTCAGGAGGAAAAGTTTGTGTTTTGCTTTTTAAACTGAAGTTGTTATTGCATTTTCAGTTATATTCTGCTTATCTGTGCATATTAGTGCAGTAGTGTATTTTGCATGCAACCATGTAAAGTGCGTAATTACATAGAAAAAATGTTTTTTAAAGTTGAATAGGAAGCTGATGTTGAGGTGGGGTTGTGGTTGGGTGGTTTGTTTTTGGTTTTTTTGTATCAAACAAATGTTGCACCTGGTTACATCTAGGGCCTAATCATAGAAGGCTCTAATGCTGTCCTGTAGAAAAACAGGAGAGACTAAGCTGTCTTTTACAGAACGTCCCTTCATTAATTCTGTGGGAAGGGAAGCTCCTCTTCTTGTAAGACAGGAAATAGGTGGAGGGGGCTGCTTTTTCATATGGTGTTTAACAGAATTAGGTAATCCATGTTTGCTAAATAGAGGCGTAGATTACCTCCTCAGCCCTAGAGTAAAGGAGCAATAGTCTGTGCCCTTTGCAGGATCGCTTAGCTCGTAACTCGGTTCGGCACAGCCCCTTACTTGTGACATTCAGCTATAGCTCAGTGTTAATAAAAGAGAGGAGGGTAGTTGCATACAAACATTATTAATGTTTGGAGGTTCCGGAGTCTGCTTGAAGCATCCCAGCTATCATAGTAGTGAAAGTATTCATGGAAGAGAGACTCGGAGTATGAACATTCCTACCTGAAGTGGTATTTTTAAAGTAACAGCTAGTTTTGCTATTGACCTTCAAAACTAACATCGTAGAAAGGACTTGACTTTTAAAAAGGGTGTTAAACTCATCCCAAATATCCTTGCTTCAGAGGTGAAGATGTTGAGTGTTGCTTTTTGTTCATATAACAAAAATTCTCCTTATACTTTCTAAGTAGTCCTGTGGCAGTTGGCTAGCTATAGTTGGCTTGTGAATGCAGCACCACACTGCAAGTATGCCTGGTTCTTTCTGATTTCAGTGGAAATAAATGAATTAGCCTTAGAGGCATATTTACTAATAAACATTGTTCAAGAAGACGTGCAGATAAGCAGAACTATTTTACCTACCTCCAATTAAAACACTCTTAAACTTGTCTATGCTTTTTTTTTCTAATTAAAGTTTCTTTCTTTAATATGTTTGGCTGTGCAAAAATAGGAGCAAGAGAGTTCCTATCGTAGAAAGTTCTCAGAAATGCAAACGTGAGTAGTCAGTTTAAAAAGTCACAGTAATGCCTTCTAACAAAAGAGAAACAACTCCAGGTTTTCGAGAAGGAAAGAAGCCCTCCATTCATCAGACTTTCATGCATGATCTTAAGTTCAGTAATTGCTTTTCTCTCAAATGCTGAAAAATATTTTACATATATGTATACACACACATCTGTCTCTCCACCTATATGTGTGTGTGTATGTATAAAAAGAAAAAAAACCTAAATATTTGGCCTCTAAAGTTGATGATAGCCCAGCAGGCCAGAATGGTCCTGAAATCCAAAGTTAGGTTTTGGTTTTGTTCTTGCTACAAAGACATCAATAACATTGATAATGTTCTTCTGATGCAGAATTTCATCTAGGGGAAGTGTTGCTTCAGAGATCACTATGCCACATTTAGATTTATTTACAAACTTAAATGTTTGTTCCCTAAACCTAGAGCTGCGTGTTCCACGAGTACTATTTGGAGTCTTGCTTGATTGGCTATCCCGAGGATATTTTAGAGCATGTTAGAAATGGTCACAGTTGTGTTTGCATTAAATGGTCTTTGACCTTCTAAAACAGAATTGATATGCCAATTTACCCGTTATCTTTTTATGTTATACGCTGTGCCTATATTTTAAACTGTGGCGTTAGCAGTCTTGAAAAATTTTGTGAGGGTAAACTAACGTTGATGTGACCATACAACACATGTAAGAGACTGGGCCTGTCAAGAAGTCATCGGTAGTAATAGTATTTGGAGCCCAAATTCTCTCTGCTATTCTGAAGATCCTCTAGAGCTCTCCTGCAGTGATCTGCAAAAAATAAAAATGATGCCTGAATGAGGTGTCTTTAAGAGTTCTATTTACTTCTGTAAAATATATTGCTAAATATCTTTTATTTTGTTCTGTGCTGAATGAATTTCAAGCCAGACAAAGAACAAATCACTGAAAATCAAACTTTGAATTTTATTGTGAAACTCCTGTGATCAATAAAGCTAGACTACCTCGCTTGTAATTATTACTTACCATTGCTGTAGAGAAGCTTCCTAAAACTTGCCTGTCTTACATTTCAATGGTTTTACAGCTAGTGTGACAGTAATACCTAAAAATCTCAGACAAGCACTGCAGTGCTGGAGCATCTGTGATGCTGATACATGGGAAGTGGAGCTGTGGATTAGTATAGGCATGAACCTGAGTCCTCTCATGTGATTTAATGTGTGCATATGGCCCTCAGGGATACTAACAGGAAGCAGGGGGGGAACGACATGACAATGACAACACTGCCCTAGGGTAGTTTTGTCTGCCTCTTACACCTTCCCTTGTTCTCTTCTTGTGTATGAGCCTGTGCAGCCGCTCCCACTCTTGCTAGGATGAGTGTAGACTGGACTGAGGCAGGTCTTGCTTGAGATCTGATTGTTTTAAAGTGCTAACATTTTGAAAGTCTATTGTTCAGCACAGTTTCTTGATTATCCAATTTCACGCTCCTGCTTATATCATCAGTTAATCCTGGCTGCTGACCTTCACTTGAGATACAGCATGTCTGTACATCCAAATAACAGTCAGCACTTCAAAACTGAGAAGTGCTGGAGAGCGTTGACTTGTTAACGCTTGGTATTCCTGGCCTGGGATCATGACCAGGAGAACTTGTGGTGCCTCTCTTAAGCATGGATAATAAACTTTTTTCCTTTTTTTGTCTTCCCCTCCCCTTCTATCACCTGTATGATATGGAAGTTCTAAAGAAGTAAGCTAACTAATTCTGGTGTTTCTGTACATCAAAATTGTATCATTACTACATGTATTTTCCCCCCATCCTCAAACTTTTAAAAATCCTTCTTCTCATGTTGAATAGAGTAGCCAGTATTTACACTCTTCACGCTGCCAACTCTATTCAGTTAGTTGCAATACTCCGCTTAAAAAGGGAATGCTGAGTAAGGATTTCAAGCATAGTCTGAGGTATGATCCACTGAAATCAATAACTAGCTTTCTGTTTATTTTAGTACACATTGGATCGTATCCCGTGTGCMGTGTCAACTTGAAATTCACCTACAGTATTTTTTGCACTGCAGTGTATGCAGGTGAATGTTCAGCCTGGGTCTGGAGGGTTTTTGAGCGAGAAGGTTTGAACATGCTGCTTGCGTTTTTATGTGGTGTATAAAAAAAAAAAAAAAAAAAAAAAAAAAAAAAAAAAATCAGGTTATAGCCAAGAGATACTGTATCACAGGGTTGATGCTTTAGCCGTGCTGCAGGTATGCAAACAAACAAAGAAATAGGTGAAAAAGCACTGCGTTATGGAAAGTACTTGAACCTGCTGTGAACCCTGCAGAGGAGATAGTGCAAATTGGCCTGAGTTGTCAGCTGAGGAGGCTGATAGTGTTCAACATCTAAAAACGAAGAATAGCCAAAATAATTTCTGTCTTCAGAGGGAATGGCTTCTGATAAAAGACAGTAGGAACGTCACAAAGGGAAATGCTTTCTTGACATTTTAATGCGAATCAGTAAAGCAACTCAAAACCAGGGGATTATTTGTAGACTGGTTAATCTTTCTCAAAAGCAATCTATGATGATATAATAAAAGAAAACAAACCCCTTCAACAGTCCTGGGAAACAGAGACAGTTTGGTTCATGACCTAGTTTTTTTTCCAAAAACATCAGTGTTACATTTCAAAATTCTCTTTAATTATCCGGAGGAGTTTTTCCTCATCTTTTTACTGTACTAATTAAACACAAGATTTACTTGGGGCAATGGTACCACACTTGGCCAACAGCCTTCTCCTCTGTTCATTAGAAAGTTATATTGTATAGTATATCTTAAAATTCTTATATGAATATTTTAATAATTAGATTTGCATCAATCTCAGTGTAAATAATAACTCTAGAAACACCGCCTTTCTGAATTTGTTGTCCTGGCAAACTGCACAGCTTGTCTGTTTAATGAGCTGTCTGGATTGAATAGTTGGCAGTTTTGTGTCTTTTTTTTCTGTTAATCAGCCATGCAAATACAGTGTTCAGTGTTTGCTGTAAATCAGAAGTATAAAGCATTTTATCTGCTGTAGTATGGCTGATCATGGAGTATAATTTTAAGGAACTGTCATATTGCAGGTCATCAGGAGTTACGCATCTGTGCAGCTTTCCAAACCTGTGAGAGACTCTTCCTTTTGAAACAAATAGCCCTCATCTAAACATGTCCTGAAATCTTAGATCCCCTAAATCTGGGGTTTTCATGGGGCGTGCTTTCAGAACTGTTTGCCCCTGAGATAATTTGCAGTTGAAAAGGCAACTTGTCACGTGTAGTATACAATGTTACATTGTGTAGAGYGACCCTCCGTATCTTCCATTGGTAATGTTCTTCAAAAGTGTATAGAAGAACTGGTGGCAAGTTCCTCTTCTTGTGGGGAAGAGTAAGGGTGCGATAGAGATGTGATCTAACTGAGAATTACACTCACGGAAAGAGTTTTTGTGTTCCTCTTGGATGTAGCCAGACTTTGCAAGTTGTGTGGGCCCCTTTTCAATACAATAGCATTCCTGTTGTTTCAGTGCTGGGCTGTTAAATGCACCTAAATGATGGTGGAGTCAAACTAAGGGCAAAAACGTAGCTCCTAATGTAGACTTGTCACTGTACTGATAGGGTCTATGTCAAGGAGTGGATAGGAGTCCACCTTGGCTGTGGTAGGTAGGAAAAGGCAAAGACGAGGTGCGGTGTCCATCACGTGGATATTTGTCTTGCAGCCCAGTCTGTATGCCAGCCTGGCAATGAAAACAGGTGCTGTATCTATTTTGTTCTGTTGTGTGATAAATGGCTGGTTTTCTTCAGGGTTTGCGTATGCCTCTCTTGTTCTCCAGAGACTCTATCTCTCTCACGATTTTTCTCTTTAGAATGCCTTTCCAGAGATGTGCCATGGTGATCCTGACCTTCATCGCAGTCCTTACTCCTACACTTATAATTTCCAGCTGTGGCCCTGGTCCTGCAATATGAATACGGTGATACTTTGCAGGCGTCACAGGGAACCCTCAGGAGTGGGTCAGGACTTCATTTTTATAGCAAGCAATAGTAATTCAGCTTTCTCAGACTTTAAAGCGCAGGTTACRGTCCCTTTGGAAATTTTTATGGATGTATTTCATCTTGGACCTGTGCCACCAATGTCTGTCTATTGCTTTGTGATATTGTTCTGACTCCTGAGAGATGTTCTTGCTGAAATATTTCCAAAATAAAACTCTTGCTATCCCAGCTATATTTGGACTAATAGTGGGATAAGTTATGGTTTATCAGATCTGCTTTCAGGACTTGCACTCCAGCGGGGCCCTGAGGTTTCAGAGAAGGGAAAGTTTAAGCAGGTCTGTTCTGGCATTTCCCATCTCTTCTGCCCTATCCTCCTTTGCTTTAACCTAAACTCCTTTGCTTTAACCTAAAACTATAATGTTCTGCCTTCCAGCACAACTGATTCTTTCTGCCTCTCTACTCTTTCAGCTTACATAAAAGGAATCCTTTTTATGCGTCCCGTTCAGATTTAGGCTACCAAGTACTAGTTTAGTCCTTGGTTCTGAGAAATATTTATATTTTGATAGTGCTGGAACGCCAACAATCAATACCTAAGTGTTCCTTTTTGTGAGGTCTGTCTCTCTTCTCAATTAGGTGGTCCAAATAGGCAAATTGGACAAAGGTTTGTGAAGAGATGAGGGGGAAGAGAGGTGTAAGGCCATAACAAGTCCACAAGTATAGCAAATGTCCAAATAGTTATGGTAGGTACCTAACTTGATTCACTTCTTATTGGTAGAGATTTAAGAGAGGAGAGGAGAGAAAGAAAATGCTGATACTTTATAGGTGGAAAGGCAAAAGAAAAAGTATTGCGTTTGTTTAAAACAAACAAACAAAAACAAAAAAAGGGATTTTTTTAATTTTATCTTATTCCCCTGCTCCTATGAGAGTTTGCCACTGACTTCTATGGGACCATAAACAGATCTCTGCTTTATCTTCTGGTATACAGTGACATCTACAGAGAGTGGAGAATATCAAACAAGACTTTCCCATTTAGTACCATGTCTTTTTTATGACCCTTTTTCTTTTATGTATTCATTAATTTAAACTTATTACTCCCATTTTATACTTTTTAATGCGTGTACGGTATTATTTATCTCTCTACATTCCCATGGAGATCTACCTATTTTTTTAAAAAAAGTTACTTCACCCTGACAGAAGTTATTTTGACAGTTGGAAATGCAATAGCAGTTTACACACCCAAACAGAAATGACTTTCTCTTGATGGGTAGAATGTCTAGTCTTACAGTGTAATGCCCTGAAAGATTTCAGCTTTTCTGAGGTAAAGTTTCTTTCACAACTGTGTTGTTCACATCAAGAAGTGGGTTTTTGATGCTTTCGGTCTGAGTGCTTATTCTGAAATTATCATACAAATAGGTTTTTTGTTAGATGTGTTCACTATTGATGTAATGTTTTAAATTATTTAAAGAAAATACTAAAATGTAAATTCCATTTAATTTCAAAAAATTCCAAATGAATAAATAAATAAAGGTACACATAGGGCTTTTTTTCAGGATTTTTCTTTGTTAGACAAAATCCTTAATTCTGTTGCATGCATTTTTGGTTGGTTTTGCTTCATTTGATTGATTTTTTTTTTTTACAAAATCCTTAATTCTGTTGCATGCATTTTTGGTTGGTTTTGCTTCATTTGATTGATTTTTTTTTTTTNTTTTTTTTTTTTTTTTTTAAAGTTTCTGCAAGCTTGTTAGGAAGAAAAAATAGCTAGCTTCTGCAGTATGATTTTATTGGTGTTTCTCTGGGCAATACAAAACAGAATCCAGCCTAGTATACGTTTACAGAACATTGCCTGTGAATACTATTTTCTTAAGACTTGAGCACATGTTTTAACCTCATGCACTGCACATAGTCTCAGTAAYTTCAAGACAACCATTTAATGCATAAAGTTAAACGTGCCTGTAAGTCTTTGCAAACGTAACCCTTAGGCTACTGAGGCTTTAATGCCACATTTTTAAAAGGACTTTGTAATAAGTAATTGTTTTTAAAGAAGCTTAAAGGGAGGGGAAAACTAAAATTTCCACTCCAAGTATTAAAAGACAAGGAAAAAAACCGTTATTTTTATTTCTGCTGTCTTTAAAAAGGTAATTTATTAAGTATGTATAAGAGTGTAGACACCTAGGCTCTGAACTTCATGGCATTTATTTTTTGATTGTTCTTGTTCATGCTTTTCATGTAAAGGTCTTAATTTTTGTATTTCAAAATATGATCGTTTGGGGGTAATTTTTCTTTGCTCTTGGATAACATTAAATGTATCAAAACAAGGTTTAAAAATACTAAATCAGTGTGTATAAATGCATCAGGAGTTGTTTTAGTTTTGGTTTTTTCCCCTRCCAGGTCAGATACTATAATAATATTAACTGCAAACCAGATCCAGGCCTCATTAAACTAATACAGCAGAATGATAATCAGAAAATTGCCAACTAAGGAACAAAACCCAGAAGTTTTAAAACTTATTAAGCGATTGTGGCTGATGAGCAGGTTTTATAGCCAAGGCTTTCATGTCTGAAAAATGACCCTGATAGTTTGCCAGCTGACATTATTGGTTAATTTGTGTTAAACTCAATTTTCGTAGAAGAAAGAACACAAAGTAAAATAATATCTCAGTAGAGCAGGAGGGAGCACTTAAAACCCACGTAGTAAAAATCTACTCGTATGTATAAAATCCTTGGCAAAAAGCATTAAACCCTTTGGAGAAATAAATGAATAAAATAGTCTCTGCAAAATATAAACAAACAATAAAATATATGTAASCAGTGAATGCTAGAAGGACATGAATGATTTTCTAGGTATTCAAAGACTCTTCTGCTCCAAAAAAAAAAAAAAAAAAAAAAAAAAAAAAAAAAAAAAAAAAAAAAAAAAAAAAAAAAAAATTTTAAAAAAAAAAAAAAAAAAAAAAAGGTGAATATGCTAGTGGTAATGTTTTAGCATTCAACGGCTGTGAGCATTTTTCCTCTTGTGGAGATCTGTTATGTGTCCAAGCTCTGGATTTCTTTTCTTATTCTTACATTCAGAAATTTTTAGTTGGGATTAAAGGGAGTAAGAAAAAAATAAAAATACGAAAAATGTTTATGCTCTGTAGAGTTTCGCAAATAATTGAGCAAACTTCCATTTTTATAGTAGTTTCAAGTATGACTTTTCTAACATTAAGTATAATCACAGGAATCTTTCAATTGCTGCACAGTTATTACTGAAAGAGGCATCTGGAAAATGTCTTCCATTAGCTGTGGTTTTTGGCAGAGGCTATAGGCAAGCATGGTCAGTGTAATTAAACTGACAAGTGCTTGAGATACTGTATTTGTTTGTGGTATGCTTTCCTTCAATAAATATTAGTATTTCTTCTAAATCTTCTACTCTAGCTGGTGACCCTGACAACATTTAAATGTTAGTATAGCATGTAACATGGCAGCACTGTGGGGGGCAACATTTAGGGCAAAATATTAGAAGCTTTCTTAGCAAATACCTATTTGAGAGACTATATGCAATAAATGAGCAGCAATAAAGTTCTTCAGGAAAAGCTCAATCTGATAGAGAAGGCAAAATACCTGACTCCAGCAGATTTCTCTTAGTGAGCTGTAAAAACCCTTTGCCAGAGAAAATCAGCCTGGAGCCCTAAACTTCCAATGCTTTCAAAACTTTGTAGGCTTTCAGTGTGAATCCTTACTCTCTTTCTGATAAATGTCAGAATACGGCCTGTGAACTTGTAAATTTAGCCCCTCGGGGGACCTATGGGATTGAGCCAGCCGCACTGCAGATTTGGGGTAAATGCTGAACAATGAATGATCTCTTGGTCGGGTGATCTCTAACGAGGGTTAAGTCCGAGCAGTAGCTTTTTAGCTCACTTTATTTGGTTTCAAGTTTGCATTGCTTTTTATAACTTCATGTACCTCTTCATCTAGACACCTCTTTATGTTGTAAACCATGGTGAGACTGGACCAATCCGATGCAACAGGTGCAAAGCTTATATGTGTCCCTTCATGCAGTTTATTGAAGGTGGAAGAAGATACCAATGTGGATTTTGTAATTGTATAAATGATGGTAAGTGATGTTTCTCTGATCTGTGATTCATACAAATTCCATAAAACTAAAAGACACCATATCCCTAAAATGATTTTCTTGACTTGCTGACTTGATGAGAAAATAGTTTAGTGAGATGCAGTAACTAGGCCTATTTCACAAATGAAAAAAAATACTACCCAAGAAAGATACCTAGAAACATTTGTTCAGTACAATTTAAAAAAATAAATGTATGAAAAATAATGCTGACTCATGAAGTCCAGTCTGATACGATCAAAACTTTATTTAAAAATATTATGTCAACATAGGATACAAAGCTGCTTGTATTGCTAACTGAAAGCAACTTTTGTATGGAAAAAATGAATTTCTTTAAGAAATCTATATGTCCAGCAAGAACCAAATATTTAGAACCATGTTAGCCTAGTCCTGTCCATGACTGTGAATGCAATGGTTAAATAAGCTATTAATCTTACTGTGACAAGTGTTGGTTTTCACAGAAGATACCATGCCATATTTGTTCAAGTGTGCTGCATGTGACTCATAACTGTTCTTGTGCTCTTGGCTAAATCCCAAATCTTTGCCAGAACTAGCCTTTCTAGACATTTGTATCAAGTTGGATTTCCTCAGCTGGATCACAGCGGTATAGTGCTTTCCCTAATACAGTAATCTTTTCAACTCTGAAATGTGAACCTTGACAGACTCGTTCCAGCTTCTTTTCTGCCTGACGCTCAAATATTTGTGCAAGCACAGCAGATAACAAATTTCATAGTTTGTTAGCAATTTAAACTCTCATAAAGAGAAATTTAAATGYATTGTGAACATTTTAAGAAAGACATTTAAGTTGCAGTGTCATTTAAAATCATGCTTTGTATTACTACAGTGTCTTTTATCCAAGTCAGAAAGCACTTAAAAAAAAAAACTTTACTGAGGACTAAAAATGGCCAACAAACCAGGTAGGTCTTGCCCCCACGCACACAYGCATACACTTTTTGCAGGCAAAAATGTGAAAAATAAGCATTCTAAATACATTGATTGAGGAAAGAGGAGCTCAAATCCAGAGGTGACTCTTCCCCAATGTGACTCTAACCATTAGACTAGGTGTATATAGATTGTTGGTGGCAAACCCACTTGATTTCATAATGCTTTGGAGTTCTGCACCTTTTATCTGTAGCTGCAGAAGGTTCCCAATGTAACGTACCCAATGCACTTTGCTGTACAGCAGGCCAGGGTTGTGAACCTTGTAGAGCTATTTCCAGTGAAATGGTATTTTTGGATAAAGCAGTACAGGCTTTAGGAAAAGTGCTGTTTTTACTGCTGTCCCTCTGCAGAGCTCTGGCTCTTTGAATTAAGCTGCGAGTAGACTRTATCTACTAACAAAATAGTCACTGTTAAGTCTGTATCCTGAGGGTAACAGACTCCTGCCTGTGGAAATGACCTAGGTCAGTTTTACCTACTCAAGCCTGACAGTGCAGAGGTGGGAGAATATGGACATCTATAGGGGAATATGCCCTATCCTCCAAATACAAAAGGAGCTGGTGTTACTAGAATGTTGTGGTTTTTTGGTTGGTTGGTTGGGGTTTTTTTAAGTCAATGTGGGGGAAAAAAACCATTAAAAAAACCTGGGTAAGCATTTAAACTCTTCCCTTGATCAGTAACAGAGGAGCCTACATTAGTACATTGTATCTGTTGAAAGAAGTTGTTGGGTTGTTCCCCTCCTCCCCAAAATATAAATGCTTTTTCCTGCTCTTGTGTTGGCTTTTAGTCCCTCCATTCTTCTTTCAACATCTGGACCACATTGGCCGACGGGTAGACCACTATGAAAGGCCTGAGCTATCTCTGGGATCTTATGAATATGTTGCTACTTTGGATTATTGCCGAGTGAGTATTTCCAGTATGCAAACTAATTTACAATTTTATGTCAAAACAAACAAAATCCTTTAAATACCTACAGTAGAGTAAATGCACTTGTAAGCTGAGTATCAGAGTCCAGGAACGTTCTAGAAAATGTAGATAGATGTGGAGAATTTAAGCTTACACTATTATGTTTTATTCTTTTGTGCTGCAGAGTATGAGACTAGCAAGTAAGAATRACAAATAGCGCAGCAAAGTCATGGATCACCAGTCTTTAACTGGGGCGTTTGTTTGGGCCTAGCTAGCATGTTGCACTGTTTAGAGGATATAGTTGAAAGTCTGATGCAGTGTTGCATTTTAGATGCATGTCTTCAAAATCAATAGAAGACAGACACGCGCCTAAATTGCCTTCCCAATATTGAAAACCGTAGCAAGGGAATTTGACCTTGTAATCTTTTCCTAGCAAGAGTAGTTTTAGTATTCTGACCAGTAAGTAAGTTACAATGGAATGGGTTCTCTCTCCTGATATTAACTCACTAAAGAACTCAATCCAAAGCCCAGTCACTGTAAATATTTGTAGTTGATTTTATTAGAGAACTGTATTTGATGCTTCTGAAAGCATAAATTACTTAAACTTTTCAAACTTTAGCTCATTTTACAAAACTGCAAGTGTGACTTCATCTGTCCGCAGTACGGACATATTTTCCTCTTCTTGCTGAAATCGGGCAGAATTTTCTTCCTGTCAGTGGAATTGACGTCATGATAAGGTTAGGAAAGGCAACTGGATCCTACAAAGTCATGAAGTAGATACCAGTAACTTCCTCAGACCATCAAATTATTGCTGGTATGAAGAAAGTGAACAGGTTTAATTCTGCTTTCTCACTAGGGTACTGCTCCAAAATCCATGAAATCCCTGAGACGACCTATATAGATTTTATTGAAATCTAGGTTAAACCCCAGAACAGGAGAGAATTGTAGTGAGGCATTACAGAAATACAGTGTGGGATCCTCAGTGTACACATCCAGTATAGCTCCATCAAATTTGGTTAAGCTTTGCTGATTCCTGGCAGCTAAACTTTTGAAAACTCATGTGTACTGAATGGCTCCGTGCCATTTCACAGTTCTTTTTCTCTACTCCAGAGTGTAACCCTGTGTGACGCAGCCATCATCACAGTGCATCTTTCAGTACAGTGGCTTTTGCCATGTAGCTTAAATCAGGGAGTTTCCTTGGGAAGTCATCCAGTATGGTCTGTCTTCTTGTTGCAAAGACCGGTCCATAGACTTACTAGAAAGTTACAAAAAAGAAATCTCTTACGAAATTAACACTCACGCTGGAAATGCTAAGTCATTAAATTTTACAGAAGTTAACATTATTTTATAACTCATTTTTCATTTTGCTCCAAGTTGCAAAGGTTTAATTCTTTTATAAATCCAGTTTAAGACCATGCTGTGGTTTAACCCCAGCTGGCAACTAAGCACCACGCAGCCGCTCGCTCACTCCCCTCACGGTGGCCTGGGGGAGAGAATCAGAAGAGTAAAAGTGAGAAAACTCGTGGGTTGAGATAAAGTCAGTTTAATAGGTAAAGCAAAAGCCGCGTACAAGCAAAGCAAAACAAGGAATTCATTCACTCCTTCCCAYYGGCAGGCAGGTGTTCAGCCATCTCCAGGACAGCAGGGCTCCATCACGCGTAACGGTTACTTGGGAAGACAAACGCCATCGCTCCGAACGTCCCCCCACTTCCTTCCTCTTCCCCAGCTTTATATGCTGAGTGTGACATCATATGGTGTGGAATATCCCTTTGGTCAGCGGGGGTCAGCTGTCCCAGCTGTGTCCCCTCCCAGCTTCTTGTGCACCCCCAGCCTCCACGCTGGTGGGGTGGGGTGAGGAGCAGAAAAGGCCTTGACTCTGTGTAAGCACTGCTCAGCARTAATGAAAATATCCCTTTATTATCAACACTGTTTTCAGCACAAATCCAAAACATAGCCCCGTACTAGCTACTATGAAGAAAATTAACTCTACCCCAGCCAAAACCAGCACAGACCAGAACTGGAAAGTCATTTCCTTTTGTGCTTATCAAATGTCAAGGATGAACAGCTACAAAAAATGTTAACAAATAACAGCTGTTTTGCATTATTGTGCTCCTGCTAAGCGGATGTGGCAAGAGCACAAGTCCTCATTTCTACCATATATTTGTCAGAAATGACGCAGGGATTCTTTATAAATGGTGATGCGATACGAGACTTTAGAAGTAGTGTTTAATACAGTTTTTGAAACTAGAATCCAAGTACAGTAAACAGAACAGCTTTTAAAAATACAGCCTGGTTTTAGTTCACAGGAATWAATCCTGATTTATGTGATTCAAATGAAGTGAGATCAAGGGTATAATGTTAAGTTTAGTTTAAAGTGTGCCAGGGACTATGGTTAAGTCATAATTAAAGGGTTAGATGATTTTTTTCTTAAATGGAGTTTTCTGAGGTTTAGTTTAACAAGTATAATTTGGTTAAGTGGTCAGAACTCTGTATACGAAGGCAGTGAAACAGTGTAATTGGAAAAAGCTGTCCTGAATTTGACACCAAGTAATGACCACTACTCATCTTAATGGGAATTAGGAAAACTGATCTTAGGGAGTATGATGATTACTGTTGCTATGTTCACTTTATATGATCTTCTTCCTGCGTACATCTGTAAGCATTACATTGCTTTATTTGGAAACAAAAAACCTTCATCTTACTTTTTCTTACTTACAGAAACTTGTGTCAGTAGCGTATGTCACAATTTGTATGCCACTTACATTATGAATAAGAGGAATTCCCAAAAGAATCCACACCAGCCGAAGTCACTGCTGTGTATGCAGCAGCTACATACATTGAATGTTCCACTCCCATGCTTCGATTATCTTACAGAAAGTCCGCTTATTCCTGAAAGTACAGTTCAGCTGTCCAGAATGCACTGGAGCATGAGACAGTGAGACAGACAGACAGGTTGCAGATGATCACCACTTAGTACTGCTAAGGACAGAGATATTTTAATTCTGGTTCAGTACCTAAGTTGTATTTTCTGTTTCCAGATTGGTTAGAAATCACTTAAGAGTTGTTAGAGGCAAATGCTAACAAAAACTGAATTTAAGCATTCACATTAACAAAATGGTATTGCATATTGATACAGGGAGTGCAAAAAACAGTATGGGTACAGAAAAAAGCCAAAAGGCATATTTGTTTAAACACTTGAATTCCAGCAGAAAATGTTTGTGTTTCCTCTTATCTAATAAACTATTACCCTTTCCATATTTTATTCCATTAGGATGCTATTTTCCAGTAATAATGTTTTATTCCAGGCGTGGACTTTACCCAGTACGTGTCAGCTTTCTGCAATAGTTACTATTTATGATCCATAGCATTTTTTCAAACAACTGAACACTGTATTTAGATTGCCTTATGGTACCACCTGTAAATTTTTTCGACGTAACAGGACACTGTCTAATTTTCCCTGTGGTCATTTTTTCTGTAGAACAACAAGCCTCCAAAGCCACCAGCTTATATCTTCATGATTGATRTATCGTACAGAAACATTAACAGTGGCCTAGTTAAACTCATATGTGATGAACTGAAGACGCTGCTAGATAAACTTCCAAGGTAAAGAAACACAAGTGTGCTTTGCTTAACTCACTGCACTGCAGTTTTCATGCAGCTTTGCACGTTGAGAGGTAAAGACAAGCTACAGAAAATGTCAAAATTTACAGTACAGGCATTTTTGGGGTGATAGTGACCAAATGTTAATTTTAACACTGCTGGCAGTTCTTAAACTTTGATGTCTGGGCTTACTATATGAATGGAAAGAATCTGTCATACTAATTGCACGTGTAGCTTGCATTCTTTTCCTTTCTTGTAGTGAACTCTAGTGGTATTACCAGCTAAGTCCCAGCTTGTAGTTTTGACTTTACTTGCTGTAGTTCTGTTCACTGCAATGCTGCTTTTCTCGTTAAACAGGGAAATACCAAAACCAGAATACTCAAGAATGGCAAGTCTCTCTAAAGCCATAGTGTTGGTGGCTTGTATCTTTAGCTCATATTGTTAATTAGCAAAACTTTTAAAGCTTCTTGCTGTGCTGGTGAGTCTTTTCTGTCCTGGTATGTATCTGAGAGGAGAACAAACCTTGTAGGCGACAAACGTTTTATGAAATATAGCACATTTGCTTTGTGAGCTTTAAACTCACAGTAGTAGTATTACTACTGATGAATATTAATGACAATATATTATTTTAGTGTAGTTTAGTATAGTATTTAGTATAGTATATTAGTATAATTTTCATTAAAGTTTAAATAATGCAGACACACATAGTTAAATGAGAGCAGTGAAAGACTGAGAAATTAAGTAGACAAGATGTTTCTCAGCGAAGGCATATAAAAGCATTGAAAACATACAGAAGGAAAATGCATTCCAAATAACAATACTTACAGACGGAGAACAGACTTAAGAAATTGAGAGAGCAAAGTGAGGAAGGGTGGGAGACGAGATCCTTGAGATAATCTGGGATACGTTAAAAATCTTTTATCGTATGTCCTTCTGGGATCTCTGTGCATGAAAGAAATTCCAGTCCAGGGTGGGGGGTTAGTTTGTCAGATGCCCATGTAAGGCCATCTCTCAAGTACTTTGTCATTGAAGATTACACTGGAGACACAAGTGTTTGATATTATCCTGAACATATCTCAGAGCTTTCCATCAGGATTGGTCATGACTCTGAAGATAATAAAAGGCATGAGTGTAGTAACAAAAAGCAGTTGGCGGTTTAGAAACACCTGGGCTTGAATAGGGAAAGTTGAGGAAAAATGAAAGCGAGTGTATCTATCTACATCACAAAAAAGACACATTAATTCTTCTCCTCACCAGCACTCTGCAGAGATCTGCTGCTAAATAATTTCTTTGCAGGGCCAAAGTTTTCATATCCACTGAAAAAAGCAATAAAAAACATAAGGAAAGGGCAGGCCCTTCAGTTTCTTCAGACTCTTCTGTTGTCTTTAAACAATATTAATTTAAAAAAACACATAAGGCATTCCACCAAAATTTGTGGTGAAACTTTTATTTTAGTGCTGAGACACAAAGGTCACTCTGTGTTCATTTTCTGTTGCTGGACAAAGACACCTGCAAAAATATTCTGCTGTTGCCAGATGAGGTGAAAGCCCTGTGCTGGGAATTCACCCCACGCTTGTATCTTTAAGAGGAAAGACTTGGGGGTAGCACAGCAATCTGTGTCACAAAAGGCCATTGGTGTAAAGGCCTGTGCCAGGTAAGCCTGTGAAAGTGGCTGCAAAGTGAGAAGTTAGAGGAAGCAAAGAAAGGATTAAGGTAGGTGGCTCAAGACCTGGTGTCAAGACCTTTGTGTTTTTGTAGACTTGCAGCACAGCAGAAAACACATTATTTGCTTGCTTGAAATTTTAGAGCAGATGTTTTCAAACATATGTGTTCCAAACCAGAAACCCCTGACTCTCTATTTAGAGAAATACAGAGAAATGTGTTTATAGAAGTTGGCTTATGAGCTCAGAAAATCAGGCTACCTAGTTGTGCAAATATGAGTTTTAGGTGCATAATTAAAAAAAAACTTTTGAATGCATTTCTGTACATATGATCCAGACATCTCATTCTGAGACTTTAAAAAGAACTAAATAGTCTGTGAGCGATATAGGCAATCGGCTGCTACATTTGCAGCTAATCTTTAAAACTATGATAGAAGAAATTGGATGAAGTGTGGCAGTACAGACTGCCACCGGTAAGAGCAATATCTGAAAAAATTGTCCCAAATACCTGCTGTGTAACAACTTTGGGAGTACTAGGATGATGTGGCTACTTCTCTTTGAAGCAGGGAAGTGCTCTATGTGCAGAAAGTTAATAATACCTTGTCCTCATCAAGGTCCCGAGTGCTCCCCGTTAATCATGTTACTAAGAAAACAGTGTCCGAGTGCTGGGAATGATTAGAAATTTACATTCAGAAATGATGCAGCTGTTTGAGTTAGYGTATCTTGGAGGAATTATTTAAAATGCTTCTTTATGGAGTGTGTTCAATATAGAATATTGATTTGTTTTAGATCAAAATAGCCCCTTTCTCATCCAGCTGTGTCCCCATAAAACAGGAATGGTAGATTAACATTCTAGATTGACATGAGAGTTAAAGATCGTAGACGAGAAAAATTATTTCTCTCCCAAGCTCAAGGTTGTAGCTGAAGCTTGTGAAACTGCTGATGACAATTCCCGTCCCCCCCCCGCCCGAAGACAACCAGATTTGATAGCCAGGAAGAAAGCTGACAGTTTTTTCTATTTGCTGCAAGAAAAACTAAACAAGAATTGCAGTAAAAGTATTACTTGTGTTGTTTCTCCTCTTCAGTTTGACTTTTGATTCTGCAAGCATTTGTGAAGTCATAAAATGCAATCTGTTGGTTGCAGTGGAACGGGATGGAGGCCTTGCCGTTGATTTTGGTGGGGCCAAGGCTTTACACTCTTTAGGAGGATAAATATATTCAAACCCTAGCTGCTTTACTGTGGTGAAGGCTCAGGGTGACCGTTAACACTCCCTTGTTTCTTCCAAGGTTAGAGTGAAGGATAAATAGTAGATTTTTTGTCCCAAGTGCCTAGTAATTGGAAGTACTATGGTAGGGCTCTGTTATTAAATTCTTTTGGTGTGATAGTAACGTCTGTATGAGTCTGTGTACATTATGGTATCCGGTTTGTCGATTAGCATATTTTTTTGTGTTAAATTTTTTACAATCATAACCTTCTGTGAGTGACGTCTTTTATAAACTAAAGAAAAAAAAATCAGCTTGGCTATTTCTGTGGTTCCTATTGCTGCAGTCTCAAAGAACTTTGTGGTACATAGTTCTACATCCTGGTGAGATTAAACAATAATTCTTGCTGTTCCCCTTTTACAAATGGAAACTGAGGCACAGACAAATGAAATCATTTCATCTCAGGTTGTAAATTAAATCAGTGGCGTAGCTGGGAATTGAATGAGGATTTCCAAGTTTCAGTACTTTGAATATGAAACTCTTTCAAACGTGCAAAAGCATTAGACTACAGACTCGGTATTTGCTGGTTTTGTGACATCTCACCGTAAGATAAGTAGGCTGCTTAAATGTTTAATGTTGCTGTACAGAAAATATGGGCTGACCTGTAGTAATTGCAAGTACCACAGGCTGCTTATCTGGCATTTTTTGTGCTAAAGGTCTGGTTTGTCGTTTACGAGAGGAACACCCTGCTACAAGAAGGTGCTATTTTATTAGTAATTAAGACCAGTTTTTTGAATAGGATTGCCTTTTAGGGAAAGGCTCACTGAACTTAGGACTCTAAACCTGGTAAGGGTCTAACTAGTACTATTAATAACGCTGCTACTAATGGCAGAGTGGGCTACTGCTTAGAGGAGTTACCTCCACAAAAACAGAGGCTGAGCCTGCTGCCTGCGGTGTTCCTGCAGGTGTAGCTCACAGCAGCGGTTTGCTGGCTTTGGTTGGCCTGGGAACTTACTAGCAATAATGAGTAATTTCTACAGCGTGTTTTCTGCGTGATACACAGCTATGGAGGATCTAACAGCTTTTGCTGCTTAAAAGTAGTCCTGCTGAAGCAGAAGATTGACCCACCAAAGTCACCAGACGTTGTTCAAGCCTAGTTACTGTTCTTACTAGGCATCAATCATTAGTGTCACTGAATTACAATGTTTTCTAAATAAAGCTGATTTTCTGATTGTATCTTGTAACTAATTGTC
Organism: Phoebastria nigripes; assembly: GCA_035582835.1. NCBI lineage: Eukaryota > Metazoa > Chordata > Aves > Procellariiformes > Diomedeidae > Phoebastria > Phoebastria nigripes. Next base: position 2,230,453 of record JAYKAV010000778.1, read on the forward strand.
CTGTTCTCTCTTTTCCATGTTTTGATGACAACATGGTTTATTCTTTATCTTAGGGACTTTTGACTGCTTGGATGGGATGCACAGTTGATAGGGTTGACGTAAATATGTATTTTTTAAAAAGTAAATAATACAGCAGTTGATTTTATCAGGATGTTTTAATTTGACCTAAGGCAAAGATTGAGGCCATTACATCTGCTTGGTTGTTGTTTGCTTTGTTGCTCCCAGTACAGATAACGATCTGAAAGCAGCCTTGCATTTCAAAGGAATGCTTTTATTGCAAGGTCAGAATTTCAGAATTATAGCCAGTTGTTTTTGTTTTTCTTACAGAGAAGAGCAAGAAGAATCCTCAGCAATTCGAGTTGGTTTTGTCACTTATAACAAGGTCCTCCACTTCTTTAATGTAAAAAGCAGCTTAGCTCAGCCTCAGATGATGGTGGTCTCAGATGTTGGAGAAGTTTTTGTTCCTTTGCTGGATGGTTTCCTTGTTAACTTTCAGGAATCACGATCTGTTGTTCTCAAGTAAAGTATAATTATTCCATACGTGAATAAGATCAGAATGCTTACGATACGCGTTATGCCTTTTAGTCAATTGTGTTACTGGGTTTTGGGGGGTACTACATGTATTTACTGAAATACTTCAGAAGCCAGCAGATGCTTCAAGTCATATATTTCCACCTCTGAGGCAAAGAAAAAGTGGTATAGCAACCCCCCAGTGCTGAATTTGAAAGCATATTTAGGCCAGGTGTAAACCATGGATCTTCAGCTGTGCTTCTTCAAAAATGGGAGGGGGGTTGCAGCTGTGTGCCATGTTGCATGTTTTTCCTCTTGCGATGTATATGATGCACACCTGGATATGATCTACGGACTCTTAAGTCCTTACAGCACACTAGAACTCCTTAATTTTTAGCTGTTTCTTACTTATTGCATGTTCCTTTAGGTTACCAGCTTTGAAATAATGCATCTCATAGAATTTAAAAATTCATATTTTGTTTTATTCTGGCTGGAATCCTAAGAAATTGAGCAATCGAAATTAATGTATTTTTTTAATATAAATTTGCATGGAAAACATCTTCCTGTGTGAAGACTTGGTATGTTACAAGGTATGTTTGGGGATTATCCCAAATACGCTAATCAGTTGAGACACTGATCCTTTCATCTTTCATAGCTTGTTGGACCAGATTCCAGAGATGTTTGCAGACACTAACGAGAGTGAGACCATCTTCGCTCCTGTGATCCAGGCTGGCATGGAGGCGCTAAAGGTTAGAATGTTCCTCTCTTTCATGAGAATAAGACTTGATAAGCTCCAGAAATTCCATTTGCTAAAAGCCAGTCCCAAGTCCTCCTACAGATCACAATGGGAAATTAGAAGAAAAAGTCACTGATTGTTTCCAGCACTAATGTTCTGTTATTCTAACAGTACGTTTGAACTGCTTTAGTCAAAATGAGAACGCTGACAAGCATAACATCTGTTTCCAGATTTTGCTTATTGAGGGAAACCAGTCCCTAGAGTCTATTCTACATAGAGTGGATATTTAGGAGAGGATGAGGAGCAGGAGTCAGTTTCTCATTCAGCATTTGAGAGAAATAAAAAAGTGTTTAGTTACTGCAACAGAACTAATAGATACTCTGGATGTTTGCACAGATACCCAGTCCTTGCCTGTGTGAAGGGCAGGAGAAGAGACAGTATAAGATAGGATTTTGCCCTGCCTATTCTCCTGCTTCTGCTGCCTTCTTGTGCAAAACAAGATATTTATGACTACTTATGACTGAATCGGGTAGGGGGTTGGAGGGTTTCCGCTTAACTGACAAGTTCTCACAGCTTGAATACAGCTGAAAATGAATCCACAGGTCAAGATGTATCCCCAGTTGCTTTCTGTGTGTCTGGGACATCCCCTAAAGCGCTGACATTTCCATGGAGCGCTGCCAATTAAAAGAATGCCACCATGGTTCACCACAAGATCTGTAGGGGCAGAAAACAGCCAGTGGTGTTTTAAAATAGTTGATTTATCTGCGAGCTGTGTATAAGAAAAGCATGAACTTTGAGGAGATAAATTTGTTGAACTGAAAATACATGTTTCTCAAATGTGTTTCTTAAATAATTAATACCTGTTTTCTTGTTATTTATTCATACTGCCAGAAGGTATGTGTGCAAAACGTACGTTTGGTTACCGCTTGCATCAGAATGCTCTTCGCTAATACTTGACTTCTACAAAACAAACTTAAGGGCCATAATTGTAAATTTCCTTTGATGTTGGCTATAAAAGAAAGCAGCTCTTAATTAAGCTTTTTATTTAGCTCAGTATTTTAAAGTTATAATTTGTAAGAATTTTCACTGTGAATTATTAATATGCATATACCTGTGCTCAAGAAAACTATTATTGTCTAAAAAGAATAAAATGGATTGTGTTGCTATTTGAGATTAATCTTAATACACTTTTAGAAATAATATATATACATTTTAGAAAATTTGTCAAAAGCAGTGTCAGTAATTCCTGATGCGTATCATGACAAATAGGTATTTGCTAAGTCCTTCAGTCTTCAGCAGAATGCTTCTTAAAAGGAATTGAAGAAATTGGCATTCATGATTAAAGATAACTATGCTTGAAATACTAGGGGTGAAATTTCAGCTCTGTTAAAAGTAAGATACTGTCTTCGATTACATTTCTGCCATAGCAAAGAGATTTCTAGTTTTCCCAGAAGAATGCCGTAGCTTATTTTGAAATGTGGAATATCTATATCTTGTGAACATCTTAAGATCTGGAGGAGAAAGAGTACCAAAGCTGATTTGTGTCTGTAGTCTTGGGTGTTGCAGTTTTAACCTGGATGTGCGGTTAAGTCTGGAGCAGGAAAAGGACAAATCCCTCTTTCCTCCTTCCTTCCCTTCACCTTCACCCAACTTCTTTAATACTTGAAGACCTCAGAATTGCTCATCGGTTTTCATTTCACTTTGCTTTAACTTTTGGTCAGCCCTGAAAGTGGTCAGGCAGCTGGACTAGATGGTAGTTGTAGATCCCTTCCAACTGAAATAAATAACTCTATTCTATTCTGTTCATTCCCATTAGCTGTCTCAACAGTAAGAGTAAGCGATAAACTGGATTTTCTGAATTTTGGTGGAAGAGCTTGTTAATAGTACAAAGATGCTTGCAGTACTGCTACTGTTGTTACTCTCTTCTTTGGAATTCAGGGTTTTCTGTCAGTAATTTGTCATCTCAGTAAATATCATGTTCTCGTTAGAGTTCTAAATAAGAATAGAAAACTTAAATAAAACTGGCTGTTACTTCATTTCTCAGTGACAGGAGGAAATGCTTATCACAAGTTTTGATACTCCTGCATTTTAGTGTAGATATGAATGTAGAATCTAGTGCAGGAATGTAATTGTCGCTCGTCTATAAAAACGTAGCGAACACTAGCGTGCCTGAACTGAAAGAAGTAATTTTTCTGTTAAATTACATTTCCTTTTAATTTTATCCAAGTTAGTATTTGTACTCTTGATACTTGTTGCTTGCTGCATAATGCTTGTAACCAATTGGAAAGTCTCCAAGAGAGGTACTCCCTAGTTTTGCCCATCAAGATTTTAGATTCCTATGTAGAAATCACTGTAACAATGCATCAGCCAACATATCTGTGTGCTAGACTAAGTTACTGACTGACGTAAAGTTCCCCGTTTGTTTCAGGACTTATTTCCATCAAGTTTTGAGTCTCTAAATGAATTACTTAGCTCTGAGGAACTTGTAGAAAGTTTACACTGTTCTCTGAGATACCACAATGTATGAAAATTAGGCTTGTTTATCTTAGCAGTAATAAATATGCCAATATGGTGTCTTTGAAACAGGCTGCAGAATGTGCTGGAAAACTGTTTATCTTCCATTCTTCATTGCCAACTGCGGAAGCACCAGGGAAGCTGAGAAACAGAGATGACAAAAAACTACTCAATACAGATAAAGAAAAGGTATTTTCTACTCTGAGTTAATAAGGGACTGCTGTCACGCTGAATTTCCCTAATAGAGCCTTGATCTTTTTTCATTTTTTTTTTCTTTTTACAAAGATGTGTTGTTTAATTATGTAATGTTCCCATTCTCACCGTGCCCCGATTATGTAGGTATATTGATATTAGCCCTACAGGAACACCAAAGTCAAATGACAGTAGAGCAGCCATTCCCATCAATAAAGGGAAGCCCCCCCAGCAGCAAGTAATTCCACCCATCAAGAGCCTTTGCTACCTGCCTCTTTAGTGATCTAGTTCTCTAAGAACGTACTGAGTTGGTTCCCTGCATACGAGTATATGGGCAGGGGCAACATGCTTTTAATCAAATCCATGCCTCACTTAAAACTTCCACTTCATCTTTTTTTCTTCAAGTGGACATTTAGATTGTGGTTGGCTACCAATGGTATCTAATGTTATGACACTTGTATTTTAATTCTGTGCAGACGCTCTTCCAACCCCAGGTAAATTCTTACGAGGCCTTAGCCAGGGACTGTGTGGCTAATGGCTGCTGCGTGAATTTGTTCCTCTTCCCAAATCAGTACGTGGACGTAGCCTCCATGGGCCTTGTCACAATGTACACTGGAGGAACATTGTACAAGTACAACAATTTTCAGGTAAGTGATGCAGGTTTCCTGCCTTTCAGTAACACCTGGGGATTGTTCTTTTTCTTTTCATTTCAACGTTGCTTTGGTGTTTAACATAAACGTAGTGACTCTAGAAAACTTACGTATAAACTCCAGGGGATAAAATTCAAACTTAGAAATCAGATCAGGCTCAAATATGTATCTTGAAACAGTAATAAGCTGGTTGTTATCTTAAAATTAAATCCACTTACTTAAATATGCTGGCATCTGAGCAGGGAAGTCAATTACTCCTGTACATACAGATAAAAATGCTTACGATAAAGACCCCCAAAAAAGCCGTAACAACACTTGTTTGTTTCAAATTTCAGGAGAATCCTTCTGGGGAGTAGGGGACTTTGTGTCCACAGCTGACCTGCAAAAAGCATTTTTTGCGAAGTCAGCAAGGCTACTCTGTACTTCCTAAGGCTGTGCCACAAAATCCTAGCTAGGCTGCAAGGTTAAGTCCAAGAACGGATGTTACTGGAGATAATTTGACTGAATAGAAAATTCTGGATGTCCAAGCCTAGTGATGAATTGGTGGACAGTTGCATACATATGCTTCTGTTAACAAAACAACAATCAATCAACATTGTTTATCTCTTTTTAAAAAGAAGAGAGAGATGTTTAATGTGAACAGAACAGATTTGATGTCGGGGGGGTCACGGGGAGGGGGAGAGGGTTGGGTTTCTGCCATGTTGCTGCCACCCGGTGGTTGAACTGCAACTTGTGCTTTTGCTTTGTGTTTCTAGCTCGATGCTGACAGCCCCCAGTTCTTAAGTGACCTCAGGAAGGACATAGAAAAAAAGACCGGATTTGATGCAATAATGAGGGTTCGGACAAGTACAGGTAATGGTACCCGTTGGGAATGAAAATAAACATGAACGCATAAGGCAATACATAATTTTAAATACTATAGTGCTGTACAGATCACTTGTAAGATCAGGCTAACTGTTTTAACTTCATTATGTACCTCTTGAAAAGTAATCGGATAGACTGATAAAACACATGAATGTGTCCTTCCTGTGTATACCACCATAATAATTAATTTTCAGATATGAGTGAGGCTTCTGATCATTATGCATGCATCTTGGATTGCAAGTAAAAGTTGTTTAAAAAAGCGTTGCTGCTGGACACTTACATATTCCTTCATGTTCATACTTCAAATGACATTACTGTGTCTCCTTTTCAAGCATTCATTCTTACCTCAAGTGCAAGTATTTGAGAAACATATACACACAAAGTGGCCAAGTCAACAGCACAAAAAGTTCTGGGTGGTTTCAGAGTCGCAGCTGGCCCATCAGCTTTTCCCTCTCACCCAACTGTCAAAAATGCCATCGGCAAGGACAGTTGGTGGGACCCCCTGAGGCTGCAAGTCCCTGAGGGAAAATGGTTCCTGTTTAGTAAGCAAAATTGACTGACCATAAAAAGAAAGTCACAAAATAATGTCAATTTTATTTGCCATTTTTAAATAAAAGGATACGTTTGTTTTGTTTTAATCTGGGTCTAGGCTTCAGGGCTACGGACTTCTTTGGTGCTATTTACATGAACAACACCACAGATGTAGAGATGGCAGCAGTTGACTGTGACAAGGCAGTGACAGTGGAGTTCAAACATGATGACAAACTGAATGAAGACAGTGGAGCCTTAATTCAGGTAAAAAAAAAAAAAAAACAAACCACAACACACCTTAATTACATGTAATATCATGAAATTGTGAGGAAGAACTTCTGCAGCCGTAGCAGAAAAAAAAGTTAGGCAAGGCAGACTACAAGTAACTTTGAGTCTGTGTTTGCCCTGCAGGCTTTGGATCATACACTATATTGATGTATCAACGTCATAGTGAAGTAGAATTGGAGTCATAAGGAAATTCTTAAATTACACTCTCAATTTTTAATACCCATGGCAGATGCAGGACCTCTTGTTTCACTTCATAAGGAACTTATGTAAAAAGAACCACTCAGCTTTTCAAGATTAGGAAGTTTTTCTGTGGTTTTTGTTGTCAAGAGATAATGTGATGGGCAGAGTACTTCTCAGCAAGCTTCTCATCTCTTGTATGGCATCTTTTCAGATACATACATTTGAACTGTTCAAATATTACACAATTACAAAGTATGACTTACGAATTTACAATCAGTGGTCTCTTGTTTTCAGATGCTACCATCAGTGTGCAGCAAATGAGAGTAATAAGCCTTTCAATCAGTCATATTATTATTTTTTTATAATTCTAAGATCAGTAACTTTTATAATGTCTAATCTAGTTCCATAAAAAAATACGGGTATTTTGTTGGTCCTATAGCTGACAGAAGCACTGAAGCAGCACTGCAAGGCTAGGCTGTCTTCAGAAGTAATTATATGCCTTTTATGCACAAAGTAGGTGGCTCTTGCATGATGGAAGCTTTTTGTTTTAAAATAAAAATAAATGGTAATTTGCTCCTCTGTTGCAGTGTGCTGTCCTTTACACATCAATAAGCGGGCAAAGAAGACTTCGCATACACAATATAGGTTTAAATTGTAGCTCCCAGTTAGCTGATGTCTACAAGACTTGTGAGACTGATGCACTTATCAACTTCTTTGCTAAGTCAGGTAAAGTTATAACAGACCGGTTTTGTTTCCTTTTTTACTCTGGGGAGAGGAAGGGGAAGGAAAGGGAGCTGAAGTGACTACCTAGTGGGAAATCATGTTTTGTAACTTGCTGCTCCAAGCCTGAGCAACTCTTGAAGTACTATAAAATAGAAAAGATGATAAATAGATGACATATTTTAGACATGCTGCCATTAAAGTAATGCTTGTGAAGGTAGCTAGAAACATGTAATGCACAAAACTGTCTAGGCACAGTAGTGGAAATGGACATCCTATCATAGTGTTGGAGGTGTGGTGGGGGTTTTTTTGGCAAAGATGAATAAACATCCTCCAAGATGCTGTCTGTAAAAGAGACTAAAAACCAGCCATAGACCTCAGGTTAGTAAAGTTAGAAGCTAGCAGAATATAGATACTTTAAGAGTATGTGTCCATCTTYAGCACGCTCTTTATTCTTCTGTATTATTTGTAGCTTTTAAAGCCATTCTAAGCCAACCACTGAAGACGGTCAGAGAGATCCTGGTGAATCAGACAGCTCACATGCTGGCATGTTACAGGAAGAACTGTGCCAGCCCATCGGCAGTAAGCCAGGTAAAACCCATCCAAACTCAGTCCTCCCCAGCCAGGCTTTGCAGCAGATGAACGACCACCCCTGCAACATCAGCAGTGCCAGAAAGGAAAATTTCAGGACAGGCTTTTCCTTTTCTTTCAAATACAATTAATGACAGGTGGGATTCAATGGTAGGAATTACAGCACACGGAGGCTGTTGTTCCGGAACAAATGGCAATGCCACTGAGGAAAYATGATCGTATTCACATACAGGAGCTTAGACAGCCTTTTCCTTCCTGCTGGAATTATGTGCTGACTCACAAAGCTTTCATTTTTTTCTTCTTATGTTGTTAAAGGTTTTAGTATTCTCATTTTTGACAAGTAAGACTGTTACTGTCAAAAAATGAAAATAACATTGTATCTTAGTAAACAATCTGAATTTGCACATAGGTGTCTCAAGTGTGCTGGAGTGATAAATACCYGATGTCTAGATGGGGCCAAACTCCTAGGGGAAAAAAAAAAATGCATGGTGATTAGGGTAACAGTCTAACTCCTTTCTTTACTGAAAGGTAGTAAGAAGCTCTAGGAACCTAATTACTTATATTCCACACTACTTGAAAATTCTCTCAACTTAAGACCTCTCTATTATTTTCAGCCCATTMTTTTATATATTCAGAGCTCTGGGGAGGTCTAACTGAACCAACAGGAAGGTGTTTTCAAATCCTTTCAGCAACTGTTTCTGACAAATGTCTTTTTCTGTTTCAAACAACTACCCAAAGATGGCTGAACTAAATCCAAAATCCAAATCCTGTAAGCATTTGACTTTTTAACTTCTGTTTTTCTTGCAACTCTCAAAATATTGCCCTATCTTCGTCAGATTTTGAGGCACTTTAAAAGACAGCAGGACTGGTTGACTTTCTGACACTTTTTTGAATGATAGTTGCCAATTTTGTACATTAATGCTGAAGTTAATAGGAAAGTCGAAGGACTCCGAYGATGTTGGAGGCATTTGATTTAGATTAGTTCCTTTGATCTCCTTTAAATTGTATTTTCCAATTCCTTGTCCTCCTGAATGTAACACATAGGTTAGAATTACTAGCACATCCTAATTATATGACTTAAAATTCAATGGTCCAGTAAAAGCAACAGTTGTTTCCTTTTAAATTATTCACCTTATGTCCTGGTGATTCAACTTAGAGAAAGACTAAGGCTTTCACACACCATGCAGTGCTGGTGTGTAATAGTCAAAACCCTGGGCAATGAATTGTTTCATGTTAGTGAGGACCAAGTATGTTAGAAATGATACCAGAGAGACACTTACTGTGGACCTTCATTTCCCTTCYAAATTGTTCAGAGGAAAAAAACACCCACATTTCCTATGTATGTGACTCCCCTTTAGTACCTAAAAATGAGCATGGGTTACAGGGAGATGACAGCATCCAGGACGGYGACTCTGGTCTATAGGGCAAATAATTTCTGTTGGATTCTTACTAAATGTATTAACCATTCAGAGCTGTCACATCTCATTTGAAACACCACATATAAAAAAGTTTTCTAGTTTTTTTTTCTCTTCAATCCAAGAAAACAAGCAGTGGTTTATTTAAATGTTTGAAAGTCCAGCTCTCATTGCCCAGCGCATGGGATATATTAAACAAGCTTTCTCTGCCTCTCAGCTCATCCTTCCCGATGCAATGAAGGTGCTGCCAGTGTACATGAACTGTCTGTTGAAGAGCTGCGTGCTAGTTGGCAGACCAGAAATTCCAACTGACGAGAGAGCTTACCATCGACAGCTGGTCATGTCTATGGGTGTAGCCGACACACAGTTGTTTTTCTATCCCCAGCTTCTGCCACTTGTGAGTATGTTGTTTGCACATCTTTTCCTTTTCAGTAAAACTGTTTTCAGTACGCTGTGATTTTGTAATTGTGCAGATGCAGAAAAGATTCTGTCTGCTGGGCAAGTGTTGTACTGCCGTGCTGGATTACATTGTTATTGTGATGTAGTTGCTAGTTGAACTAAATTGAGGAGGAAGGGTAGAACCTCTAGTTTAGTTTAATGGAAAATGGGGAAGTAACATTATCAATCATTGACGTCAGCATCCTCTAAGAATCTCACTGTACTTTTAACAAGGTTGTTGCCCAGGCTAATGAAAGATGCCAGCTATACTGAAGATCAACACTGGTATGCAAGTGTCTCCCCACTTACGGCAGGTCTTCCTTTGCACACCGTGCGTTAACTGAAAAAGAAGAGGTTTGATTTCTAATTCCTCTAATCAGGAAAGGAACTGCTAAGATGTACTAAACCTTTCAACAGTTATTTTTCAGTATCTAATTAGAGCTTCAGTCACCACATCTACAACTCTTGTGTATTTCTGCCCCATAGCACAGCCTGGATCTGAAGAGTGACGCTGTCCCAGCTGCCATCCGCTGCTCTGAGGAACGTCTCTCAGAAGGAGGGGCCTTCCTTCTGGCCAATGGTCTGAGAATGTTCCTATGGCTGGGAGTCAGCACGCCCCCAGAGCTCATCCAAGGGCTTTTCAACGTGCCATCCTTTGCACACATCAGCACGGAGGCGGTGAGTAGATGGAGACCAGTCCCTTTTTCAGAATTCACGATTTAGTAAGACCAGAGACTGCTAATCAGAGAAACAAATGAGGCAGATTTTCATCATTCAACTAAAAGCAGAAACAGGTGACCAGCAGAAGGTGTTAAGACGCCAGAAGTAATACATGAAACTTTAATAAGCTTTTACACTCTGAACACTGATGGGCGAAAAGCTTTCAGAACATTTTTAAACCTTCTTAAACCTTTCACAGTTGCAGATATTAAAGTCCTATTGAAATGTGTATTGCTAAAATCGGAACAAAACACTTTGCAATAGATAAAGTTTCTCCTGATAGTGAATTTTCATATAGTGATTATTTTAAACTGAAAAATGGCTTAAGACAGATAGATGAGTCTTTAAGATGAGACAGATGAGAGACATGTTTTTGGGCAGGAGATGGCATTTCCCAGTTCAGAATGAAATCCACAGTAACTTGCATCATAAATATCAGCAGCTAGTCTTGTATGACTTCTTCATAAGAGATGCGACCGGAATGTAACAAGCTGCCATGCTTTCGTTCTAACAGACATCACTGCCTGACCTGGACAACCCATTTTCTAAGAAACTTAAGTCAATACTGGACCATATCCAGAGCCAAAAGCCCTACACTATGAAGGTAAGACTTTGCTCCGCCTCAACTCCTTCCTCATACCCGGTCAGAAGAACACTACTGGTTTTGTCAAAGACAAAACTTACTGGTAGCTGTAAAAGGTTTTACGTATCAGTGAGTTCCAGCATGCATTGTAGGGGGCACAAGCATCTCAAATGTGCTTAACTCTTAATAAAAAGAAATTTCCAGAGGTAGTCAAGTCTAAAGGTTACGACTTTATTCTGCAAACCTTCATGGACACTAGTCTCTCTCTCCTGTGTTCATAAATACAGCTGCTGAAATGTGGAGATTTATTAGTTCTGGGGTGTTTCYGCCCCCCCAACAGCATACAGTAATAGATACAGGAAAACAGTACTGCCATTTAGTATTGATTGTATCCTAAAAATACGTCTCTCTCGTCTTTTCAGCTGATTATAGTGAAACAACGGGAGCAGCCAGAGATGCTTTTCCGACAGTTCCTAGTAGAAGACAAGAGTATTTATGGAGGAGCTTCTTACGTGGATTTCTTATGCTGTGTTCACAAAGAGATCTGCCAGCTGCTCAGTTAAGGAAACTCAAGTACAATTTGTTTCTTTTTGATTTTGCAAGAGGGACAGTCATTGGTGCCTGAAGGCTGGCCCACAGCTCCACCGTACCCGGGCATTCTGCTGTGCTTTAGTGAACCTTTTCTGTGCTCTTCTTGTACAGTTTCATTTCACACAACCCTCTCACTGAGTATTTAGTTTACTTACTAAGCTGTAGAATAGGAAGTTCTGCACTCAGGTATTAATCTTCTGGGAGTCTTGACTCTTTCTCTAAGTTGAACTGCCAGGTTTCAAACTGTCAATGCTTAAGAACATATGGTATGCATTTATTAAAATATAATTTAGAAGACTCTTTAATTATTCCTTTTGCTAGTCGTAAGTTGTACGAGAGCCAGGAAAGATGCTAACAATGTATACAGAAGAGGAAAAAAAATACAAAATGCTGTTTTTTCTAAGTGAGGGCATACAGTTGAATCAGATTTGCAGTAATCCTATAGCTCAATTTGAGTGCTTCAAAGTCCTTCATGTAAAGCTAATCTCTAAAAAATAATCCCCTTTTTCCCAGAAGGGACAAGCATTACTTTCTACAGAAACAGCTCTGGGTAATCTTCCACACCAGGGGTTATCCAGGACACAAAAATGCCTCAAGTTTATAACTGGACTGGAGTAAGCTTAACAACACTGGACCACAGGAAGATCAGTAATCAAACAATCCTTTTGCTAAGTTTGGCAGATAATGCCACGCTATTATGGTACAATTCTCTGGTCTTAAGGGCAGCGATTAATTTAGCATACTATTTAATTACATTTTCAAAATCAAACATGTTAGGTTTTATTTAGTACATTTGCTAACTGGAATATTCCCAATACAACTCAGATAAACAGCTGTCCCTCAAAATTTCAGTGGCAGGTCAACTGTAAGACAGTTGACACATTAACCAAAGGTTATTTGTGGTGCTATAAAAAGAAAGCCTCTTGTTTAATACACCAGTTCTATTACAGTGACCTCCTCTCACATGACCGATTTATTCCACAGTCACTGCTTTGAAAAATAAGCCTCTGCTACTATCAATATTTAAGGTAGAATTTAGAAAGCCAGAGTCTTTGGAACAGCTGTTTACCTCAGATACTTTATCAGTCTGTCTGTATCTTTAGGACCAATGCCTCTGCATGTGAGGTTTGAACTTTTCCAAACTTGAATAGCTATTGTTACAAAAATCAGTGTTTCAAAGAAAGCAAAAAACCCTCAGAAGTAAGGGTAAGAGTTGGGCCTCATAAAAAAAAAAGTGCCTTTAAACATGTTAATGTCGCTACTTAGTGTTCATCATTGTAACATCCAAGATAAGCAGTCAAGATGCRTATTCTTTGATTTGACAGCTTATCAAACCAGTTGTATCCCTGTGCATTGACTGAGACCTCTTAAAGTAAGTGGCTATATTACAAAAGGATCCTCGGCCTGAATTCAGCTGCCAAGACAAGCACTTTTTAGCTGAAGACRTTACCCTGTAAAAAGTATTTGTTGCCATTCCAAATCAGTGTACTTTACTTTGTAAAATGACAACCAGCAACTCTTTGTGTAAAGACATAAGCAATTATTAAATATAGTCATCACATGTGTGTTTATTCTTTCATATACTAAGTTCTCCAAGTTTTTTATGCCTCTGCCAAAAGCTATCCACCCCCTCTTAAACAGTAGCACCTAAACCTAGTACCCCAGGTCACTACAGAGGGTGGTTTAGGGCAGCTAGCAACRGAAACTGGCTTCAGGGTTCATGCAACTCCTCTCCCTGCCTTTCCCTGTAAGCACAGCAAGACAACAAAAAGTTTGTTATACTGACTTCAGGAGCCAGGGAACATGGCAAAGTTAAATTAGCAACAGTAATTCCTACACAGCATAAACAATGCCATGCATCCTAAAGACGACCACTGCAGGTCACCTTCTCCTACTCCGACTTTAAACACAGGCAAGCTCATCTGGCATTACAGAATTTTCAGTGTGTTTCTGCTGTTAGCATCACCCCCAGTTACGGTAAGGAGACTCGCTCAAACTAGGTCTCAAATGTGCCAAAACGTGCCTGGCAGCTGTTTTAGAAAAATCACTTATCAAGTGAGTCGGGAAATGGGAAGATGCAGCAATTCTCACAGAGTAAGGCAGTGTAATTAGGGAAATGTTTGTGCTCAGCTGCTGAACAAAGTTCACGTCAACTGCAATGAAGGAGAGTTTCCCCTCAGAGGTAGGAAGCTGGTGAGCTGCTCCTCCTGACAGCTCCTGCCTCAGCCACGCTTGCTCAGAACCCATGTCCTTACCTTATTCCACAGAGTTTGCCGATGGTCAGAAGATCACGTCTGCACCACAGCCATGTGCATCTTCYGCTTGGTCAGTTCAGGCCACGCAAGCGCCACTGACCGACCGCTTTAGGGCAACCTGTTTTACACCTAGAATTCTGGAGCAAAGCGTACACGTCACTTACCTGTGCACCGGCAAAGCCTACAGAGCGCAGGATTTCAGGCACAGAGGTGCTATTCAGAACAAAGTTGTAGTAAGACAAAGCTATTTATACTTGCATAGCCAATTCATCAGAGCTCTAGCCTTTCATGTATATTAAGACATCATAATGGCTAAACTAGCACCAAGATACAGACACATGTCGATACAGCAGCTCTTGCAGCAATCATACAAGTTATCACACAGGCATATTACAAGTGCAATTCTTGTCTCCAGCACAAGCAGCAGGATTGTCATATTCAACTCAGATTTACAGTAGTTAGGCCTCTTTTTTTCTTTTTCCTTTTTAATTGCTGCAATAATTATACTCAAAATTAATTCACGTTTTGCCATAGAACTTACCTACTGCTTGATTTTTCACCCATGAGAACAACCCTATTATGAAAAGGAGTAGTAAGCTTTCCTCCATGTTTATTAAGTTGACCTTCATCCCATTACACTGGGCCCTTCCTACTACAGCAATACAGTTGCCACCCACTTTACCAATTTTGGACRGAGAAATTGTTTTTTCTACTATATACAGAAACAGTGGGCCCCATCCTCTAGCACTTTCAGTTACCCAATGTATCCTTACAAAGCCACATTCAAGAAACAAAAGAGTTACACTGAAAACATCTGTTAATGGGCTTGAAGCATTCACTTATTCTTTTCTAGAGTGCATTCTGGATATTTCTATCCTCTGCCAAGGATTTTAAAATATCTGAGTATTCTAAAATTAATCCCTTGACTTCATGCCGTTTAACTTTCATTGTCAGATCAAAATTGTTCTTTAGTTTGCAGCCTGAATTCCACTCCACTGAACAAAGCATTCAGTGTCTACAAACATACGCAAAGAGCCTGTGTTCACGATACTGCGCTGGGGCAGGACCTCAAAGCCCCCGAGAGCATTGCCCGCTGACCTGCACCGCACATCCAGCATTTCAACTGACTTCTTACGACCAGCAGTGTCGGAAAGCAGAAAGAATTCTCAAGCTGATGGCTGGATTTACACACAGTGATTTACAGTTGACCAATGTCTTAAAATCCGTTTGAAGCTAAACACTAAGACATCCCGAGTATCTTGTCAGTGTAATTGTCAAATCCTTCACTTAATTCATAGAGTGTGTAAGATATTCAAAGTACTATAAGCCTCTTCCAGAATGGACAGGCATGACAAGATCTAGACAGGCATCCCAAATCAGATTGGTGGCATTATGCATTTAATAAAATTGGAAAGGAAGAAACTTGTTAGGCTTTTTATCTTCAAGGATAGCATGCTCAAATTAAGTCTTCATTTACTTGTGGTAAATGAAATATTCATCAGTTCACTGATTATGAGCGTTATCCTCCTCCTTCTGTTAAAGTGTTACAACTGAGAAATTAACTGACAACCGGTAATGAAATTAAAAGCTTTTCATCTCTAGACACCACTTTTGATATGGTCCAAATCAACAGTGATTAAAAAAATGACCAGATGTTTTTACTGTATAATTGGGGGGGGGGAAGGATAGCATCTCACTACAGTATTTTCTAAGTATCATCTCCACAACCACACGTACGTGACGCCAAGCCTTTGGGTACACACACCCAAGCGCTGCTGTCTTACCTTTACAGGCAATCTAGCACTGTCGAAACACCACCTTCAGATTACGACCGGCAGGTATCCTTCTTCGTAGAGGACACGTAGAAAGTTCTACTTCCTTGTCCGTTAACCTCAATTAAAAAAGTACGGTCAGTTGCTTGTGAACAATGTGTACGTTACGCTTCCCTGGTGAAGCTGGCCCATCCAGATAGATCTAATCTAACACTCTCTGGAGCAGTACTCTTTTTTTTCCTTACACTACTTTAGCTATTTCAGCTTTGAGGGGAAAAAACAAGAAACCTAACTCTGCCTGCTCAAGAGGGATTTATTTGGTACAATTTTTTTTTTTTTTTTTTTAAACAAGATCATGTGCAATTAATTTCCCAAGTCACTGAAGTCTTGAGCAGCACCCCGTCTTCTGCAAACTGATGCACATCTCAACCAGTTATTTTTGAGTCTCCTCTTCAGTGTAGCCTAATCTTCTATGTTAAGAGTAGCCTAAGCACTGAACTATCAGCTATGGAGATTTAATTAAAAGGGAGAAATAGGAATTAACATTTTCTACTAATTGAGAAAAAAAGAAAAAGATTTGTCACTGGCACAAAAGCAACGTTAAGYGTCTCCAGTATTTACCTTCTGAGTAAGAACACGATGAGGGCAAAATCACAAAAAAGTTTTCTTACTGTGGCATATAACTTCTATCAGATGCTGCTCCAAATAGTCTTTGGAGGCTTCACTGACAGTCAAGCAAGCACTACCCTTAAAACACCCGCTCCCCCAAACCCAGTCACTCTTCAGATGTGCGAATATCTGGAAGAAACAAAATGTAAACAACAGGCGAGTTTCATTTGCACTTTAGCAGTCCCTTCCTAAGCACACTACCAAGGCCGCAAAGTTGACCAGCCCCTACCAAAATTTCTGTGCTAAGATTTCACGCACCGAAAGAACAGTTACTGCCTGCTCTTTTACAACAGTAGAGAGGAAACCACAGTAAAACTTCACAATTCCAAAACCTCAAGGAGAACAAACCCACAAAATATTAAGAAAAATATTTCAACATTAGCTTTGATAAACAAGTTTAATAATCCACTACTTTACAGGACAGGTATGTAAAAGCTAGGCTTCAATAGAGAAACAACATGAGACTTAAAAGCCAATTTTCCAAAATGCACACCTAAGACTTTGAGACTTCAACAGCCAGGTTTGCTCAGTCTACCAAGCATCGACCAAGAAGTTCAGAGTTGCRGTTTTGCTAAAAACAAATATTGTACATGCCAGAATGAATGGCTTTCATTTCACACTGTACTCCAGACCAACAGTCTATTTCCAATGCATGTTAACATCCACAGGCAAAGCAAAACACTGAGTTCGATTACTGTGCTTATTACCCAGGTGATTAGTTTCAGGAAGCACTCACTCTTCCAACATCGCCTCCCATTTCCAATACGACCTCCAACGAGGTCTTTCTGCTGCTTACATTGCCATTGCTCTGCAATAAAACTGGTTTTCCCTACCAAAGAACGAGGCTATTACGAACAGACGCCGGGTGAAAATCCCTACTCAAGAAGCAATCCAGACCCACGCAGAAGTTCTGGACTGCATATAAACACACAACTTCTTGCTTTCCGTGAAGCACAACACACAACTGCACAGAATTACCACCCTCCCCACTACAGACATGAAAAGTGAGTGCATATACACCACAAATGAAAAATAAATTTGTTCCCTATTCCCAGGAATAATTCGGGAAATTTAAAGCAAATAAGAAAAAATAGAACTCTATTTATTCAATTTGCTCCTTGGTTTCAGAGAAGTTAAAATAGGTGTCAATATAGACACAGCACTTTTTCTTCCATGAATAAGAGAGTAAGTCTGCTATGGCCATGCAATTCAGAACTGCATTTGATGCCCACTCCATCATATTAATCCACGTCGGTCCAAACCGGAACCTCCAAAGAAGGAAGAGGAACCYGTGTTTTGGAGAAAACGACAGTTAAAGAAAGCCCACACCTTGCAAGTTTCATAAGGGAAGAGCAAGTATCTTCACTTCAATCCTATCCGTGGTTTGAAGAGATGGTGCTCTCTGCTTTGACAAATCGAAGCTGTCAGGAGGCCGAGTGCAGTGCTGTCAGGTGCAGGACCCTGCCTGCCAGGTGAGGTGATGTGCCAGGCCGGTCACTGGAAGGCAGACTATCTGTAACTGCTTGCACCAAAAACAATTTTAAAAGTCATCTAGCTTGAGTCCCCAGAATAATTCACTTTAGCAAAAACAAGACTAAGAAAAAGATTCAGAGGTGAGGCATAGGACCGGGGGAAGAAGCAATTACCTAACAGTCATCAGCGGGTGGGGAAGCCCCCTCTATGGGTACCTCCACGTCCCCCTCTGAAGCCACCCCTCTCACCCCGAAAGTTAGTTCTGTTCCTCTCTCTGCCCCTTTCTCCTCGGCCTGCTGAAGTCCCTCCTCTTCCTCCTCCCCTTGGAGCACCACCTCCCCGGTCAGATTTGGACTTGGGYGGTGGTGACTTGGGCCGAAGTCTCTCAATCTCTTCCGTACAGCCGGTCAGGTGGGAATTTGGAGCTGTGAAGTATGAAGAATACGTTTCTGCATTGAAATTGCTGTTTGTGAGGGTGGGTCCTACAGTCAGCCAACCTAGGGAACAAAACCAGAGTCAACAAAAGCAAGAACAAACTTCATCCATCAAGGCCATTATTGCCTTTTTCCTAGTAAATGAACACTCACGTGATGGGGACAGACACTTATCTACACATCACCTGTATTGAACGGAATGAAAAGGTCACCTCTAGGAAAGCCAGGTTGTTGAAAAGTTAAGATTTTAGTTTGACATTTCTAAGGGCTTCTTTTCTTCCCCCCCCCCCTTTTTTTTTTTTAAATTAAGTACGTCTATGGGAACATTCAAGCTGTGGTTTCACAAGACCCCTTCCCTCCTCCTTCCTACTTGTTCTTACACCACAACAATGTCTTCCACCCCCTCTGGGACCAGACCGTAAACCAGATCAGTAAATTCATCTAGTTTAAAAATAACATCATCCTCCTCTTCTCCCCTTTTTAAAAGGCATTTAAACTTGAATTAGGTAATTTTGTCTCCAGAAACCAGTTGTGACAGTGCAGCCAAGAGCACAGCACGCTGGAAGCACGCATCTGAAAACACAATAAAATAACAATTCTGTTGAAGCCCACATAATATGAAAATGGAGCTTAAAAAGTTCAATTAACCTATTTATGCACAAACATTCAGTGGGCACTTCAGCTTCACCAAGTGAATCAAGGCAGGCAGACATTTAAAACAAGCACGTTCCTACTTCTTCATATTATGAGCTAAAGTAGCATTCGGACCTAAAAAGGGGCTCAGACCACTTTAAAAAGTCAGTGAAGAAAAATGTAGTTCAGTGATCTCAACAATATGCTTATAAGGAAAACAAGAATGAAAAAAAGAAAACCAACACAGATCAGTTCTTTAACACTGTTTTCTTTACCCTGGGAATTTACGTAACATTTATCTTGCTTCCTGCACATTTTTTTTTAAAAAAAAAAAAAAAAAAAAAAAAAATTAAACTGGCAGCCTTTCTGAAATTTAAGCACATTGTTCATGGTGTAATTATAGATGAAATATTAGAGAAGTGGACTAATTACACACAATGCACTTGAGCCCAATTAAAATAGCATCTGCAGTGAACGTAGGGGTATTCTCTTTCGCTAATAAGAAATACTTTCTTAACAACAGAAAATAAAATNAAAAAAGGAAGAGTCTATTTGTTTAGGTTTTCATACTTCACAGAGCACCGTGAGGATTCACAAACAGTAATTCTAAACCTCAAAGTGCTAATCAATAAAAACACTGTGCTCTGCCAACTTCCTGAACAAAGAATAAAGGGAAAAAGGCGTCCCTACTGCTGTGATGAGTATAGGATTTAAAGTATGCAATGCAATTCCAGGGTAACCACCAAATTTAAAAATACAAAAGTTGAATCAGACTAACATGACCCTGTGGGACATTAACGTATAAGAATTCACCTACAACAGCACTGAAGTAATACCTGAACGATGTCTTTCTACAAAAGAAAACAGCCCTCCTCCACACACCCACCCACACCAGTAACCAACAGAATTAAGACTGACATCATCATGAAAATTCAAGCCAAAGGCCAGTCAAAGAATAGGAATGGCCAATAATCCTCCTCCGTAGTCATATGAGCAAGAGAGAAACAACACCTTGACACTTATTTAGGTACCTTATTGCTCGCAGCTTGTATACTGATATACAACCTATTCCAATTGCAAGCAACATTTTTTTATATCATAAGTATTAGCATTTACATGCAGCAAACCAGGCCTTGGATGGACTTGTACCCATTTCTCCTCTGTCATCCAAACTATTAACCTCTGTTTAGGGGAAAACAGTGTTACACAAAACTGCTAAACAAACCTAAAGCAAGCGCAGCTATAGCACTCGCCCCACTCACAGCCCCCGCAYGCTTAGTTTTGAAAAGGGCATGCTGTTACCAGAAATGGTTCAGAGACCAACACTCACAGTATCCATCAGTACGTGAAGTAYGACTACACTATTCATAACACGAGCTATAAAGTCTGTCAATTCCAGCATTCATTGGTAGTTGAAAGAAACAGGACTGTTGAATTGTCTTTCACCTTAGGCTTTAGGGCAGAARTGTCGTTGACAACTGATACAAAAGTCTAAGAAGGTGTCAAAATAGATTTTATTCTTCTAGCCTGGATTCTCCTGCAGTGAAAGTCCTTCATCGCTTACGCATGATAAATTGAAAGGCCTGACCATCGAAACAAATAAAACGCAGTTACCTTCAATCTGATCCATATATTTCTACGCATTTTTTATCATGCCAGATGCAGCACCCAGTGTAAGACACTGGGTCTTCAGATACTGGCGACAGGACCAGCACTAAGCTTGTACTGATTTAAAAACAGTTTAGAGAAAGAAATCATGCTTCTGAGAAGTGTAAACACRTGAACAAGCAAAAATACTGGTTAACAAAAAACTTTCTTCTGAAAAAATTGATAGAATTGGTAGTTGTCATAGACTTTCCAAACAACACTGCTTTGTGACTGACAGATCTTCCCATAAACCAAAAATGCATCTCCTTGAGAATCAAGCATTAGGATTAACCATTATTGTCTCCGCTTCCATCATAACCCATCAAGCAGCCTCAGATGATGGAAGGGGGTTATTAAAGTAACTTAAAATTTAACTCTTTGACAAAAATAAACGTAACAGCTACCTGGTCGAATTGTACTGTCCCTTCCGAAAAGATGAAGACGTCGTCGTCCAAGGCAGAAATGCTCAATGATGTGAAAAATCTCTACAGGTTTTTCTATGTTGCCAATTTCAGGCTCTTCTGTGATGATTAGGTCAATGTCAACATTAGCATGGATGAAGTCACCATCTGTACTGCGACGYACAGTTCCTTTAATGCCCATGAGGCAGTGCTCCTACGCACACAGAACACAGAAGAGTACCTGTCACATGCCGCACATACCGCGCTACAGCACAGACGTCCGTGGTTTGAGCACAACGGAGAGAAAAGGAAATTCTAGGCAGAGTAGATCCTACTCCTATACAGAGAAAAGTCTGAAGCATGCACTAGAAGAACAGAACAAGCTGGAGCTACCACAAGAGCCTTTTGAAAACAAAGCAGAGTAGTTTAAGCTATCTGGCTTCATGAACTACACTACGAAGTGGTAAAACTCAAATAGAGGCTGAGATAAGATAGCYGAACTTCTTCAATTACAGCAAAGTCAGAGCTTTAAGTTGGAAAGGCTGAGAAATCACCACAAGGGAAGAGAGTACAAGGTGATGGCAAGAGCAAGGGAATAGTTATTAGTTATGATTAATACTCGTATCAGCATTCTGATCCTAACTTTACTCATACAAATAATTTTCAAAGTTCTTAGTCGTAAAACAGCCAGTAATTGAAAATAAGATGTACTTTTTCATATGGTACCTCTGCTACAAAAGTAGCCTTCACCCTCAGATTCCTTTCTAGAAGGTATCGCTGCATCAAAAAAGTAAAACCACTATCAAACTGTCAATGCACTGTCAACTCCGTCAGCGTTAAAAATGTTCTTTAACTGTAACATGCATTGCTTTCCTTTCCTCTAAAACATTATAGATCAATTTAAGTGACTAGTATGTAGAATCTACAAATGAGGAATCACCATAATTGCACCATAATTGGTACAGGATGGAAAGAGGGTTCTACATATTCATTTCAGAGTTCTGTTTCTGGGAACGTTAAGCTCAGATGAGCCATTTTCCCCAGCATCATAAAACACTGATTCACTAAGCGCCACCAGATGGCTCTAAAAAAAACTTGCAGACAAGAGTATGTAATCATTTCCAGATTTTTGGCAAGGGTTTTAAGAGTTAGTGAATAAATATGAAAGGCAGAATAGGTGACCTATCACATCCACGTAGTTGATCAACTGCACCCAAGCTACAGGGTTTTCGGACCTTGTATTTAACTAAATAAAAAGGCACAATACTGCTAAGCAAATTACCCATCAAGCAAAGCCTCATAAATCTAGTCTTTAGAAGAACTATCCAAAACATTTTCTTTTCGTAACACATGGAATGTCATTCATTAGTACCTTAGATTCTATAGCAGGTGGCACAGCATAAAGCGTCCATCTATAAAGATGCCTAAACTAAACATAGSAGGATAGCATTTGCTGTTGTAATCACTGGTAAATACATCTTGCACAACAGACTATTTGTTTAGTCAGAATAAGCTAGCTCAATTTTCATTGTTTATTATAAATAGTGACCTCAGCCCAACCCTTGTCCAATAAACAGAGAAATTCTCTAATACCGGAAACTATTCTCCTCCGTTAAACAAAGACATAACGTCCCCCCCAAATCCTCCTGTGTTAGTTTTAACCTCTCCCTCATGAGCGAGCTGCACATAGTTGCAATACTATATGCAATAAACATACAATATTTATACTTACAAATATTTGTAACTAATAAACCACACTTTCAAACAAACTTCAGATTAATGTAAATGCAAGTCAGAGAAAGATTCCAGATATCTTAAAGGGAAGTTTATACTCCTAAAAAATGGCAAATCTGAGACAGAGTTGAGGATGTTTAATGCTAACRAATGATTAATGAATGTGGAATGAGTCCTGAGGTTAATGACACGTTAAATTATTAAATTGTCAGCCAACCCTCTGTATTCAGTAAAACTGCCACAGTTACACCCACATATACCCAAACTAAGTCTTTATTAATCCTATCTACATTTCTCTAAGTTTTTGAATGACATACATTTGAGTCTCTTAAATCAGAATACTTTTTTTTCTCTGCACCTTCTTCAATACACGTCCTCCACAACACATCCCTAAGAAACTGTTTAATTTAAACCAAGCTGACCGATTCTGTCACTTGTGCATTACAGTCGTCTTCAGGCAGTCAGGAGATGCTGACTGAGCTATGGTCCCTAACAGTCCTCTATCTGGTTCAAGCTCTGGGCACATACCTGCTACATGTGTATTTGGAACCATTAGCCAGTCTTCCAGAGTTACTTTTATGACTACATCCATTTATAGTCTACAGTTTTAAAGACTTCTTTTGACATTAAATTTAGTCAAATTCTACTGCTAAGTTCAGCTCCATTCAAAAGGTGTTCCTCCGCCAGCAAGTCTTCTCCTCTAATCTGGAAAGGAGCTTGCATTTTACACAAAAGGTATTGCTAATAGACTAACTGCTTATTTACCATTCACCCATAACCGAAACAACCCAGAAGTCAAAACCATCGCAACGTACAGCAACATTTTCTATTCGGTTTCCATCTTCCCTCTCAGGATTTCATTCTTGTTCCATCAACCTGTGAATCCTCCTCAGCTACCTGCATTCCAACAAGGCTCAAATGAGTATCACATTTAGAGGACTATAATAGAAATTTACCAAGCAGCGTTAAATGTAGATGAAACTTCTATACCTCACAGCGACTAAAGTCAAGAAGGGGACAGAAGTTCATCATTCATCCTATGAATATGTTTATTTCCATATAATGTACTTTGCAGAACAGAACTCTGAAGTCCTCATGTCTGCTTTCCTGAAAGCATGTCACCAACTGCCGCGGAGCACCAGGTGTTTCATTAGCATGAAGAGACAGGATGGGAACAGAGGAGAAATTGAGCAAAACCTTTACCTTGGTTCTTTGGAAAACAGCCTTAGGGTCTAGAGTCTTGGTCTTTCCAGGATTGTTCTTATTCGTTTTAATCCAACAAATGTCCTCACATCTTCTGTAACCCCATTTGCGTAGACACTAAATATTATAGACAGATAAAACAGTTCACACTACACCAAAAACTTAAGTAACCTAAACTGAACACTCATATAGGTACTTGACTTTTCCTAAAGCATAGCTGGAAGAGAAATTTGTCACAGATGAACGAAACCCTTAGTTTACTGGCATGACTGTACTGTGCTTTGTCAAGCTGCCCAAAAAAATAAAAACCAAGAGGCTTATGCGCACATCGACTTGTCTACGTATCACCCCTTTTTTTTTTTTTAAAAAAAAATATCTAACCACTGCACAGATCCCCTATGGAACTCTGCACTCATTTTTACCTAGCGACACTTAAATTTAATCAAAGCCAGTCTGAACAACACAGTGATCAGCTGCCTTGGCCCTGTCTCAACTAATACCTGAACTCTAGTAGTTTTTCACATCAATGTAAAATTCTATAAATGAGAAGATAAATAGCCAAATGCCTTTGCTACCATTTCGTGGCTTTTCCTATATCTGTAAAAAAAAAAAACAAAACAAAACACAAAAACAAAAAACCTTACAGGACTTTTTAATCCTTAACTTCTGTAAGTGTAGTCTTGGAAAGGGAAGAAATTGGGCCCGTTTGGCTCTTGCTGCATTCAAGAACTGTCCAGCTACTACGAATATGTCTATGACCAAAATCAATCTATCCAAAATAGCTACTTTAACCAACCTCAGAATKAAAAGCAGATAAAGCAAACAGATTAGTAACCACATGTTGTCCTTTAACAAATGCCATATTGTTTCAATGGAAAGCACYGCTCAAACTAAGCAAAGAATGTTTCAGCACAGCAAGAGCCAATTGGAAATTCTTATTCCACCATGCCCAACACAAGCAGCGCTACCCTGGCATACAGAAAGATTACTCTAAAACTCCAAGAGCTTATAGGGAAGTAAAACTTCATAGAGCTCACCAAGAGTAAACCCACTTAAACTCCAGGTGTTTTCTGAAAATAAGCAGCGCTACGCACACAACTTCATCTCACTTTATGAAACAGTAGCACCTTTCTACTAGCATGAATATTTCTGGCAGAAAACTATTAAGACTTCTGTTAAAAAAAAAAAAATGTTGTAAATGCACTCAACATGGCAACCTGCTCCTATGGCAACATGCATACATCAAAAACAAGACAGCAGTACAGCTTTCTAGACCCTATACAATTATGCTTCCTCACATAGTCACAGCAACTCATCTGGAAAATAACAGTATCTAAATAGTTAATGCCAGATTCACTTAAATTTATTTAATCCACTTAAAATTAGATATCCTCTACCACAGTAACAAGACATCTCTCAGCAGTTACAGCTGAGAATTCTATACAGAAAAAGTCAACGATAAAAATAAACTCTTAAGCTTGTCCCTCATAAATTGAATTAAAACATCATCTTACCACTCGGCCAAGATCCAGACCCTCGCCTGAACCGCACCATAGAAACACAAACGACCTTGGGGCTGCAATTTCTTCAATTTCCAATTTCATGATCTAATAATAATAATAGTAAGAAAAGTGTTTCTGAATTAAATATAAATCACCGATTATAACAGGAAGAATACTTAATAAGTGTTGAAGCATTATCACAAGAACCATCAGGAAGCACTTTTATTAAAGATGTTAGTCTGTATACCGTTCACGGCCATCCTCTTAAAACTGTTTTCCAGAAAGTATGTTGTAAAAGTTACCTTATCAGTACCCAAGTGCATGTTTTCAACATAGCTGGTGACTACCTTAATTATTCTTTTTAACGGAAATTCTATCGGTATAGAAAATTCTAGACTTAAAAGACTAATACAAATCACATGATTTTTTTTCCCCCTAAACCTCTGCTTCATTTTATCATTCCATTGGTAGCAAAAAGATTTAGTAACAGAGTAATAGTGCTCCATTTCTTTTCAGCCCCGGAGTTACRTACGTGAAGCTTGTAAAGACACATTATAAAAGAAACCAGCTTAATTCCTATTACTATATAGGAAAGACATTCTCTGCATTTTCACTTTCAGGAAAGAAGCAGCAAGAATTTATCAGGACAGTGGTTCAACAATGACAAATGAGTAACATTCAGGATGAAATAACTTCAGATGCAAAGCATCTGTTACTCATTACAACTTGAAAAGATTCATCTGTAACTTGCTAACACATCCAATCAAGCTTCATTCAGTGCCATTGTGAAGAAAAATAATGCAGCAGAAGCCATTCTAAGAGGATATAACTCCCAACTAAGAGGATGACTCCTGCCTCCAACACTTCCAGTTCTTCTGTTAGGACAGAATGTTTTTTCCCCAGGCAMTGCTGCCAGGCACCATTTTTGCCTGATGTAACAGAATGGCTGACCCAGAAGCTACCGGCTCCTTAACATGTAGTTACCTAGTCTCTTATCACAGGCACAAATGCCTTTGTTTTCAAATTCATTTCTTAAAGGTGGATTGAATTTTACTTTGTTCTCGTGATCCTTTAGACTGATTTACTTCTGAAGTTATGCATGTGCAGTTTCCAGCCTAAGGACAAACTAAATCTACTTTAAAGTAACACCGTCATCCCACTCCCCCGAACTCCACAGAACACAGATAAGAAAATCTCAGCAACAACTGCTTCAATCTACTGACTCACTCATATTATGACAAATTTGCTATTAATGCAGACATAGTCCTGCATACCTTTCAAATAGGGTCTCTAAATAATAGGTATTTATTAGTTGCATACTCCCACCCACACRCCTGAACCTAAGAATTCCTGACATGGTTATGTAAACACTTTTTTTAATCAGCTRTTCCTCTCTACTGCAGATTGTCTGTTTTGTTGTGAGGGTGGGGTTGTTTGGATTTTTTTTTTTGATCTGCGGGTTTTTTGTGGGTTTGTTGTTTTTTTAAAATAAGTGTAGATACATAGAGTAGAGCCAATTTATCGCTATTTGACATTAGCATTACAAGTTTTTTTATTCGATGGCCAAGTGAAGGAATTCTCCGGTTCAATCTTGAAGGACAGAGCAACTTGACAACAGGCTTTGTGTCATCAAATTGTTATGCTTGATGACATCCAGCACTTCATAGCCTCCAGCCCGCACCCTGCTTTTCCAGAGCTGACTTTTTTGAAAAGGGAAAGATACAGAATGGAGTTACTTATCAATACATCTTGAGTATTTCCTTCTTTACAAGCATCTACATGCATCACTACAGAAAGAACTTTAAAATCTTTTTTCTAACTCAATTCTCTAATGTTTACTAGAGCACAATAAAACAAGACCACCAACAGTGATCTTGAAAAAGATCACATCTTGCACATTGAGATTTCTCCTTGTTCCCAAAAAGGGGTCAGAAATCAACATGGCTTCAAAAAAAACCTGTGACGTGACTAACAGTAAGGGAATATATAAATACAAGGAAAAAAATTCCACAAGTAAGRTTTATCTATTTTGTTAGGCTTCTCAGGATTACAATTGGTTTRATTGTTAAAATTTCCTACCCAATCAATACTTTGGAGAAAGGAGGTATGTCAGTGAAGCATACTCATCTACTCTTTTGACTAAAGACCAGCGTATTAAAAAGCATACCTTAAAAAAATCTCTTTGAGAATTTCAAGGATCAAGGGAATATTTACAAYGGATATTCTGAATTTCAACAGCAAAAACCAAACAGAAAAGAAAACTCACAGAATTTGAGGGTAGGGAGAAAACCCACTGTTATTAGATTTAAATTTTCAACSAGGCTCAGGGAGAACAAAAAGGTGTATTTAATTCATTAAACTCCTCAAAAAAAACAAAAGGTCTTTTAACACAAATAGCRTAGGCATGCATACAATACAAAACTTAGTTTTTATAAGAATCTAGACTTTTCTTTAAAAAAAAAAACAAAAAAAAACAAAAAAAACCACACCCCATTTTTCCTTAAAACACATCTCTAAAACATTTTGATACCAAATTAAATCCTCAAACTATTTGCTTAAATACATGTATGAAATCCTTTTCACAGCAAGAAAAATACTTACATCATCCCAGGTCCAGCATTTTTCATTGGCAGTAATGCCAGTCTCTCGGTAGTATTCTTCCAGTGGTGGTTCCAGGAGAATCACATCAAATTTGGACTTCAGTTCCCTAATATCAAAAGCTTCCAAGTCTGCTTGTAAGTACCTGTTTAAACAAAAGATGATAGATTGCTCGGACGTGTTATAACAGTGGTT
This sequence comes from Phoebastria nigripes, assembly GCA_035582835.1. Taxonomy (NCBI): domain Eukaryota; kingdom Metazoa; phylum Chordata; class Aves; order Procellariiformes; family Diomedeidae; genus Phoebastria; species Phoebastria nigripes. The sequence continues at coordinate 2,258,492 of JAYKAV010000778.1, forward strand.
TGAAAATTATACTCCACACAGCACTTCTTGTGTAGCCAGTTAAGAGTAGGGTCTCCTGTGTAGTTCACATAGCTCAAATGCACTAAACCCAGAGGAGATGCGTAACGCATTCTCACTTAACTTAGGCTGGGTGCTGTTGCATTATGTTTTTTTAAAAGTAGTCTTTCTCTCAATAAACAGTTTTTAGGACYCTAATTTAGCAAGCAGGAAACAGATGCCGGCACAGACTGTACAACAATACCTAGTACAGAATCACTGAACTTTCTGTACATGGACTATATAGGAGAAAACATCAACATTTAAGCAGCAAACACTCACTGCCTAGCTAACAGACCTCTATTTTGCTTCACTTTCACAAAGTGGCATATTTTTAGAATTGCCATTTATTATATATTATGTTCAGAAGATTCTGAATACTGGAAATGTGGTTACGTTTCATATAGTAGAAATGTATTTCTCTATTCCTGTAACRAAAGCATAATTCCCCCACACATCGATTTTATTAAATACACACTCAAATGCACTCTTACGACTGGCCTCCACACCCACCCACCACTCACTGCTGTACCTCTATCAAAAAAATTACACTGCCCTCCCCTCAATACCTTTAACCTTAAAAAAGCTGATTAGCAGACCACCACCTTCCCCTTCCTAAGAAAGTGTCTGGAAGAGATTATTATTCCATAAGTGTATTTGGTGTTATCAGAAGGCAGCATTCGATTACTGTTTTTTCCCCTTTTGTGCTTTAAGGCTAAGAATGCCAAAATGCATCTAACTACAAAAATAGCAAGTTGAGTTTTGCAGTTTGTATCTCAGTTGTTCAGACAACTATTTCAGAGTTTTTCATGTGACTATCATGAAATAATGCTATTTTACTCAGTACAGATTAGGACTGCAGTATATTAAAAGCATTAGGTTCACATTCAGACAGGTTCAAATTCCTGGGAGTAACATGCTGCGTGCTTATACTGTGTCTAACGTTCAGCAAAACCTCAGAAGTAATTCGAAGTTAATAGGACAAATCACTTCCAGCCAGCCTAAACTTTTTTTGGTCTTAAACTACGAAGTAACATCTGATTAATGGATACTAAGATAATAGATGAACGTTCTAGAAAAAAAGCTGTTACAAGAACAACTAAGGTTATATTAAGAGGCCARTTTTTTAAAGCTTTTCTTGTTATTGTAAACTGCACGATATCATGAGATTCACGATCATATGATGTTCTTTTAGCTCCCAAATTAAAGCCTGCAGCCCAATAAGTTGACAGTTCGGTCYTAAAAACCAAAGCTTTAGATACTATAAATAATCACACACTGGAAAGAAAATCTAGTTTATATACTATATTAAACATCTAGAATAAACTAACAAAAACAAACTGATTTTATTCTTCTGAAGTTTCAGTTGATTAATTTGTATAGACAAAGAGAAATAGAAAACATAAATTCTGAGCAGGTGCTAAAGATAGAGATTTGCAAAGCAGACAGCTAACTTCAAACAGGTCTGGAGAAGAAAGGCATTTTCCACAAGCACACTTACATGGGAGGAGTGTTAGATTTAGATATCAGCTCATCCTTCAATCTGATGAGCTCTCTAAGTTTTGGATATTCTTCAAACCTATCTGCTAAGCCTAAGAAGAAGAAAACATGAAGTTAACAACTACTTAGAGAGTAAATCTGTATCAATTAAGCATTGTCCAGTATTCTGAATAGGTCCAAATGTTAGTACTTAGTGTCCTTTTCATTTTTGTTACAACAAACCAAACTCTTCAAAGCAGTTTTTTGTTCAGTACTTCACAAAGCCTCCTGCCTTCACCCAGTTAATTGCGGCTGTTACTGAATGTAGTGTCTATGTTCTAATCTTCTCTAGAGCACTACAGTGATCAGGAGTTCACAACTCCTTTTATCAGAAGGATAACAATCTTTCATTTAAACTAAAARTGCCAGAATGATCAGAGAAAGTGATTTTGTTATCCCCCCCATCCATAAGTTTATATTAAGATCTAATTAACATGCATTTACAGAATACTCTTATTTAACCTTTGAAGACTATTTCTAAGGCGGCAACTGGGGTGTGGCTGGTTCCCTTAGGCAATCCTTATATTGAGATTTGGTACTCTGGTGTCAGTCATGAAGATTTGAATACATGTATATTTATTTATTGGGTTCCTAGACTTAGCTTTATGATGTTAATTTTCAAACCTTTCATATGTACAGAATGCAAAAGGGAGAGCCCTAATTAAGTTTTCTGCAGCAAACTTAAAAACAAAACAACAAACAAAAAACCCAAACAAAAACAAACAAAAAACAACAAAAAACCAAGCAAACTTTTCAGTATATTAGATTCCCCCTTCAAAAAAGTAAGTAGAAACAGTACGTTTTTGTTATTGCTAGCAGTAGTATCAGCACAAACCAAAAAGGTACCATTCCCAGCTCCCAAGTAGTATCAGTTCAACTTTAGTAGAAGTTATTTACAAAGCTTCATGTTCATTTAAATTTACAACTTCAAATGGTCCTAATCCATGCGGGAAAAAAACCCACCCAAACCCACAAACCCCACAACCCTTCATCCCTCTCCTTATTTTAATTCAAACTTCTGAACTCCCAACCCTAGCATCGCACCGGTAAAAGCAAAGTTCTTCGTATCTAACCTTATTATCTCTTATTACATGTGCATAAAAACCCCCAAAGTTATTTTCATTCTTTTCCTTAAATACATAACATCTTAAAAACACCACTGTGTGGTTCTGATTTCCACTGCTGTGTTGCTTCCAGCCAGTGCAAGTCAAATACTCCTGACCAGCAGAAACAGAAGCCAGTTATCAGCAGCTAAGCAACAGATGTAAAAGAATTTTCAAATCAAGATGACTTCAGTTGTTTTAAAAAATAAACAAACAAACAAACAAACAAACAACAAACCAAAACAAACCCACAGGTCTCTCCCTCTCTTCCAACAGCCACATCAAAAAGATCTGACTGGGTCTTCTGGAACCACTACTTCCCTACAGCTTTTTGTAGGGTCGCGTCCAATTACAAAGCAGCACCTAAGCAGAGTTTTGATCTTCATGTAGAAAATGTGTGCTAACCAATATGCAACTTGACACACCTCATCTCTAATAAAGGGTCTAGACTAACTGCTGCTGACACGTTCATTTCCATATTAACACTCGTATAACAATTTGTCCTGTCCCTTCCCGATTCTTTACACAGCGGAGAAGTCAGTAAATAACACGGGCTGCTATTTCTTCATACTCATCTTATTTCAAAGAACAAAGTATAACTATTTCAAGTACATAACTGTGAAGCCCAGGTGCTTTTCAGATAAAGATATAACTGAGTCAAACCAGTCCATTTTTCATACTAAACATCCAGACGTGTTTCACAGAAGCATTCACAAAATATAGAGAAGAAACAAACTAACTGCCTCAACAGGCAAACAAAGCCTCTTTGGGCTGGCATCTATAAACACCACACGCTTACCCTGCCAATCTTAAACTTGATAAAATACAGAGAACTGTTGCAGAAAACTGCAGAGGGTGGTGTCCCGCTTTTTTTTTTTAAAAAAACAAGTAACTACCAGGCACCCATTCTGGGAAACTGTACCTTAGTTTTAGAAAGATTAAATTCAGGCCTAACAAAGTAAGATTTCAATAACAAGTTCAGTGATGGCTGGATGAACGTAAACTTAAAAATAACATCCTCTAAACTCAGCAATATGTTGGGCCTTCTAATGAGTTGTCAGCAGTTACATAATTTAGCTGGTAAGTATTATCCATATTGCTTACTGACTTATATTTAAGTATTTTCCATACTTTACATGCTACATGCATTCTTGGAGGCAATAGAGTCCAGGAAACAGCTGAACTGTCAGTTATTCAAATTTCCAAAGGTTTCAAGATCTGCTCACTAGACTCATCTACTTTCTGGAATAAGAGCAGCTTAGTTTTGAAAAAATCTTCCTGCTTAAATACTTTCAAATAAAACCAAGAGTAAGAAAAGCCTTGGTAATAATCACCTCCTAACTGATTAAAAATAAAATCATTCATATAAATTTATATATTGATGTGTATTCACACAGAGAGACAAAACTATGAAGTATATGTGTATCTACATTTCCCAGTAACTGTAAGGAATTAAAAAGGGGAAGAAAAAGAAGTGCTATCGAATACAATGAGTTATCTTCAAACAGTTACTGACTATGACATACCAACATCTCTGATGAAGTTCTGGGGTCTGTGTCCTGTATCCACAAAGTGTTGGCAGTAATCGTTGTGTGGATTTAAGCTCTGAGTACCCTGGAGAACAAAAGGGAGTTCAGCGAGAGCAGCGGGGAGATAACTGGACATACACACACACACACTGCACGTGTTAGTCTGATAAATTAGAAAGTAACAGATTATTTTTTTTTTTYCCTTTTCAACATGCCTTTATAAGCTAAACTAGTCAAGACAGTCATTGTGTTTTCAGTTCCAAATCAGGCCCACCATTACTTTTCCGATCTTACTACCCAGATCTTTAGTCAGATCAATGTAAGCACTAGTTACAGTCATATCTTTCACAGGCAACTTCCGTACTTGTGAATTCCAGTCAATTACTTCAGCCTTTAAAGTTGTATTTCAAATACCATCAACTGCAGAAACAGTTTAACACAACTATGCCAGCTTTGACTAGACTTCTAATTGCAAAAGCAGCTTACCTTAAGAAATGTACTGGAATCTTTGTAAATCTCTTCTTCATAGGGCAGGTTCTCTTCATCTTGCTGCAGCTCTACTTCATCCTTGGAAATAAAGCAGATATTACAAGTATGCAAGATCATGCTGCTTCTCTCCTCATTATGATTCTGCTTCTTAAGGAAAGAAGTGGGCTGTCTACAAACAGAAGTCTCCTAAAACAGCAGATCATGAATGGTTCCAACTCCAGTTTTGGAGRTAAAAAAAGAATTACCTATTCCCCAAAAGGTCTGCCTCTCTCTCATTAATGAGTGTTACTGGGAAAGGCCTCTGAAAGAAGAATAAAATAAGAAACCCTTCATTTCTAGACCCTGACAGTGTAGGTAGTGCTTTACAAGGTGTCCCCAAAAAATTTCACTCCTTGGACTAAAGCAAATGATACTGGAAGTTTTTCTATAGTAGAACCTTTGAACATTTATAACCGCTCAATCGTCTCTTATGTTCCAACCTTAGCAGCTCAAACCATATTCTCTACATAAACCAGTTAAAGTCCACACTTCGCAGAAACAGCACATGGTACAAGCCAGTATTTCATTTGGACTGTCCTTAAAAAGTAACTTTAAAATTTCCATTTTGTAGTCTCAAAATTTACAGAAAACAGGAATTGTATTGCAATTTTTTTCCCCAGTTAGTGTCACCAACTGTTCATTCATCAGATTTCTGGAATTCAGAGATCTGTCACACTGACATACTCTGAACATCCAACACAGAACTCGGAGAGAACAGAAACAAAAAAGAGACTCGCTTCTTCATGTCACTTTCTGTTTTCCTATTGATGCTGAAACAACCCAGTATATATATTGTATATAAATAAAACTGAAGAACCACTAAATAATATTATCTACCATATTTTAGTAGGATGCATATGCTCTTTCATACATGACTGATTACAACAGAAATCTTAATCAGTTAATGTAGTGCTTCATGTGAGGAGAAAAGCAGTCTCAAGGCTGAAATATTAAAAAAAAAAAGAAAAAAGACATTTTAACACACTGAAATAAAAGCAAAGATGGAGAACCAGATTTCTCACAGAAAAGAACTCAACTTCTCCCCCCAACACACATCTTAAGTCAAAAGATGCAGAGAAGAGGCTATTATTACTGCTGCATTTACCCTATGGTACATGAGCTCTCTGAATGACGAATGAAAAAGTAAGCGTTCTCCCTATTTTGATCCCTCTAGCTGTTGAAATCTTAAAATAAGCTCTGTGTTCTTTCCAGATTGGAGCTTTGAACCAACTTCTGAAATGCCTGCTGCGATTAATAGGTCACAGATTTCCCCTCCCCATTATTCAGGTGAAGAACTTATAGAGATACAGTCTTTTTGTTTGTTTGTTTAACCAGACCAAAAAGAGAAAGGTTACTATCAGAAACAGCAACAGTGTTTACAAGGAAAAGGAATGAACAGCAGACAAGCAGCAGCAAGTGTTATTCAGGCAAAAAAAAGCTGAAAGCTTGAGTTTAACTAAAAACTGCTTATGCCATCGTAAGTTTACACCTGTTTCCCCTCTTCCATCTTCCTCTAAATCTCAGCCTTCTGATGATAAGCACTTGTTAGATACCTACCTCTGAGTCATCCCAGTTCTCTTTATGCCTTCCTAAGTGATTTTAAAAAAAAAAAAAAAAAAAAAAAAAAAAANTGGCCACAAACAAAAAGCCCACACCACCAACTTTCAAAGGGAAAAGGACACAGTCAAAGCAGAGACAGAATGAAATTAACAATAATACAAAATACTGGGTTCTGGTACATTAATCATCCTTGTTTTCCAAATCTGGTATATTGTTGCTGAGTTAGGGAACCAAAAACTACCCACAATATTCAAGCATATAGTTTTTTCAAATGACTAGAGACACATTAAGCAATTATGATGATTCAACTGAGTTAAGATTTTTCCAGCCTCCCGAACAATGGCACGGAAGCATTCCAAGCTTGCAGGCCACCGTTTAGAAACAAAGTAAAAAAGGGCTGCATCAAATTAGGCTGCCAGACMGCAAATTTGAACCACAGGTATTTTYGTACTTCATACAAAGCTAAAACTCCAGAACTCTTTGCCACAAAACACTGTTGATACCAGACATTTATACAGGGTCAAACAATTGAGTAAATTCACCTGGGGAAGGGGAGAGGTGGAGCAACAATCACAACTCTCAGAACGCTATGAAAAGCTGGGAGAGGCAGCAGGTAGTCTAGTCCCATTATCTGTCACTTCCAAATACAGACCAGGGAGCTCAACTAACCCTAGTACAACTGTTACAGTTCCACAAAAACAAGAGTATTGTAGAAGTTCTTTAGAACCACAGTTCAACTTTCTGACCTTAAAATATCCATTATTCATTTTTGCCAATAATTCATCTCTTCCCGTATCTCCCACCTCTATGGTTTGCAATGCAGAGTCAGGCTCCAAGACAAAAGTCAAGCTGCCAGCGGGAAGCTTAACAAGCACCCTTGCTGCCCTTTATTTTCATATCAGCCCAATGCTTATTAAGAACCGTTACTATAAATTCACACTTAGTAAAAAAACCAAAACAAAACAAAAAACAAAACCAAAAAACCCCCCCAAAAAAACCACAAACCCCCCAAACCAAAAAATAAAAAACATCGCCTTTTTTTGCATCAGATGTTCCTAAATGGCTGAGAGATTAACATACTTTATCTTTCATCTCAAAAACTGCTCTCACACTTCCCCCATATAATGAAAAAGTCAACGTCACTGTTCAGCCTGCTCTCAAAACATCAGCGTAAAGCATTTAGGTGTCATCAGCTCATTTCACTTTCCATTTGGAACACTAGAAACTGACAGAAATCCTCTAAAATACCCAACTACATTTGTTTAAAGGTTTCATGCCCGCATCCACACACTCCACCGCTGCAAACCTTGCACCATCACACTGCATCGCAGTAACAACAATGTTGTATCTTCACAGTAACTCATCTTCACCAGCAATTACAGCTAGATGCTCAGGCTCCAGCTAGAGCAGTTGAGGTTTGAGGACATATTTCTTTCCACCAAATCTGAAGTCAAGGCACAAAAATTTTAAATCACTTCAGAAGGATTAACTGATACCATCACATAGAACCCAACACTGCAAGTCAGGGTTTTAGAGACTTATGAGTCACTTTACATTGGAAATACTTACCTCTAATTTTTCTAACAAAACTGACAAACTTGCAATATTTGTCCRAAACGCTAATAGTTAAGTCTATTATTACTTTTTTCTAAGGAGTATTAAACACAATCTGATAGGGCTTGATACCATAAGGATCTAAATTTTTTTATCAGTTCATATTACAAGACTCAATTTAAACAGGCTCAAAGTACTAATGAAAAAGTTGCATAAATACAGATGGGATTTTACTAAGTTCTTATCTCCTTGCCAATAGGGAATTAGCAATGTCTGCAGAAAACAGCTGATGACTCCACTTACAGATGTTCTACTTGGGGGTTTCAAGTTTCTTAAATCTATTCATCTGCTCAWCTGAAGTTGGTCCCAGCTAGTATTATTAAAATATTCTTCAATKTCAACAATATAGCAAGAGTCTGGCCACTTGCAAGTGGTTACAGCCCACCTCAGGGTAAGTCTTCTCCATGCTAATGAAGAAAAAGTTAATGGTAAGATTCATATGCTTTGCCAATGGAAGTGACCTATCCACATATATTTCACAGAAAAATTTGTTGTTTAACCACATACTTGGTAAAGGAGTAAAATAAACTGGTATGAACTGATCACTAATGTGAACATAAAAACCCCACTTCACAAACAGTGCATGTACTCTGTAAATCCCTTCTTTGAGATGGTGACTTAATTGGTTTGCTAAACAAGATGCACAGACTAACACTTAGCATGTTAAAAAGAATGTCTGTCCACTTACAGATAGACTTTAAAAATTAGTCATCAAAAAATGCCCTGTCATACATTAACTTTTTGTTTTAGTAAGACAAAAGTAAAATAGACATTATTACAGAAAGATTTATAAACCTGAACACAAATGTAACACTACCAAGGCCTCATATTTCAAAAATTACTATTTTTAGGCATCCAAGAGAACAACAGACACTGCATTATTTCATAAATGCACTGACCTTGATTCTTCTTAACCACAGAAGCAAGGTTATTAGGACAAGGAAAAAAAGGAGAGGGAGGATATGTGCTGCAACAAGATCACAAAGYGAATCAGAAAGACAGCTGTATCATAATCGTACCTCTGTTTAACCTCCTTTCTCTACCACTCATCTTAGCCAAAACATCACATTAGATACRAAACAAGAAAGCTGTCAAAGGGCATGAGAGTCTGACAACCACTCATTCTTCAGTGACCACAGAGGTGTTTTGTTTTGTTCTTTTTAAACTGAACTTTTCCTGGATATTTTGGATACTTAAAGCATACCCCAAACCAAGCCTCTTACTTCCATTCCCTTAGAATCCCTTATTTCTTCCATTCATCCAGAACCGCATTCCTTTGCGCTTAACAGGCAGGTTGGAAGACCCTCAGCCTCCCTGTACCTCATCCAATGGCCTGTGCCTCTTGCTAAATACAAGCTTTTCTTCTGACACAAAGAAATTCTGGTCAAGGGTTTTTTTTTTTTTTGTGTACCCAAGCACACGCACATTTTACCACTTCTTCCCACACGAGACAGCCAGCCATGGCACACTATCACCTAAGCCTACCACCTCCTAGGTAAATTAAGCCTCCAAACGTTGGGTTCTGGTGCATGTCCGGTTCAAGGCACCTAAGCCACTTGGCGTCTATGCCCCCTCTCTTAGATCTCTGCAGTGGAAGACGTCAAGGGAGATGCCACTGAGGGATGTATATTTTAAAGTATCTATACACATCGCATTTATTTTTATTTTCTACGCACACATAATTTATAAGTCCCTTAGAGACACACAAAGGCCAGAGAAAAGTAACTTTTTCCTTTTTTTCTTACCTTATATTCTTCAATCTCCTCCTCATCAGCTTCTCCCTCATCTGGGTATTTGCGTTTTGCATTTGGTGCAGAAGTATCATAAGCAGCCCTATAAACATTCAAAAAAAATCCTCATATAAAACAGTTTCTCTCCCCAGAGAGAACATTTCAGAAATCTCTGATAATCTGCCTTGACTACATGTTTCTGTTACAAGGTTGAAATTATTGTGAAACTTGGTGTATGAGAAGTTGTTCCTCTCTCAGTATATTTGAGAYCAGCACAACTTCTTAAGGACAGGTCCTGAAAACAGGTATCTCACTTTCTCTTTTTTCTGTTCTAAAAGATACCGCTTATTTTAACCAAAGCAGTACATCTACAAAATCAAGCCTCTTTCTCACAGGAGAAAATTACTGTTACACGTGAGAATAAGCACTAGCTACTCTGTCCTAGACGTGTCTATTGTTCCACAAGAACTTTTAAACTAAATTGCCCTGTAACTGCTCTTAGTGAAAGTATAAAGGCTCTAGGACAATGCAGATGGCACRCTCTAAATTCACACCTCAGTTTTGCTCCACAGTAGCTTTTTAACATAGGAAGCAAAAGTTAGCCTTGATTGCCAAACTGCTATTAGAAGTGAATGACTAAACCCTACTCACCTTACTGAAAGTTCAGATTCGAGTAATTAAAGCATTTTCTTTCACTGAATTGTATGCTTTTAAATAAACGGTAAGATTTTATTTTGCTCTCTGAAGCGCAATCTCATCCTATTTCAAAGGCTTGTATTACTATTAAAACCCCCTAATTTCTGACAAAAATTGCACACTGGTACTGACCTACACGTTTCTCTCGTTTCAGCGATCTCCCGCTGGTCATCTTTGCTGTTCAGCACCGCACCGATACTGTCTGCGTTTTCAGCTCCTAACTGAACAACGGGCAAGACAAATTCGAGCCACAGTCACCACTGATTAAAAAACACCCAAACAGTAACAATCAGGAAGCCAAAGGGTCACTCTTTAAACCTGACGCACCCTCCTACCAGCCCGGCCCGCCTGCAGGCGGGCTGGAGGCCCCCGGTAGCGACCACCTCTCCCACCGGGGCTGCGGGGCCAAACCAAGCGGCCCCCCGGGGCTCGCCGCTTCCCCCTGCCCGCCCGCCGAGCACCCGGGGCCAGCGGCCGGACCGCTCTCTGGCGTTACCGACGAACAGCCGCCACTAAAGGCGCCCCCCGCCCCCCCCCGCCCTCCGCGACCGTTACCAGAACGGTTGCACCTGCGGCGGCGCGCGCCCGCTGCCCCCTCCCCGCGGGGAAAGGGCGGGGCCCACACGCTCGAGCGCCAGCCGGCGGGGCCTGGCCTGGCCTGGCCTGGCGGGGTACGGCCTCGCCTCGCCTCCCCCTCGCCTCGCCTCCCCCTCGGCGCGGCTGCCCGGCGCGGTCCCCGCCCGCTACCTGCTGCGCCAAGAGCTGCCGCCGGAGCTTCTGCCGCTCCCTGATCTCCTGCAGGCGGCTGTTCATCGCCGCGCAGCCGGCGTCCGCCACCCCGCTTCCCCGGGCTCCCGCCGGCGCGTCACTTCCGTCCCCTCTTCCAATGGGGCGGCTGCGGCGGCCATGTCGGTTGCGGGCAGCGGAGGCCGGGCCGGGCGGGGAGCGGGGCTGCCCACCGCCCCGCGGCCCTGCCCGGCACCGCCCGCCTGGAGCAGCGCCGGAGGGGGCCCGAGCAGCGAGGCGGCGTGGCGGGGTCGCCCCGCGGGCCGGCGCCGTTCCCGGCGGCGCCCGAGAGGCAGCGTTCCCCTTCACGGCGACGGCTTGCCGGGCTTGGGGAGGACCGGCGGGGGAACGCGGTGGTCGAGCTCTGAACAGGCGAGCTCTGACCTACAGATACACCGATTCTAAAGCGTGACGTGTTAGCCTCCAGGCTGACGGAAATCCCATTTCCAGACTCTCCAGGAGTCACTGAGCAGGCTACTTACCCGTTTTAATGTAATTTTAAGTGTTTTTCAAGTATAGATGTTAAAGTCATTTTCACTCAACCATTGCAACGCAAGTTTCATCACTTACTCCAGGCAACCAGCTGTGCAAAATCTCTGGAGAGCACTTTTCTGCACGGTTTGTTCTCCAGGGTATTTCACAGCTGTGACAGCTTACTGCAATTTGCTGCATTTTGGGGGCCCGTATCCTAGTTTTACATGCAACGGTTTTTCTTTGTCATTCTCTCTTGAGGCCAGAATGCTACTTCTCTCCTACACGTCTCTCACCCTACTACATCCTTTATATCCAATTTCAGTATCCAATGTAGTTATTTGTAGATTAACCTTTATGTTTTGCCTACACATCTTTCTGACTGTTTAAAAAGTTTCAGTTTGAGGGAGTTTTGCAAAATCTTTAAAGCATTTTTCATCTGATTTTTGGTCTCTTTCCTGCTGCCTTCTTTCCCGCCTCTCATATTTTATTGTCTGTCTTTGAATGTATGTAATTTATATTGCATGCTGATTTTCATTCTGACAGCTATTCATACTACAACAAGAATGAGGATTGAAATAAAAGCCCACAGTCTGGATACAAAAGTTGTGGAATAAACTTCAGTTCCTAGCATCTCACAAAAGAAAACTTAACAAAAGAATAAAGAAACATTACAAATTATCTCAGCAGCTATAATTAATGCTAATGTTTGCTTTCCTGAAATAGACCCAAAGATGTGGACAGCAAGAGCTGAAAAGTGACATTCAGCGCTCTGCTACATGGAGCATGGTGTTCTCTGCGGGTATCTTAGTGCCAGATACCATCACACTTTTGTGATACAAGCTGTTATTTTCTTTTTTTTTTTTATGTGGTATATATGGTATACATGTCAACGACATTATGCAGGTTCAAACTTAAAACTGAGAAAGATGCRTGAAGAGAAGGAAATTAGAGCAGTGCAGTCTAACGCAGAAAGAAACTATTTCCATCTACTCACATGTCTCAGTGATAGAACGTCCTAGAAAAATGATGGAGCTTTTAAGTGTTAAAAACCCAAAATACCACGAGGTGATTTTTTTCTCCTTAGGGAATACATTACTGGTTATACTGTCCTATCTATGGAAATGTTATGGAAAAAGAAATGCTATCTCATACTACTGCATGCTTCTTTGATACTGTTGGCTGTAATAAATACAGTAGAAGTCCCTGCACAGTAACAAAATCACTTCCTCCTGGATGTGATATGATGAAGTTTGTGTGAGCCTGCACTCCGTTTTTAGAACTGGTTGCTAAGACAAGGTAATCCTTACCAACACTAATGGCTATGAAATGAAAGATGTTACGCTATATACATACACTGTTTCAAAATAAAAAGTTTGCATTTTTGCAGAATGCTCCTTGCCTTTCTTCTTCTCTGCGTATGCTGTGGTTTTGGCTCTCTGAGCCTTGTATGCAGTTTGTGGTCAGTTTTCTTCTGTTAAGATAAGTATCAATCAGGCCAAATTCTGCTGGTCTGGAGTCAAGAGCTACACACGCACATATACTGTACCATAATCCAATCTATAGGTTTGGGTTTGATCACTGATACTGGTGTTTTGATTACATCATGATTTTCTGTGGCCTTGAACCTTATCACGGAATCATCAAAAAAGAATGGAATCCTCTAATCCAGCCTCATATCCTGATGTCATACCTGACGTGGTGTCAAATATGTACAAATAGGTACAAATATGCAGTGCTGGAAATGCATCAGCCTCCCTGGGCAATCCATACCGGAGCTTCATCGTACTTACTTACATTCAGAATTTTTTTCCTAGTCTCCAGTCTAAATATTTGTTGCTGGAATTTATAACCTCTACTCCATATGGACAGCAAGAGAAATGCATTTCATACTGTTTGCCATGAGCAAACAGCAGAAGTTTATTTGCTTCTCCTCTGCAACAGTCCTTAGTGTCTGGGAAGACTGCTGTCGCGTTTCTTTTCGCCTTGCTGTTCTGCACTTCTGATCCTCCTGCCTCCTGGATCTCATCTAATCGAGTCAACTCCTTTGTGAATGGCTATTCCCCAAACTAGGCATTCAGCTGCAGATGAAGCCTTTACCAACGCTGTGTGAAATACAAACATGATGTAGTATGTGCTGTAGGCTACCAACCTGTTCAGGGATCTCAGTGCAGTTTTCCTATTTTTTGCAACTAATGACTTCATTGAACTGCCTTCAACTCTGATCCATTATCCAGATTTTTTCCTTCAGATTTATGAAGCCAATTGTTTTCTCATCCTGTTTTTATTTAACTGATTATTCCTGAGTACATGACCTTTCACTTCTCTTTATTGACCTGCATTCAATCTTTTTAATTATTTCTATTGTTGCAATAATTTTGAATTCAAATCCTGTCCTCCAGCATACTTGTATCTACTTCCAACTTCAAGTGGTTGTCTCTGAATGTAACAAGCAGATGTTCTATGCCACTTTGTTTAACCATTTATAGCATCATAAAATATTTATGAACCACAAACAAATAATGGTAGAATTTCACACCCGTTTGGGACTTGTGTTTTACTGACATATATTCAAGTCTAGTCTACTCCATTTAGCAAAAAACTGCTAGCTTATTTTCTGTCAGTAGAAATTATTGTAGAAGTTACAGAGAATTAGGCCCAAGCTGCTTAATTTATCACTGTTCTCTCGCCTTCATTGTTCTTCACATTACAAACCTCAAACTAAATTATGCCCAATTAGATGCTCAATAAATTCATAAATTAAAAGCACCGAATGGACCAAATAGATGAAATAAAAGAGAACTTTCTCTCTTAACTCAAAACAGACGAATAGAAAACGGGCAGCACGGACTAACATCACACTCTTCCTATTGCACGTCCCTTTTCCCCATGCTTTTAGTCAGGTACCTAGATCTACCTCTTATTTTAAAAAATATCTTTAAAAGTTGGTAACCTCAACTTTGGGGCCTATTTTGAGTAAGTGATAGCACCCACAACACCCTGCTTTTCCACCTCTGCCTTAGGCTGTGTCCCTACAAGATGGCAAATCTGACTTCCCGAGCACATTGCAAGAACATACAACCACAAATCTATACAAACTCACTGCAGCAGTTCAAATTTTGTTTAAAAATCTCATAGAAGTAACTTAGTAGCACCAGAGTTTTTATTAGGCCAGTACTGCTTGTCCGTAGGAAGCCAACATACAGTCAAAATACGCTCTGGATAATTTACAGACATGTGCTGCGATTTCACACTTCATCTAGATCAAATTCCATTGCCATTTGATCCATATTGTACAAGTCCTCAGTAATGGACATGAAGCCTTGATGTTGCATATTGCTCACAGCATGAGATCATAGCCAACTGATCATAGCCTCCTTACTAACCTGGAGGTGACTATTGAAAGGAATTTTGAAAGGGATTATTTAATTGCTTTGCTTTTGCATAGTATCGTATTTCATTCTACTTTGTCAGCAAGAATAAGTAACTTGCACACAAATGTTTAAAAAATTATAAAAATATTTCTCATTCCCCTACATGGAATAAACTCATTTAATTTCTCAAATGTTCTGAGCAAAACATTGTTCTGGCTTCTTCAAGCAGTATCCAACATTGCCAGAAGAACAGCAGTATGGGAATAGAGCTAGAGAAGCTTTTTGAACCGAACTTTGTTTTGCAGAAAAACGTGGATGGGTTAAGAGAGCATTTTAAGACCTTGCACTGAATTTGTTAAATTGCTGGGAATGAAAATTATTCCCGCTTTTAAAAATTCCTCTGATCAACATGTTTGGTTCTAGAAATGTCACAGACTACCAAAAATATAGAATATATTCTTAATTCAAGACATTCTATTTACAGCTATTTAGACTGGACATTAGGAAGCATTTCTTTACCGAGCGGGTGGTCAAACCCTGGAACAGGCTTCCTAGAGAGGCAGTCGATGCCCCAAGCCTGTCAGTGTTTAAGAGGCATTTGGACAATGCCCGTAACAACATGCTTTAGCTTTTGGTCAGCCTGAAGCGGTCAGGCAGTTGGACTAGATGATCCTTGTAGGTCCCTTCCAACTGAAATACTCTATTCTATTCTATTCTATTCTATTCTATTCTATAAATTCATTGTGTTCATTTCTATACCAAAAGGTAAGATGTAGCCTTTTTATTTGGGGTGGGAAAAAGAGCAAGCTGTTTTACATTTTTTCTTTCACCTATTGCAGAAACTTACTAGCCACTTGTTCACATACTCTAAGGTAAACCATATACAGCAGTGGAACTCGGAACTGAGAATTTGCCCCATGGTTCCCAGACAATCTGGGCATTTCAACTCTCATGAGGACACGACGGTTGTACTGCACTGTCCCGGCTCACGCAAGCCCACCCGCCATTAAGAGTTCCACTGAAGTCACTGGGACTATTCACACAGAACAGACATGCAACAGTATTAAATGTGAATAAGGCTGGCACAACATGACCCTAGCTCATCTTCATTACTGTAGGATATTGTATATTTTTTTCTGGAGCTGTAATGACTTGTGTTTTGATATCTCTCACTATCAGGATTTAGATGCTAGGCACATGTGATTTCAGAGATGCTACCTTGCACGCTATAGTCAGCCACATAGCTTGCCAACAGTTACATCCATATTTTAACAAAGAGATTAACGCATTCTTTCTTTTGACAAATTCAGTCAATCATGGCAATTAATTGACAATCCTCCTTCTAAATTAGTAAAAAATTTAGCCAAAACAGTCCCTTGAGCCCCCAAGTCCCACTTCACTCGGAGATCAACCATTACTGTCTTCCCACCACATTCAGAGAATGTGTTAAAATACAACTGGCTTTTTAACTGAAATGTCTGTGTATATGCCTCAAAAAATAGAATGTGAAGAGGGGATGGAGTGCAGCTTTGTGTTGTATTGCATCTAGCCCTGTATTTACTCTTTCTCATTTTAACACTGCCCCCAAATTGGCCCCCTTTCTCATTTTAACACTGCCCCCTTAGTGAGGCAGGAGCAAATCTCTAGTAACTATACGAATGTCAATGATATTATTTGTTCTAACGCTGAGCTGAATTTGATCCGCTCCCCCCAAGGGCAGTACAAATCTAATTACATGACATCTGCTGGCTTTATTATTATAAATCAAAGTGTTAAAGAAGTGTGAATTTGTTATGCTTTGAATGACAAAGAAACATATTTCCATACACCTCAGTGTTCACTCACTTACAGACTTAACTCTGTAAGCACTGAGATCAGAAAATACTATGTATCACTTTSCTGCTTTCCCTATGTTTCTCACACAAGATATTAAAATGATACTGCCAGTTTTATCTTACTGTCAGAAATTGTGTCCTATCATGCTTGCAAAACAATCCCATACATTTTTATGTTTAAATATGGTACTTGTGCATATTTTAGGTGATTATAGTACCCTTACTTTGTCTCAGAGCTGTTTTGTTTGTACTAAATAGCAATAAAGGTGACTAGATGATACTATACAGAATATTACAGTATATGGTAGCTTTGTACACTGAAAACCTCATATGTCTGAAGTCTTCGTATTCCTGAAAACTCATCCTTACATATTACCTCATATACTCAGTACTTTTCCATTTTAAATTTGTTTTCAGTATTATTTAATGTTTTCCTGGATACCTCCATAGCTAATTAGATGGAGTACTTTGCATCAGCATGTTATTTGCACAGAATATTTAAAAACATATCCCTGAATTTATTGTTTATCTTCTTTTCCCAGTCTCCCACTTACTTGCATGTTTTCCAGAGCATTTACAGTGTTACCAGTTAACTGTGGCGTTTTTAAATACTCCATTTTTCAGTATCTACATCTTAATGCTTTCTTAAGTTTATAGCATACGAAGTTAAACAGCTCCTAGATCTGCCACTTATTTCTACATTCACGGCAGTTCACTATCCATTGTGTTTTCTGTGTGGCTGTGCAATAAGCCAGATCAGGAAAAAGATCTGGCTGATCTTTTAACCCAGTTTGGATTATTTTGCAGCAAACGTGCAACCACAGCTTCAGAAGCACCAGAAGTACAGACAAAAGGCAGTAAAGAAATATGAAAAATGTTACTCCAGAAGATGGCTTGTAGTTAAATCCTACAGAAAGAAGTTATTCTGCTGCTTTTYACTTTTGCTGGGTTCTAGGAAATTCAGATAGAAGCTTCAGGAAGAAAAGCCTACGTATACAGAAAAAAAAGTGGACATATGGACGACTCATGATCATTGGAATAATCTCCCCAGGGAAGTGGTAGACTCCCCAACATTGGACACGTTTACGATTTGGCTGGACAGGGCTATYTTGTCTAGACTGTGCTTTTCCCAAGAAAGGTTGGACCAGATGACCCTTGGGGTCCCTCCCAACCTGGTATTCTATGATTCTATGATTCAAATTGCAAGTCCACCTCCTCCAGCTCCAAGCAGAAGTTACTTATTWGATTTCTAAGGGCCAAACAAAGGTYCTGTTGAAACTAATAGCAAAACTCTGAGACCTGTTTCCAAAATAGGATAATAATCATAATAAAAAAACAATGAGAGGTTTTGAGATTTTACGATTAATAAACTTAGCAGTACTTCTAGTTAATATAACTGGGTACTTGGTCTAGCAGGATTTAGTTACACACTATTAGAATGTATTGGGTAAAATAACAATGTTTAGAAGTCTAAAGTACAAAAAGTAGTGTGTACTGTAACATAGCGTTTATTTACAAAAACAAACGGCGTGCTAAGCAGATCAATATAAAAACAAGACAAGTCACTATGTATCTTTTGTATAGCTATATCCATAGCAAAATCYGTGGCTTTTCATAATCCAATGGGTTTAATTTTAATTTTTACTTTYTAGTTGACAAATCATTATCCCAGCCAAGATGACTAAATATGAAAACAGTAAGTTGGAATRTGTAATTCCACATTGCCATTAGATTATCAAAAAAATACCAATGGGGAAATCATAATAATGGGACAAGAGGGATCAGGATAAGAAAGAGACATCAGTCAGAAGTCAAAAAAGAATAAGGGATGATTAAGGCAACAATGAAGATTATAAGAAAGCAGTTTGTTTTGCCAGTAGTTACAGCAGTGGATCTTGCCTTCTTTGCCCCCTTTSTCCATCCATCGCCCTTCCTCCCTGCCTTTCCCACAGCTCCTGACAGACATTTTCCACATTCCGTGGTAATGACAGCGATCTAAGTGCAAATGTCTGTCACAGGTCTGCACAAAGCCAGTGTTGTTCTAACTACAAGAGTCACAGTTCAACAGTGCAAAGTCAACTCTGATCCCATCTTGTACAGAATCTCCTCACAATTGAGGACGGTATCCTGACCTTATTTATTTTAAAGCATATATAGCTGCATTTTAAAATTTCAACTAAAATATTGAAAGGAGGCACAAATAGCAAGTACATCTTTGTGCATCACTTTATATTAATCAATGTGAAATGGTTGCTCCAGCTCTGTATATATTTGTGAAAGCAAGCTAGGAGCTACTGAAATTTGTATTTTTTTAGATGGTAACAATATGGGCAAACTAATGCTTGTATTCATAATGCACAAAATCTATTTACTAACATGAGAAGACTCACTGATTTTGATGAAATTATTAACCAATAGAGCTAACACTCACACAATATACTCCCCTCCTTAGCAGGTAAACTTGAGAGAATGCAGCTTTCATGATTTCTTTCTCAAAAAAAAAAAAAAAGGCATTTGAAATTTTATTTGTATTATACAGCAAATTCTAGTTTTTACATTTTTTTTTAAAAAAGGATAAAAATAGGTAGGACTAAATTTGAGTAATGGTGACCAAACACCTATTTCAGTGGGGAGTCAAGGGTGTGCAACACCTAGCAGAAGGGACATACGAATATCTCCACAATAGTTCAGGTGTCTCTCTTCAATCTTGAYAGAGAATTGTGATTGAAAATAAGAAGTGGCAAAATCCTGCTTGCTTTTTGTTCTAACTTTGTGAGACATTGTTTTCAAGTTCATATACAATAAACTTCTCAAGTTATATACAATGGTGAAATCTTTTAAAAAGTCTATCTGTGAACCGATTAAAAATAATAGATGTAAAACAGACTTTTGGAAACATGTGAAATTCTTTACATTGTCAATTAGTCCAGCACTTGGAGATGGACAAAGACCAAACCTAAATAACAGTAAGTGACAGGGCAATTATATTTGATTCTTCGGTGCCTCGTTGAGAAAATGTGTATTGAAACATGTTAACATGTATTTTTTTTTTTTAAATATAGCAGTATTTTTTATGTTAATAGGACATTTTAAAGTCTTAAAAGTCTTAAAAGTCGTATCTATTGAGTTGTATTTTAAGAATGCACTGCAGAAGCATGTAGAGAAATGTAGAGAAGATGTATAAAACAGATTTTTTTGTTTAAAATGGGTTCCCTCCAAAATAATTTGTTAAATTAATAAAACATATGGGCCAGATTATAGTTGTATACATATACAGGAGGGGGAAGATGGAAAAAGGAACATGTCTTGCTTTGCATTTCAATTTGTAGACCAAATGCCCTCACGGTAAGGTTTGTGCTAATCTGAAGTGCTTGCTGCTTTTCAAGATTAAAAACATTTAGAAATTCAAAGTCTATAAGATGTTAAATATGGCTTCATGGACAAAACTATTCCTGCTACAAGTATTTATCTTTTTTTTCCTCTTTTTATGCTTATTTTACATGTTCTAATAAGCTATAGTTATATTTTAATAATTGTGTAATATGTGCTTGCATTATGCATAACTGTAAAAATACAGCTGTAACTCACTTTATCCTTTCTCATTCCCAGTAACAGAGTCTTATGTTAATGAAGATACAAATCAAATACTTGAAGGGTCATTGCATGTATGTAGCTCAGCACTAAAGTAATTCCTGTATCCCTCTGAAACTCTGGAGAAAAAAGTCTTATTTACACATTGTATGTACATTGCTGTTGGATTTTGTGCAGGACACTGAGAAATTCCTGCAGGAAATATTAGAAATGCCTTGTTCCATTGCTGCTACTGGGAAGGTGACACTTGGGTTAGATGGAAGATGAAAACACAAACCAACCCTGCTTGACTTATCTTTCTGTGGTTTGTGATTTTCATTGCACTTATACTTCACAATAATGAAATGCAGAATTCTGAAATAGATATTATTACGAAATGTTTTCAGAAGATTAACTCTGAACAAAGAGAAGACACCTGCCACCATTCCAGACATAAATAATTGGAAGAGGGCTACCTGGATTATTTGTGAGAGAAGAACTTATTTAAACAACTGCATTTATAAAGCATTGTTTACCCCAGGGAACCTTCTACACCATGAATGTCAGAGGAAATTGTAGAAGGTCATATATCTCCGCTCTATAAACCAGTTGTCCTCACTGACAGTGGATGTTTTGAATAAATAAGGCTTCATCCTGCTCTGTGACAGGCTTACCTAATGTTGACTGATTTGTAAAAGCCACTTTCTACACGAAAAAGAGTCCAAAATGTATGTTTTATGATGAAGAAGACATTAAGAAATTTTTTTTCACCTTTTCTCTCTTAGATCTAAACCAAAATGTTAAACATTTCCACAAATGCTAAATATTTTTACAAAGGTGTAGCCTGCCCATTGATATATATATATTTTTTTGGAGTGGGTTGTTTCTCCAGCATGAGCACAGAATGAATCACGTACAGAGCTTCCCTTAAATGACGGACTCAATGAATCAAGCACCAAAAACCACATATACCCAAGGTAGTCAGGTTCAGAACTGAAGTTCCATGTCTTAGCAAAAGTTAGCAAAGACTGTACGTTAACAAATACCATTTTCCATTCCATTTTTCCAAAATATCCTCTTTGGCATATTCTTGCCTCTTTAAGTATGTTATTTATAGAACGGCAACACAAACTCACCTTTCACCTAGTTAACAGACTGCAACATATGTGATGCCGCATTTACTTCCTATTCTAAGCATCAGGAAATAAAGCAGCACCTCTGCTGTATTTACACAGTCATGCTGGGGCACTCCTGCTCTCACACTTGAGTCTCACTCCCCACTCAGCCACATGGCATTGCACACTTGGGATCTGCTAAATGGTCCTTCTGGAAGAGGAACGTAAGGAGTGCTTGGAGCGCTCATGGAAACAATATACAACGCAGCCTCAAACACCATCACATTGCAACTGCCTGAACAAGACTGTATGTTGTACTAGTTGTATGTTCCCAGGTGTGGCTGACATAGTAGCAAATGAACAAATGAACAAATCATGTCTCCAGTCCTCCAAAGTTTTACACATGGTACTCATGTAACCTACTTTGCACATGGAGACATCACAGTATGCAGATGCGTACATACTAAGAATGAGGATACATATTTGCAGAATTAGAGCCTTTACTGAATGCATGGCTTTTTTTGTTTTTAAAAAGACGTTTTTCAAACAAATATCTCCACGTTTCGTTGTTATTCAAAAATCCTTTTTTTTCTATGCAGAACTGTGATACTTTTAAAATCATGTATAGTTACTTTGGATGTGTTCAAACTATCTCAGTTGAAATAGCGTTTTTTTTCCACTCACTGTATTAAACAAAAAGTGTTCACCAGTTTTGCATGACTCAGTTCACCTTTCGGTTTTAAATGCAATTATTTCATCTTGTCTGTATAGCCCCGTGTTATGCACGTATGCACCTATGTATTGAACTGTTCCAGGAAATCAAGTTTCTTATTGCCTTGTTCCAGGAAATCGGGTTTCTTATTGCCTTATAATATGAACTCAGCTTGTTGTACAAGAAAGTACTTAACACTTTAAAAAAGTTTTTTCTATGATCTCATTACTGTGCGCACTGTGTTATGTGGTAATGGAAATCTCATCAATTACAGGCTGTTCAGTTACATCCTGTGTAATGCAGGGTCACCCTATGGAGCTTATATATAATTACAGACAAAAGGCCTATTCTCTTCCATATAAGCACAAACCCAAATTAATTTTGAGTCAGACTTGGCAGGATTTCAAATTTCTGCTGCCCATGTTTGTTAAAAGGAATGAGATTAATGAATAAAATTATTTTATAAGAGTGCTGACTTACATCCTAAAAATGTTGACTCATTATGGCACCCATTCTATGACCCATTTTGAACATGGAAATCTCCTTTGTGTGAAGCCTTGCTTCCTCTCCTTCCAGTCCTGATTTCAGCCCCTGTCTGGTGCTGTTTGATCTCACTCAGTGCCCACGAGGTCATGTGCGTAAGTTTTTCCATTGATTCCAGTGGTTGATCTACTGGCCCCAGCATRCTTGATTATGTGAAGAAATAATAGTAAGGCATTATTAGATGGATAGTCTGAAAATAATTTCATTACAATGTGTTGTGCCTGGCTGTTTGGCTACATTCTCTCTGCTTTTTACTTGTACTTATTTCCTGGGGGAATTTCTCATATATCGCATTGCCTGAAGTCAACCCTTGCTCTGATCTGTCACATCTACATTGCTGTTTGACTCTAACCTGGTCAGGAGGAAATGCAGGAGAGAATACTCTGGTTTAGGGCTATCAGTGGCAATAAGGTGGGACTTACTCAGGCCTTCACTTGTCAAGAGTATTTTGACTGAATTCCACCAACAGCCGGAAGTGCTCAGCTTTTCTAAAATCTATGCTGAGAGCATACTGTATGAGCTACTCCAAAATAAAGGTAAGCAGCTTTACTGAACACAGGAAGAGGCTAATCAGTGAATTTTGCTATTGATTTAAATGGGAGCAGAATTAGACTGATTCTCCAGCTGAATTTTAAATTCTTGGTATTAAATGTTTTTGAAATGCAGGACTACTATTTTTGCATGTATAACCCACACATCAGATACCTTCACCTATTCACAAGAACCATTTATTGAAAATGAGTCCTCTGATACCCTGTACCACTCACACAATTAATGCAAAAGCAGAGTCAGCGACAGGGAAGAACTATCAAGTGCTTTTAGAAAGCTATTAGGATAAAGGAAGCTCTTGTGCAAGTTTCCTTTTAAGCCTTGCGTATATGAAGAACCCATGCTGCTGCTGTATTATGCGAGTATTTCTAATATTTCCATTTCTCAGGTAACCTGAGAAATCTATCCACAGAAATACAGCGGGGGTGTTTCTGGAGTGGTCAGATCAGTTCATACCTATGAATTATTTATTATTCTTTGTTTTATCAACAGTTTGGTATTTGGGGCTGTCAAATACCAGGATAGAAAAAAGCAGACAACCTTGTGGAATTGTACAGAAATTAAGACCTATTCTGGGAGACTATTTCCTACAACTACTCTCATGGAAGTTGTCAGGTACCAGCACAGATTTGCTAACTTTGGTCACGAGCGTTGTTCCATGGACTTCCATGGGACTGCTGTCAATAGGTACTACCTATCGGCATAAGAGGTACAAACTAAATACTAAGATTAAGTATTGAAAATGTTTTGCAAAAGGGAGAATTGCTATGTACTTCAGCTGGAGCCAGTTCACCCGCTGTAATGTCATCTTAATGGATTATTTTCTCTACCAATCTAGAAAGACCAAAACAAGCCTTTCTATTCATATAAAAATGCAGGCCTTGTTCAATACAGATTACTAACTTTAAATCCCGCAGCGCTGCTGCAGGAGTATAACTAGCACAGTTTCCAAAGATTTATTATTTTCTCAACACTTTGTGACATCTCTTTTCTGAAAAGTTGGATACTGTAATTTCAGAATCAAAGTTGTACATAATGCCCAGATCCATTGAGACCTTTTGAGGTTTCCAAAGATCTACTTGCTTATTTTCCTACTTGARCAAACATAATTTTTTCTTTCCTTTTCATTTCTAATTCAATTTGTGAGTGAGTTTTCAAAAGTTTTGTACAGCAGAGACAAAACTTTTTAAGGCAACCAAATGCACTAAGAACATCTCATATTTGGYATTTTTTTAAAGCTGTATCAACTATATCAGAGTAATAGGCCTTTGTTTCTTGTTTATAAACACGTGAAGGTAAAGTCAACCCTTGAAGCATAGTGCAGGTTCATTTTAGGCACACTTGTAATTCTTACTGTTATTTTAAGTGTGATGTCTGATGTCCGAAAGAATCAAGGTTCTCAAAATCGCACTGTCTGTCCACGTAACTGTTGCTTTGTCTTTGCTCTTCCCAATAACTTTTGACCGATTGTGAGAAATGTGACAGAGGTAGAAGTCGCACAGATAATGAGCTTCCTACAAGCGTAATAAAAGTAGTCAAGCAGATGCGAGTGATTTTATACAGGGCACCTGTAAGTGCCACAGCCAAAGGAAAAACTCATGAGCTCACACAGTTAAAACACAAGAGAAAACCATATGGGGGAGACACTCATAAATGCTCTAGCCAAGACAGAAGCTGCAACCCAAGTGCAAAGCATACATCCTGGAATCAGTTCCAGTATTTCGTAGAAAAGGGCCCCTCCTACTTACAGTGAAACTATCATCGATGTCTTGAATGGAAGCCAGACCAAGTCCCTAATTTGTAAAGACCAAGTCCCTAATTTGTAAATTCTAACAAAAGCATTATTTCCTGTAGCATTAACAGAGCTCACATCATAGTGAAAGCTAATTTACTGTTATTAAAACAAATTAAGGCTCATTCTCCTTGTATGATTACATCAAAAATAACAATCATGATAAAAATTAAAATGTTCAAGAGTGAACCCTGTCTTGAGAGGGAATCATTATGACAATTGCTTTTTTCTTCTTGATGCTTCTTTTATCATTCGAGTTACTTCCAAACCTTTTTCCCTGTGTAGCTCCCCTCTTTTCCCCCCACCTCCTGCTTAGTACCATTTTGCAACCTCAAGCACAAACACCTCTGCCCTACATAGGCAAAGAAAGTTCACTGCATGTAAGATTCCTGCTGGCCCACGCACCTAGGGGAGACAAATGAAATCAGAATTCATGAATAAGTACCAGGCTCAAAGCTTTGCCTGAAGTGTTTTGCAAGATTCATCATACTCATCTGTTCTCTTCCTCCTGTGCTGATCAGCAGAACCCTTCCTCTTCCAGGCTAGAGGGGGAAAAAAAAAATAAGCTTAGGTCAGGGAAAATGAATATTGCTGTTAATGTGATGCCAGGAAGTGTTTACTAGGCAATGAAGGAAGCCTTAACCAGCTAGGCTGAGCATGCTTTTAACCGGTCCTTCCAAAGGATAAAAGCAACCAACTTGTCATGACAGCAACAAATTTTCAGACAATTTAAAAATGGCCATAATGAGTCGCTTTCAGGCTAACCACTTGTATATATTCAAATATTTTGAAAACAAATTAAACTCTTGCCAGTCCTGACAGTTTCTAAACTAATGCATATACATACCCCCAGAAGAAACCTCAGAAAGAAAGAACAATCTGTGCAGAAGTGCAAGACACATGTGATAGCATAGTTATCACGTTGCTGTAGAAACCCCAGCAGAGTATTCTTTAACTTTGTGAGTGATTAAAATACTGACTGTAATGTTGCAATAATAAATTAATCACAGATGAGCAGCACTAAAATGAATACAGGTTAATACCAAACACTGTAGGACCTGCTTTTCCTTAGCACTGGRGCTCTTTTGTTCTTATGAACAAAAGCTTAAATTGGTAAAGTTGTGTTTTACACCTTTTGAACTGTTTGGAGGCTGCTAAAGGAAGGCCACTGTTTACTGGAGATACCTGGGATCCTGCGTGGAAAGCAAAAAGCACGCTCGCTCTCTCTCTTTTAGACTCTAGTCACAATGCAAGGTTGTGGAAATACTGATGTGCTCACCCAGAAACCAGATTAACACTTCTCAGCCAAAAAATTAGAGAGGAAAAAAGATCCTATGGAGAGGTGAATCTACAGACTCACACTACAGACAAATTGCCAAATAAAGGGGGTGTGTTCCATCAGGCAGAGTTGGACTTTGCAAAATATGAACAGCATAGATTAGAAGCAGTGGTAAATTACAAAATAGTAACTAACCCAAACTAAGAACTGAACAATATGAGACAAAGAAGCAAAACTAACTGACAGTCATCCTGGTAGAAAAACGAAATCAAAGATGATCAGGTCACGCAGGACTCCGCAGCGGTTGGGAGTAAGCAGATTACTATTCAGAGCACATGGGGCTGGGATAAAGCTAAACCCTCGAAGACATTTCTCTTCACGGCATTTGTTTCCAGCCCCTTTGTTTCCTGCAGACACGTCTGGGGCTCTCTCCATCCATCCCTCTGCCTCCCCAGCTGCCGTGCGGGTCCGTTTTGTCCCTCTCTCCCCGAAGCCGCGCGCCCCCGCCCCGGGCCAGGCTTTGCCCAGGCTCCTTCTGCTCTTTGTGAGGCTGTCGGGGGGCCGGGGGAGCCACAGCCGCGGGGGCGAGGGCAGAGAAGAAGGTGGCTGGTAGGGGAGCCCCAAGTGCGAGAGAGAAGCGGAGTCGGGGGGAGCCTGCGGCAGGACCGCAGGCAGCGATGAACCCGGGGGGCGGCCGGGGAGGGCGCGGGGAGGCACGGCGGCGGCGGCGCCCGGGGCTGGCGGGGGAGCGGGACGGAGCCCCCGAGGCCGGGCTCCGGGGGGGGGACGCGGGCGGCGAGGTCGATGCGCGGCCCCCTCCAAAGCCCCGCCGAGGCTGCCGGAGCGGCTGCTACATGGGGCCGGGCGGCTGCACCGCTCCCCCCCGCGCTCGGGAAGGCTTGCGGCAGGTAGCCGCAAACGCCACTGCCGGCCGCGCCGCGGGCGCTGCGCGCCTCTCCGCGCCCCGCTCGCCCTGCCCCCGCAGGCAGGGGAGCCGGGGGGAGGGCGGCAAGAGTGTGCGGCGTGGGGGATTAACGGGACGCCGCGGCCCCGCCTTCCCCCTTCGCATCCCGGGCGCGATGAGAGGGGGAGATGGACCCGAGCCGGCGGGACTGGCACCATGACATTCACCGGCTTCGTGGTGGCGCTGGTGTTAGGGACGATCCCCGGAGCCCGCGGGCTGGGGCAGGTCTCCGCCAGCCTCCCGGCCGCCCGCCACCCGCAGCCACCCGCCCCGGCC
>JAYKAV010000778.1:2286287-2390964 GCA_035582835.1 Phoebastria nigripes
CGGGCCGGCGCGGAGGGGGCGAGCAGCCGCCGCCTCGGGCGCGGGGTGGCGGCGGAGCGGCGTTGCGGGCGGGTGCGCGGGTGGCTCTGGGGGACGGAGAGCCTTAGCCGGGCGGCGGCGTTGTCACCGTCCCGTAGCCGGTGCCCGTCGCTGGAGGGATCAGGGAACGAGGGGACGGGCACCTTTTGCCACAGTGACAGCACAGGCTTTTCTGAGAGGAGAGTTTAAACTTTTGCATCAGCAGATGCATCGGAAAGACGAAGGTCCTACCTGGTTTTTCTCCGACGCTATTTCAATACTAGGTAAATCGCGTTAAGAAGCTGTGCCGTAAGTATTCAGTAGGCTCAGTTAGCCAAGACTGGCATTCCCCTGTTTGTAATCGGGCGCACTTCTCTGGGAAGCGCTTGGTCTACAGAAGTTAAGTGGCAGAAGGAAAAGCAAAAGGATGCCTTGCTCTAAACGCGAACTGCTCATATAGTATCTATCTCTCTTTTTCTTCCCCACATCTCGGGATAATGGGGTTTGCAAGTTAGCGCTGGTGCTTGAGGACATCTGCCAACCCAGCCAAGAGACCGGTGCTTCCCCCACGCACACTCCTAGCTAAACTCTCAGTGACTTCAGTGGAAGTTTTCAGTGCATTAAGGACTGAACAGCAATTTCAGCATTCAGCCCTTGAGCAGTTGATCAGCTTTACATTTCATCAGTGTTGGCACCCCTCCACAGGGTTAACTATATTTATGTACAGTCTGGTTTTGAATGCCTTCACATTTTCTCCTGCATTGCTCTGGTGTTATCTCCTACCTAAATGAGGTATCTATATCTATATCTAGTAAGGGATATCTAATAAGGTATCTATCTATATCTATACTAAAAATGATCAAGCATAATTGTTGCAACAAAAATAAAAATTCCCTTCTTTGTTGCCCTTCCTCTTACATATTTTGTAATATCACAAGGTCAGCAAGGAAGTTGATCATTAGTATTATTATTAATAATTTTGTTCTTGTGGAAGTTGGTTTTGGGTTGGGTTTTTTTTTTTATTAATTTACTTTCAGATCTCTAAAGAGGATTGTTATCTTTCTCTTCCAACAATAGCCCTAGAAGGTGTGTGAAAAAAAGATGATAATTTGAACAATGTGATAATTACACATATTGGTATAAAATATCACATGAAGAGCATATGGAGGCACCAAGGTCCATATTGATCATTTATGCATTAAAAAAAATACAGCTTCCAAAGCTGTGTTCAAGTCAAATGTTGTACTCCTTCAAGAAGATAGAATGATGTTATGCATTACAGATGTTTCCCTGAAAAGAATACCAGGCAGCTGATGCCACCGAGGAGAAAACAGATAACTAGACACAGATGAAAAAAAATCCAGAAGACTTCACGCCCTTTAACTGGTCTCAGTTTGGGAAAGGGTCCCACAGTTGCTTCTTTGATTTAGCCCATCATATTTACAGCTTTTTTCAGAATTCTTCGGTCTGGTTCCCAAAATACTTTGTGAGGACTTGGTCTAATATGTTACAGTGAAGAAGAACGCAGCATTTTATTGCTAAGAACCCAGTCTTGCACTTACTAAAGTAAATTCCAGAATCCCCTGTAAGTTCAGCATGAATGTGGTTTAAGTGAAAAATACTACATGGTTTGGGTTTAGCTGTGTTTCTTCAGTCTTTTCAGAATGCTGCTTTTTTTTCCCCAGAAAAAGGAAATCCAGGTTAGCCCCTGTTAAGAGGGAGGACATAGCTACTGAACAATAGCCCATACTTTCTAATTGAAAGGTCATCTGCTTCTATTGGACTCAGTGGTAAACTCTCAGTGACATCAACAGGGCAAACATCTGTCCAAAAGCCTTCGTGGAGGCGATACGAAAAAATTAGTGTGTGAGATGGCTGAAGGTGGAACGTGGAAATAAATCATGCCATTTGCACAGAAATAAACATTATTTTATCATTTGTCCTGAAGTATGTTCCTTTCTTACAAGCAAAGAAATGCAAGTAAGGCAATGTTATGATGCAGTTTATAGCTAGAGGAGGACAGACTATTCAGAGATAAACTCACTGCATCTGTTGCTTTAGTATATGTGCTAAGGAAGCCCATACTCGGTTATTAGGCACCTGCAATAACTAAACACAATACCATGTTCAAAGCCTTAACTGTAAATCTCCTGGCTTTTCTAGCTTAAATATTAAGACTTATCTGCAAAGTTAATTGGCTAAACTTTGTGCATGTATATATATATTAAACAGCTTTATATTTTAACATTATTGCTGAAAAATTTTTAAAAAAAAGCACCTTTGCAATTATACTATGTGGTACCAGTCTAAATTCAGTTTTATAGTTTAAAATAATAGATTCTGGTGTTTCATTTCCTTCCTTCTAAAATGAGAGACATCTGGGTAGTATTATTTATTCATGC
This sequence comes from Phoebastria nigripes, assembly GCA_035582835.1. Lineage (NCBI taxonomy): Eukaryota > Metazoa > Chordata > Aves > Procellariiformes > Diomedeidae > Phoebastria > Phoebastria nigripes. Next base: position 2,288,708 of record JAYKAV010000778.1, read on the forward strand.
CGTGAAAGCAAGTAAACCAAATACAAATATATATAAATTATCATGATTAACCAAGGAAATCATAGAGGAAATTAAATGAGTACAAGAATACTCCGTACACAGAGCCGGCCTAAGTCCAGCAGAATTTAGTATTTTAGTTACTGCTAATAACAACTTACCTGTAATGTACTCATGCTTCAAAAAAGAGGCCTACCTCAGTACCTAGAAGCAACTGCTGCCACACAATGTTTATGTGGCATGTAGTTACAGTATTCTGCATGGTATGTTGTTCATGCTATGTTGTTACATATCTAATTTAAAGCTCTCTGAGTAAAGTGGGTTAACCATTTTTCTTTATTTTACAAAGAGGAAACAATACAAGAGAGGGTAAGTGTCTTTGCCAGAGGTCACACTACCCATCAGTGGCAGAACTGGAAAGAAAATACACATCTCCAGAACGGCCAGATTGTAGAGTCTTTCCATTTAAATTGCTTCTATCACAGGGTAATTCCACTAATGTCAATCAAATAATGCTTCACTAAACTTTTGTGAGAGAAGAATCAAGCTTCAGGCTTATAGTCTAAACAGTAGATTATTCTCCCTACCTGTTACGCTACAGTCCAGGCAGTTGATGGAAGGTCTTTTGGGGTTTTGGTTTTTTTAATAGCGTAGGGTTAAAGAAAAAAATACTATGAAAAATTAAACGTGAATGTCTATATTTTCCTTCCAAGAAGCAGCTCTTCTGGAACCATTCTTATTACAGCTGCACAGCATGAGACCCCTCATTTTCTGCAGCTCTGTACCACGTAAGACAACTGCAGTCCTTTAGAGCCCGTTACATTCCTAACACTTCAGTTTATTTTTTCAGAGCCTTAAACCATTGATCGTTGACATGATGAATCTCACTGCTGCAGAGGAACCAATTCAGCACATTACACACTCAATACATACAATATTTATGAAACTTCTAATACAAGGATCCTTGAGTATGCAATACTGCTATCTGCTAAAGTTCTCAAGATAGTTCTTAAAAAGTAGTTCTGATGGATGCACCCTTTTTTCAAGGTTAAAATAGCAGGAGGAAATAGTTATAATTTTAGACTAAGAGCAGTGCTCAGGAAAGTGATGGACAGCATTCATTGATTGCAGTGAGCATTATCCATAGTTTTGCTGAAGTCAGCAGGATTCATTTCTTTGATTTTAGCCAGGCCTGATCCTGGAAGGGAAGAAAAGTTTCCATTGATTTGAACTGGTGTTAGATTTGACCTATACCACAGGTAGCTTTTTACAAGTACCTCGTGCAAACCAATGAATTAGTTTCATTCTGAAACTGGGATAGACTCTTTTATATGTATTATGAATCATCCGCTAGTGTTCTGAAATACTGCGAGTTGTAGTGTGGTTACGTGRGATATACAGCATGTATCAATGGCAGACCCTCACACTTTATGTCAATTTGGACTTACCTAATTGACTCCAAGGCAACAGGGATGAATTATCAGCGCAGGGCCTTTCTGTGGCACTGTCCCACATTGGAACACCTTGGAAATGAAAGCAGAATTAAAAATATTTGCTGTTATTTCCAAAATTCAAAATACTTCTTTTGCTTTGCTCTAAACCTGCCATTTCAGAGCACTCACCACCAGGGTGAAAGGCACAGGCAACTTCTACTTCTGATTCCTCTTTTCCAAATCTACATTTACAGCCAAATTACAAACTTTTGGACACAGGTGTTTGCAAAGAAACTGGCACACCTTTAGCCAACACCATAAACCCCACTGCTGCTGCAGAAGTGAAGTGATTCCCATTCTATTTGCAATTCAGCCACACACAGTAACAATGCTTGTTCCCAGTGAAATGCAGAAAATAAAATAGGGTTTGAAGTTACCCCCCATCTCTGGACGTGAGAATGGTATAGGAAAAGAGGCCAAGCACAACAGCACAATTCCTTTGAAGCTCTTCTGCTTTTTGGAGTTAATTAAAAGTTGGCTGAGAGGTTTTCCTCTCCCTTTTTTCCTGTGTGTCTCATCTTGAGCCTACATGGCAGGTGTTGCGGAGCAAGTCTCAGCAGCACCCACTGGATACCCTTACTTCCTTGCATTTGCAAGTATAACTTAATCTCTTTTAACCAGTGATAGCAGATAGGAAAGACTCTGACTTGGGCAGATACCAGGGCAACTAAAATTACCAGACTGTATGTAAACAGCATGAATTGACCGTCAGTAACCTCAGCTAGAACATAATTAGAAGAAACACAGACATATTTTTTGAGTGTATATAAATGAAGGAGTTTGTCAAGACTGTAGATTTGTATTCTTCAATATAGGGCTGAATTAAGACCGTCTTAAGACCACGGTATGCATCCTAGAGCTGCCTAGTAGGCCTGCTGCATGGTCCTGTGGCCTTGTTTCTAACTCTTATGGGGTCAATTCACCTCTCCTCATCCTTCCTTTTCCTGACCAGTGCCGAGGAGGACATTGAGAACCATGGGCGGGATCCCTGTACTCATGTTCCCTGCTGTTGAGCTTGGTGCTGAGGCAGCGAAGGTTTGATAAGCACTTTAAGCATAGGCTTGACACTGTATTGAGTTGGTGGAGAGGGGAGAGAGTGTGAGTTTCCTCAGAGCATTGCCTAAAAGCCGCAGTAGATATTACTGCATTAACTCTACTCCCAACATGTTTAGTTTTCTTCAGCAACTAAAAGAGGTGAAAAGTCATAGCTTAAAAAATTGAGATGCTACTGTATCTATAACTCCAAAAACCTAGAGCCTCCAATGCATACGCTTAAGCCAGACCTGTTTTCTAAGAAGTAACTCAGATGCTCTTCTCAAGAGCTTCTTGTGCCCTAGGGGTAGCACAGAAGGAAGCCCCTTGGGCACACATATTGAGGTGCAGTATGGGCTGGAGGTGTTAAAATGTAACAGTAGAACAGTAACCAGTGAAATTAAGAATTAACCAGTATCCTTTTAATCATGCTAAATTTAGTTTTCTTGCTGCCTATGAAGTGAAAGAGTGTTTCCTGGTCATTTTAACAACGCAAACACTGATTATCTTGCAAATAAGATATTAACACATTTTTAATAACAAAGATTGAATCATGAGTAATAAATAGATACTTGGTAATACAGCATAAACATACATGATGGCAGATAATGTTGGTCATCTTGCAATTCCCTATGATCAATTTACACATGAAACACAGATCTGTGTATGAAGTAAGAGTTTTATCTATTGGAAAGAAAAAATAAGCTACTGAAATGAAAGTCTGTATTTTAAATTTCTGTTATGTTTTATGAGGTATCCATGTTACTGTAACTAATGTATCTCTTGATCCAGTAAAATAACTACTAGGGGTCTGAATACCGCAACATTTTGAGTAAACAATAGAGCAATCATTTTCTCATTAGTTTGTTCTTTGATTTGTTTGCTGTGTAATTATGACTCGTCATATGATATAGGTTGATACATACTTCAAAGTGCGTATGAAAAAAAAAATACTGTATCATTTTACTCGTGTTGGAGACAGTGCTGAAATACTGAGCTAGAATCACTTAGACTGGGCTTAGAAAAATACGTTAGAGATATTAACCTTTCAGAGGGTTTTAAATTCTGACTTTTCTTTAAAAAAAAATGGTTTTACTTATTGTTTTGCTTGAGGAGACCATGGTGGATTTTACCCTGGATGGTTTAGGTTAATCATAGCTGTAGATACTGATACTGTCCTATGAGGAGAGTAGTGAGTCAATGCAACCAGCATATTAGAATTATTATACCATGTATTTGGTTAACTCTGTTAAACAGCAGGCATAATAAAAGGTTTAATATTAGTTACATGTAAAAATAGGCTTTCTTTTTATTTCTTTCTAGATTAACTTATCAGGTGAAAATCAAGAATATTTTAAATTTGTTACAAAATTACCTTTAACAATCATCTTGTGTGTTTTCTCTTCTATATGATAGAAGCTGGTTCTTCATCGTTTTTTCTTGTGAGATGAACAACAGTCTGTTATGAATGCTACTACCCTTCACAAAACATTGGTGTTCCTATATGCAGCTGTAAATCTACAGGAAAAAGGCAAACCAAAATATTTTGTTGAGATATTAGACAAATTTTTAAAAAATCCTCCATTTACTGTTTTCATCTATGTCTTTTCCCACAGGCACATGGAAATAAGGCACTGTGCCTTCCAGTCATTTTCCCTTCCTTACCAACTGATACCAGTAGTGTGTTTTCCCACTTCAACTGGGACCAGATGTCACCCGGGGTTCTTTAGGGGAGTGGGTGGGGAGGGAAAGGCTGTTTTCTTTGTTTAATGGTACGTGTCCACAGTGAGAACTCAGTGCTTTTCAAACTTCGTTCCTCTACTRGAGATGCAAAGGATTTCAGATTTCTTTAATTTTTAGTTGTTGGGGAAAAGAGTTTCTGATGTGCAAAAGTTACCTCTTGTGCTATCTTTTGCTCTGTGTACGTGAATAAATTCTTCCACTGTTGTCATTGGGAATTCTGTAAATACAGAAAGAGGAGTGAGCCAAATTCTGCCATGGAGACCTTAGAAGAGAATTTTATTCTTCAAGTACTCCCTTATTCAAATATTTGAATAGAAATATTGTGTAATGTGTACTCAGGAAACACTGTATTGATTTCAGTAGGTGTCACGCAGGACTGTAAGCAATCATGTACAAAAATAAACTTATTTTTGGAGATGACATCTTCAAAATTACTTTCTGGTATGTCAGGAATCACTTTGCTATGACTGCAGTTGATGTTTCAAGTGAAAATAATAGTCTATACAAAAGTCTGGCGAAGAGCAGAAATAAACAAGATTCCAGACTCCGTCTGCATGTGACAGAAAAACAAAAAGAGAAAAATTATAAAGACAGATAAACAATGTGCAACATGTCTACAGTATTGTTATAATTAACTCATTAATAATCCTCTATTCAGAATGATAGCTCACTCTCTAACATGAGTTGAATAATTTTGTTTGTAATTTACTGCACAGTAAGTTACTGCTGAGAAAGTAAATAGGAGGCAAAAAGGAACACACAAAACCAAGTTTGAGGTTAATTAATTCCTGGAGTTATTTGGCAGTCGTTTGGCTTCGTGGTTTTATAAAATATACTGAACTAAATTAAAACCAGGAGACAATCTGAGTGAAAGCTGAGAAGAAAAAGTGTATCTACCTATTATTATTATTATTATTTATACATACATGAACACATATACAATAAAATGCAGGCACAAACATTGACTGTTTTGTCCCATTGCTAAACTGCAAACTGGATGATGGTGTAGCTTCTGATTTTAAGTAGATCACAGAAGAGAGGCAGATGGATTAACTGAGATTTCAGGCAATACTAATGCATACAATTAGGCTATGTTTGATAATTTAACAGAAATGTATTCTTTCTTGTTGAATTACTGCTCTGTTATGACTCTTTGTTCTGCTTCTGTAGAGTTATACCTATGACCAGCTTTTTCCCACCTTTACCAGAGGCACTTGGCTACCTTCAACAGCAGATCCATTTGGTGTCTCAAGTAAAACTACTGTAATAAAAAAGTTAACTTTCTGGGATTTCTGTGTTCTGTAGCTCTCAAGAAGCAGACTTTTTTTTCACTTCTTTTAGACGATTCCTCATGTTTTTAGCTGTTTTTTTTCTGAGAATTTGGTAAAGACCTCTCATGAATTAACAGAACTACATCCAATGTTTTTCTGTCTGAGAACAAGTATGAACAAATGCATTCTTTGGCTAAAATAAACTGCTGATATCCATGACATGCATAATGTTACATGGGTCAGAGCAAAAGCTATGCAATCCATGTGGTTGTTTTCTGATTCCCTTAAGTTGGATGGAATTATGTGGAAGATAGAAGTATAGCACTATATATGTGTGTGTGTATATATATATATATACACACACACACTTTTTGCTCATTTGGGTAGAGGTAACCACATTTAAATAATTATGTGTAGTCTATACATACTTTTTTTTTTGTTAGATCTTTAACTAAGTTGTAGCATCAGAAGGATCAGAAATGTGATGTAATTGCAGTATAAGAAGCAAAATGTTTTCCTCATGTAAAAAAATAAGGTTTTCTGCTTTTGTATATCATTGTATAAGAAAGTTAGATGTGCCAGAGTGCTTCTTAGAAGCAGCTCACCCAAAAAGCACAAAGATGGTAATATATGAAACAGGAACTCTCTCCACAGAGGGAAGATCAGGTTTGGAGTCTTTTGTGTGGGATACATTAATTGAGCAATGGAATATCTTGGAGGCTTAATTTTTTAATTTTTTTTAAATTTTTTTAACTAGGGTCAGTGAGACTCCAGGGTGGCACGAATGAGTTTGAAGGTACAGTGGAGGTTTATTTGAACGGAATCTGGGGAACAATCTGTGGGAGCCATTGGGACAATAATGATGCAACAGTCGTATGTCGACAGCTTGCACTTGGGTAAGTTTCAGTCTGAATAAAAATCAGTCAACTGATTTCAATAATGTTTCAGTATAAAGGACAATCTATTTTGCAAATCCTGATGGCTTTTTGTGTTTGATGATTGTTTTTTCTGTTTGAAAGTTGTTGAATGCTGAAGTTGTTCTTCCCAGAATCCTTCGCTTCCTTCAATTGCGTTGTACTTCAAAGAGGTTGCTGTGAGAATCAGTATTTCATTTGAAAGCTGCACATGCGATCTGGGGAGGAGCAGACCAGGGTAGATGCTTTGCTTTCAAAGTGAAAAGTGTGAACAGGTCAGAAAAGCTTAGGGCAAACAAAAACTGCTTTACTAGACATCCGGGAGATGTCCACAAGGGCAGAAATATGAGGTCTGATCCTGATCTCACTTATGTAAGTGTCAATTAAGAACAGCTCCAGTGAGGTTACTAAATCTGTAAAAATGTAAATGTCGCCAGAATTAGACTCTATATGGGCTCCTAATCATAGGAAAATTCCTGGTTCTGAGGAGCATGGGTTTACCCTGGTAATCATCCATTCTATCCTGCCAAAAAACATCTGGGACTCATCCTAGGTTTTTGGAAAATGTGGTATTTTTGTTGTGCACATCTTCATCTAGCTAGATAATCTGTATGGTTTACTTTCAGAGTTGCACATTGATAACAAAACCAGACAAGTTTTGCAGCTTTACATTTTCATGGAAACATTTTACAGAGTTGGACAGGTTGAAAGACCCTGCATTGTCCTCATTGTCCACTACTTCCCACTGCTGTCAGAATGGAGTTAATCAACAGGACCCTTTAACATAATTTGGTGATTAAACTCTAGATAATGCCTATAGTGATACTGCACTTGCAATAGTAAGATGAAACTGAGGTAAGGAAGAAAACGCCCATACCAAAAGGGAGTTTTAAAAATAAAATGCAATTTCAGCTTCTAAAAAATCAATGCTGTTCAAGYTAGCAACCAAATTACTTGAATATCCCCCCTTAGCACCCCATTCAGTTTGAACTTTCTCAATAAGCCACAAAGTATGGCTGGCCTTATTGCCTTTCTAACATTTCTTTCAGTCACATACCAAAGTAGTGATTTTGTTTGCTAGAAGCAGTAAGGGGCTTTTAGAGCATACTTGCACTGTGACATTCCTAATGATTATTCCACTTTTTAAGACTGCTAGCCAGAACTAAATCTAAGCTGTTTTATAATGTTCAATACTAATCTGGACACACCACGCCAACTTATAAAAATATGAGGATTAGATGAGATAAAAGTTCAGCCATCTGGAGGCTGTGATTTTGCTTATGACTTCAGCTGTCTAYGTGCAATGCCTCCTTTCCTCATTTTCATGTAAGTTCTTTTTACCTTCCATACCCTAAACATTTCAGTTGAACAAGACCGCTATTAGCAAAAGTAGTTCAGTGATACGGGTGAATGGTTTGGTCTTTTCAACAGAAATGGCTTAAATCTGAATCCAGGCCAAAAAGCCCCAAGCAAACAGTAGTTGAAAGTGTCTGTTATCATGAGTGTTTGGCAGAAATTTGGATCTATATGCCACAAGGTGAACTCACTAGGTATTACTGGTGCTTTTCAGGTGCTTCCATCTATCTGTTCCTTTGATTTTACAATATTTGGGCTTTGTTTTTAATTTAATTTTGTTGGGCATTATATGGAAGAAAAAATGGCTCAATAATTGTCGCTGTAGATTCAGTATGGGAAGGAAAGGAAGCTGTTTATAAATGTTCTGGATGGATGGGAATGGCTGAATAGTGGACTATGAGGTGGTTTCACTGCCCCATGGTCACAACCATATTATACGTGTATGGGCAGAGCACTGGTACGTTTTAATGGCGTAAAGGAGAGGATAAGGGTGAAAGGCCCATTAGCATTACCTCTCCTGGAAGTATAACTGCAGTGGGATGGTACTGTAGATTCACCTATAGACTGTGGACTCTGTGTTGATTTTTGTAGTGAAGAACCAGGAGAACAGGAATGTAGCTGGCCCTGCAGCAACACAGGCCATTGTACTAAAATATCCCACAACAAAATGGTGAGAACTGGGTCACATCTGTTACTTTTCCTTGTGCAGAAGACAACGCTGAACTGTATGAAAATGTGATGAATGTACACTGCTGAAGAAAGCCCTTTCTTTTCTGCTCCAAGATTTATATATGAGAAAATATTCCACTTCCCCTCTTCCTACTCTAATGTCCTATCCTGATTATTCTTCTTACAGTGAAAAAGGTACAGCAAAACACATACCATTTTCTGGACTGGGCCTTATTCCTGTTTACTGGAGTGAAGTGCGTTGTCGTGGTGATGAAGAAAATATATGGTTATGTGAAAAAGACATCTGGCAGGATGGAACATGTCCTCAAAAAATGGAAGCTGCTGTCACATGTAGCTCTTCCCTGGGTAAAGAAAACACATATGGTTTGGTTAACTCCTTACCTTATTTAAATAGAAGTAGTAATAACTACTCGTTATTAAATTAGAAAAAAATATTAAGACTTCTTGGAACAGGAAATTAAACAGATTGAATCATTGCATCATTAACTTGTTTCAAATCCCTCCTGCAAGCTGCAACTAGCTGAACCACTATTTACCTTTCCATAATCAACAAGCAAATTATTGCTTTGAGATGTAGGTTGTGAGAAAGGGTGAAGCAGCGAGAATCTCTGGCTCTAAAAGTAGGATTGTTCCCCCCCACATTTTTCTTAAACTTTTTTTTAAAATTTATTTATTTATTAATTTATTTGTCTACTTGGAGGTTGTCTTTGGTAGCTACATATGCTACATGTCAATTTGTTAGCTTTTCTTGAACAGTAGGGAGGAGCAGCAATTTCACAAACAGGCTATGCTGCCTTCTTTGGTACAGAAGTGTTGGGATCACATTCCTTACTGTGAACATGGATGACATCGCACAAGGAACTGCAAAGTTTTTGCCCTATTCTGCATACATTTAATACAGTTCCAAGTCTTCCTAGCTGAAGATTGCTACCTCACACATCGCTCACACAAGTCAAAATGATATCGTTAGGAAAATAAGTATTATTAATGTTTTTAAGACATTTCAGATTATTTTAATGAACATGATAAACGGCAACTAAATGGGCAATTATGCTATCAGATTTAAAATATTGCTGACCTCGAGGAATGCTAGGCTGGCAGTGCTGAGGAGCTGGCAATGGCAATCTCTTCAGTTGTATCCAAAACATGTCTGGCTGCAGCCAGCTCTGTGCTGCCTTTCCTCTCCTACTTACATTCCTATCCAAAGGCAGATGCATTTTTGTCCTAAAGCTCCACTATTCATGAGGAATATTTTGATAAATGACTTTTAAAAAATCATTTTGGTCTTAATTTAGAAAACTATAGTGTAGAGGGAAAGGAGAATCTTTTTAAGCTAGGAGACAAGTTGAAGGACCAAAGCAAGAGAAATAGTTTTGCCTAAAGAAACTGAAAACAATAAATTTGTAAATTATATTTTTAGATCATAAGGTTTTCCTTCTGTTTATGGACATTTTCACCAGAAAACTTTGTTTTACTTAGATAAATTTATTAAAGGATTATTGTCTGTTTCAATAATGCTGAAAGGAAGTTCATCAGTAATTTTATAGTCCAGGATATCTGAAATGAATTAAATTGATCCTGAGTTTCGGCAGATTAGATGAAGCTTTCACGTTTTGCAGGTTCTACTGCAACTAGCCTTTCTAAATAATTACAAAAAAACAGATTTCATACCAGTGAAATAGTAAGATGAAATTGGAGAAATACCCTCAATTTTCTTTTTCTAAGCCAAGAAATAGATGAAATAGTAGCATTAATTGGTTTGAAGACCTACACAAAAATTAATCACATTTTAAATCATTCAGATGTTAGATATGATGAAACTTCAAAATAACCTTTTAAATACCAGAGCAATTTTTTTTTTTTATATGGTTTTAAGCTGTTTCCATTATTATAGCTTTACGCAGAAGTGATGCTTTCAAGACAATTTCTTGCTGGACCAGAAAAGGGCTAATGATTTGAAAAGACCAAAAATCAAACCGTATCTCAGAAACAGGAAGGGAACAATACTTACACAATTAAAGTGAGACTCCACAGTCAAAGAGATTTCACTGCTCTGACTGGAATTACCAAAGTAATGAGAAAACATGAGGATGAATTTCTACTTCTGTGGCAATGAAAGAATTTTTGCCTCTTACTTCAGATTTTACCCTCTGGACCCTATACGGAGTCAATTTTGCTCTTACTGGTAGAAATGCAGCTCTACTGACTGATTGTAGTATTTGTCCTTACAGGCCTACGTATCTGTGAATGCTTTGACACTTAAGTAACTCAAGATTAGTATGGTTACTTGTCTGTATAATATTCTTCAGCTACTGAGAGTGGAGCTTAGGGGAACTAATTTCTAAGTAGTTTAATTTCAGGTTTTCCATCTAACTAGAAAAAATAAAGTGTGGTTCTTGAGTGATGTCAGAGAAACCATTAAGCCATCTTCTTTACTATCAGGATAACATTTTGGGAAGAAATGACCTTCTCCTATATTCTATGTTTGATCACAGCCCCTGTCTTTACTCCGATCCGGCTGGCTGGTGGGAACAACGCTCACGAAGGAAGAGTAGAAGTCTACCATGCTGGCCAGTGGGGGACTGTCTGTGATGATCAGTGGGATGATGCAGATGCTGAGGTTGTCTGTCGGCAGCTTGGCCTTGGGTTTGTTTTTCTACATACTTTCTACTCCAGCAGCAAAGCAGGAGAGTTAGTCAGATACATAGCTTGGAGTTGTCAAAAGATGCTCCTTTATAATAGCACTAATACTTTGAAGCAGTAACTAAGTTTATTTATAGAAGGCTCAGGTACAGCGCCATTACTTTCAATTCCCTGGAACTTTGATTTATAGGATCCAGTTTTCAGTGTCATGTGATAAGGGCAATTTTGTCTGTAGGACAGACAAAGGCTGTGTCTCAGAAAAAATGCTGATTTTTTACTGAAAACTCACTACAATTTCAGAAAAGTTTCGATCAAAAACTGTAGGTGAAGAAAAGGAAGTTGCTTTGACTGTTAAAATCCTTACATCCATTTTACTGAAGAGTCTAACAGTCTCCTTGCTTTGGAGTAAGAGCACTGCTTTGTCAGAAAGGATATGCTTTTTGGCATGCCTGTGAGAATCTCTCAAGATTTGTTTAAGGCACGAGTCTCTGAAGATTGTCAGTTTGCATATACTGAGTAGAGATCTGTTTGAAGTTTTGACAGTTAAGCTTGTCAGTGGTTCTGTCTGAACTAACCACGGTCCATAATATAGTCACAGCAGCAGAACAGGATTTTCTTGCTCCTCTTCTGAACAGCCCGGGGTGATTTTGATACCACACAGAAGATAAGTAGTCAGTATTTGAGGAAAGATGCTGCAGAAGTGGGAGGCAAAGAGGAGAACTGATGGATCAGCGAGGAAGGAGATGGGACAATTGGGATGAAAGGCCAGATGGGTTGAAGAGGGGAAGAACTAGGAGCAAGACGCAGAGAAGATACTAAGATGTAAGCCCAAGGAGGAGAAGGGGATTATGTCTGAGGCAGACTGGATGAGAACTAAGCAGGTCAGTGCAGAGGAGACTGGAACAGAACTTGCCTGTTCAACCCTGCTGGGATTATGATGAATTAAAAAGAAGTGGCATTGAAGGTAGCAAGCTTTATGGCATTAATGGGTGGCCCCCAGAGTGTGCTTGTTTTGTAACGTGAAACTGAGGCCTTGGACTGCTGGTGCCATCCAAATTGGCTCAAAAGGATGAGAACTGTGCAGTACTTACAAAGCTTCTAGATCTCCTGGTGAGCCATGTGGGAATCAACATGCTCCTCTGACATCAGATTTTCGTTTTTCCCCAGCTTATTTTATGCTATATTTCTATATTCCTGTACATTTTCAATTGGGAATACCTAATAGAAAGTCTATCTTCTTACAGGCTTTTTCTGCTTTTGAATTGGGCCACTATTAATACGTTTGGGGAGTTACTAAGCTACGCTTTACATTTTTGTATACTAATGACAAATGTCATGCCCTTAACCTGCCTCCTTACTGATTACACTAAAACATTTGACTACTTATATTTAATGTTCAGAAACTGCAGTTCTGAGATGCTTCTAATTTGATTTGTTTTTCTGAGTAAATAAATTGTATTAAGATGGTGCTAAGTCTTTTTGAAACATGTCTAGAGATTTACAGAATTTCTCAAGTAATCAAGATGTCTTGACAAACATGCTCATTACTGTGAAGTGAAATTTTACCAACAGTGGCAGTAGAACAGTTATGAAGTAATAAAAATAATCTGGAAACGTGCCACAAATTGTAAAAGTAAAGCATCTCAGTAAGTAGCTTCCCACACCCTTTCAACTTTTCTTTAGCACTCCTATAAAATTTCAGAATATTAATCTATCAATAATAGGTGAAAAATAATGATAATTTATTTTATTACTTGGTTTCATAAATACTTTTTGCTTGATACAAATTGCCCTTGTTACAGGCATGTGTTGTGGGATGTGTTGTCTCTGCTTTATTGGAACTCCAGAGAATCTTACTAGATTATGGTATAATTTGTTTCAACATTGAGTAGTCAAGCATTATCTCTTTGATTTCAGCCAGCTTCTTAATGAGTAAGGATTTTTTTTTCTAACATTTTCTATACATTTGTTCCAGCATCAGAATTAAAAAAATACAAGAAACAGAAGCTATGTACGAGAATTTTCTTTTGGTGTAAACTTTTTATATACGCAAATACCACTCAATAAACTTAAATGAAGATAATTTCTCTTATACTTATAAATGTTCCAAAGTACAATCATCTTAAAAACTACCAGTAAACCAGGCTTTCTGTAATAAGCCTATAATATATTTAGGGTAATATTAATAAAAATAGGTATCCTGAAAGTAGGCTCTTCAGTCCATATTTATTCAATTCTACAAAAATAGCCTGAAGTGCTGAGAACTCACAGAGCCTATCTTGGTATATCAGAAAGATACACTGGAAAACCAAGACATTTTTATTTATTTAGAAGCTTAAATATAAATGGGATACCTAGATTTGAAATAAGTATTACCCTTAGTGTATCCTACGGATTATATTTTCTTTGTTTACTATATAGTCAACCAGTTCAAAAAGCAGCTCTTTATGAAATATAAGAGATGGAGGACTTGGCTCTTTTTCCCGTTACCAGCATTGCAAAATACAAGTGTTCAGTAAATTAATGCTACATATAAAAATGCATGGTTACTTAACAAACTAAATGAAAGAATAGTAAGGGCAATCAGGAAATGTTTGCAAATCTCAKGGAAAAATATCATTTCCAATCTATTAAAATTCTTCTTGGCATTGCTAAAGGAAAAAAATTAGAGCAAGATATCTGTTAATATGTTATTTGGAATTAGGAAGGTCATTCAGAAGAAAAGGTAATGTCTAATTAAAAATCTCTCTCAAAAATAAGGTACTAACTTCAGACTGAAGCTATGTGTTTTGCTAAAATGTCGCCTGCTGAGTGTTTGAGGATATTTTTGGTTTACTTACCTGCTTCTTTGAAGCAATCGCAGATTGTAACTCTTCTCCCTACTGAGTAAGACAGACCTGCTTTTTGATATTTTCCATGTTCTCCACCACTTGAAGAAGGCATCTGGTCATCAGAGAAACAGTCTGAAAATTAACAGTGGATTTTCAAGATTAATGAAGCACATTAGCTTGAAAATATTAAAAACAAATTGATTTTAAACAAAATGAAAATGCAAAACACAGATTATTTAATTCACCTTTCTTGTGTGTGCTTTTATTTACTGAGCACTACCATCTACACAGTGTCTACCATGAATTTCCACATTCTTCCTTTTTATAGAACTCTTTCCTGATTCTAATTTAATTTTTATAAGCCTCTTACTGTTGTTATTTTTCCCATACCCCTTTACTGTTTATCAAGAATTTGTATGATTGCTAATTGTAAATTTAGTATTGTTTTCCTTTAAAAAAAAGAGGGAACAGAGATTGTTACATATTTATACAAAGCACTAGAAATGAAATCCACATCTATCTAAATCCATACATGGATTAATGAGTCAGTGCCTTAAAAACATGAACTAGTGCAACTTACTTTAAAAAAAAAAAAAAAAAAAAATCACAGCAATGTACTATTCTGACACACGGCTGCAAAAGCCAGTTAAGAGTTTGAATGATTACATCCCGAAACAAAATAGTCAAGACTTGTTATGTTTTCAGTATAACCTGAACATACCATTCCTGTTAGGTGTTATGTGACAATGTATGGCTGGTAGTGGAAAACTCTCTTTAAAGCAATTTAATAATTAGTAATAGAGCCCTGCACCCAAACTGTATGTTAATTAATTTAAACTAATCCTTTAGATAGGCGATTCATTATAGTAAAAAATTTAGATAGCCATTTCAATTTTACAAGTTGAAAAAGAAGACAGATATTGAGAATACTCCTATAAAAACTGGATATATGAACAGAGAAACTATTGAGTTGAAAGAAACCAAACCATGAAAAACACTTACATATGAAAGACATGGTATCTTAAATAGAATTGGAAAAGTCCTGATAGATCATCAAGTGTTAAACACTGCATGATTTCTGTAATGCTGAAACAATGGAGCGTTTTCAATTTATGTAGGTTTTTGTGCTCAAAATCCTCTACGCTGACATAAAGAGTAAAACACACACAAGGCTAGCCATTGGTCTGCTTTCTGTTCTTATTTCTACCACTGATTGGTGGTATGACATTGTCAAGTCACTTAGGATCTCTTTGTCGTGGTTTTTACATGACTAAATGGGGAACAATCGCTTTTATCTGCCTCATCTGGATATTTGAGATTTGATTAATGTGCTTTGAGGACAACAGATGAAAGTCACTGTAGAAATATATATCGGATTATTTTTACTACATATAAACATTAAATGAAAATTAAAATTAGAATCTTCATACCCAAGCTGTACATCTATAATCTCTTCTAGGAAAGTTATGCTTAAAAATCAAAAGGGACAGAAAAGGAAAATCTCATCGATACAAAACAATAGAAATTGATGTTCTAAATATGTTTAAACCATGGAAGTGTGGAAACGGTATGTTCAAGTCACTCCAAAGCCTCAGCTGAGACTGAAGTTGACTGTGGAACCACATCACATTACATGACATAGCGCGGGGTTCATTGTCAGTTACCAGTGCAGCAGCTATTGAGGCAGTCCCTTCTGCTATTTTAGAAGCTGGATATGCAACATTTTAGCTCTTCCCAGTGAGTCCCAGACTCTTCAGCTTGCTTGTCCTTGACCGGCTGTTTCTTACATTTCGACAGGGGTGTTGCCAAGGCGTGGAGCCAGGCGTACTTTGGAGAAGGCTCAGGCCCCGTGCTGCTGGATGAAGTGCGGTGCACGGGAAATGAACTATCTATAGAACAGTGTCCAAAAAGCTCCTGGCGAGAACACAACTGTGGCCACAAAGAAGATGCTGGTGTTTCCTGCACACCTCTCACAGGTACTTCAATTACCAGTAATCACACAGGAAAACAGTGGCAAATGCAGAGTTCACAGCTCTGGAAAGAGAATTTTTAAAGTTTGCAGATGCACAAAACCCCACAGTAACAAAGTGTTCTGGCAGTATCAAAACGAACCAGCTGTTGGCTATGGAAATTTTAAAGGTACAGAAAATCTCATTATTCAACACAATGCCTTGGTTCCTCAGTAACATGCTGACTGCCACTTACTATGTGGGGCATGCCTTACCTGTGTTTCACATCTATCAATGGCAGTAAGCATTTCAGCATAAAAGCAACAGGAAATAACAGAATATACAAAGAAAAAGCTAAGGTGTATATACAGTGAAATTACGTAATCAGAGCCCGCTCCTGCGGACTTGGCATGTAATAAGGGCTTGGGGGACCAATATCTTGTGCTATTTCTCTTGCATTTAAGCAATTGCGTTATGCAACACTTCACAGCTGACCGGGAGCATTATGGCATTTCTTTCATCTTCTCCTTAAATGACACCTAGTGATCAGCACTACATTTAGCAGTCTAATATTCTGATCAGATGCAGTAAATGCAATGTTATTAATTTTGTTTTAGAACAATAATTGGACCTAAGAAAAACTGATTCTTGTTTTTGTTTTTCCTTTCTTGTTAATGACACAGATGGTGCATTAAGACTAACAAGTGGGAAAGGCAGTCATGAGGGACGCCTGGAGGTCTATTATACTGGGCAGTGGGGCACAATCTGCGATGATGGGTGGACAGAGCTGAATACACAGGTGGTTTGCCGGCAGCTGGGATTTAAGTAAGATTACTTAATAGTAGATATCTGACTCTTTGACTTGACAATGATGACAAACATTTACGTGAACCCTACTTTATTCAAGAGTCTGTTTTTTTAGTATTAGCTGAGTGCTTCATAGAAACTACTGAGTTAAAATCCATTAAAGCCTGCTTCCCTCAGTCTCGAAGAGATATTTATGGCCTCAGTTTAGGTAGAAGAAAAAGCTTCAACCAAGGTTGTGATTCAGCAGCCTTTATTCACCAAGTTCCTTCCAATCATCTTTTTGGCTAACTGAGATGAATGCATATGCTATAGAGAAAAACTGATTTGTTGTATTCTATTTGCCTATAAAGTTTGAGTCTTCAAAATCTTTGCTTGTCGAACAGTCATTAAAAATCACAGACATTTTCAAGGTATAAGTCCTTCTGGATCTAGCTCAGAAAACCCCACAGTCTGGCCCTTGAACACTGTTATGTATTGAAAAGCATATTTTAGAAAAAATCCCATTAGAATTTCATGCATTCACTCTTCACTACTTTTCCTACTGACTGTGGCTACAAAGATACACTCTCACTAGGTGATTGTTGTCTTGCCTTCAGATTATAACAGCTCACATTCAAAAAAGAATTTTGTCTCATTTTTCCCCAGACTGTGACATTTAAATGTATATATAATACTAAGAACAGGCTTTATGTCTCAAAGTCAGTGAGACAGCCATATGCTTGCTTGAAGGGGGGCCTTAATCAAAGGTATTACATTCTCAAGTTTGTATTAATGTAACAGTAATTCCTTAAAAAAACATTACCAAAGCAGCAGCATATGGCGCTCTCATTGAATTTAATGCTAACTGAACCTGCTCTGTCATGGTTAACACTGTTTACTGTTACTACTTGAGAAACCTTTATTTCTTCAGAAATAATTTATTTCCTTTCTAGTGCKTAAGTATCACATGCCCTCCGATCACTGTGGACCAAAACGTTATGTATACGTATGTGTTACGCAGGTATGGAAAAAGCGCACCTGAGAGGTACTCAGAAGGAAGCTCTGGGCCCATCTGGTTGGATGATGTCAGCTGCTCAGGGAAGGAGACAAACCTTCTGCAATGCTCAAGGAGAGAGTGGGGAAAGCATGACTGCAACCATCAGGAGGATGTCAGACTCATTTGCCATCCAGATAACGACAGCCATAAACTCTCACTTGGTAAGGCATCTCTTTGGTAAAGTCACAGTATGAGTATTGCGGTGGGTGCAGATCCGAGCAAAGTATAGTATACTTAAGGATGCTCAAAATCTTAATATTTGGCAGATGTGTGCAAAGAAGGAACAGGAAGGGAAAAAAGCTCACTTTTCTCCTGAAGATCATAGGAAGTAATCAAGCTTTGTTTAAAGGAACATAAACAGTCAGAACATTAAAGATCAACACAAATTTGTAAGGTAACAAAGTCAGATTCCAGAAATCCTGTTCTCTCAATCTTCACCAGACTCTAGACCTATTCAGCACTTCCTAACGGTATACTGCATTTCCCTCAGCACTCTCCAAGTTCTAAGTAACTGACTCATGCTATCAAAAGTTGGAGACGTACCCGAGCACTGAGGAATATGAATCAATAGGATATCCTCCTAGGGCCTTACATTCAGACAATCCGAAAAACGAGGTATGGAGAAAGAGGGGAAGTTCAGAGATAGCAAGAAGGAAGGGTGAGAAGCATGAAATTATTTCTGTATTACTATTGCCTATCATTTATATTGTGCCTGGGTGAATGGGCCCCACTTGCTGACCAGGACAGAATGATACTACAAACACAGATCAAAGAGCCAGTTCCAATATCAAAAAGCCTACAAACTTGTATGAAAAAAGAATAAAAAGAAGATAAGAAAAGAAATGAGAGAAAAATACTAATTACATAGTGGCACTGTAGAACAAAATAGATACAAATGAATTCCAAAGATTCCTAAATCCACATGTAGATAATTAAACAAGAATTCTGGCTATCAGATATGCACAGTAAAAACTACAGGGAAACAACGGGTTGCTCAGCAATTCTGAAAAACAGTTTCATTTTTAAAATTTGCTACATAACAAAGTTTGTAGCTTGTCAGTAGGTAGCCTTTTACAAAATTGTTGCCGATATTCTTTAGTTTACCCAAGTATATTTCAGTCGATTTTGAAATTAGAATTATAACTACTGGAGTTAGATTCACAGCTTCTACTGAAATGTAATGGATTTGTATGCCTGGGTGCCTGAAGTTCTCTGGAAATTATAGACTGAAGGTCTATCCTGCAAACTAAGACATGGATTTACTGCACGACATTGCTACCTGTTATAACAACAATCAGCACTCCCACATGTACTTTTCTAGTCTCTCCGTTGTTATAGTCTTTTTCTTTATAGCCTTTTGACCTCTCACAATCCAATGAATGTTTTACGTTGCAGTATAGTTCCACTATGTGTAGATGATGTCAAATCATATTTGGTAGAAAGAATTTTCTCAGACCAAAAATAACAGGAATTCAAATCATGACTGCTGTCTTTACAGATGCAAACCATCTGTGCTGCTTTGCTCCAATTCCTATAAAATATAATCTTAGCTAAAGGAGGTCTGGTTCAGTTAAATGCATCCATATGGTAACATTCTCACATCCCCCATTAACAGAAAGTTATATTAATTTTGTGCTCATAAATATATATATATTTATATTTTCTAAAACACAATAAGATGAGATAACAATAAAATCGCTATACTGTATCATTAATATCCCATGCCTCTAGCTGGGTATTATAATTTTCACCTAAATCATATTCTTCCAGAATAACACATCATTTCAACAAGAAAATGAAGACAGTGTATCTGACATTTCCTACAAGATTTCTGACTGGAAAGTGGACAAAGACTCTATTGTTACCATTTACTTCCCAGCATTTGAAAAAGCCTTTTTTCTCCGTGTAAGGATGAATTCACGGGAAAAATATGAGAAATTAGTAGATGATATGACTTGAGGAAATACAGACATCAAGGAACACTAAAAATGAGATAGAATACACTACAATAACTACAACAACATTTTTTTAGTATGTAAGATCATGACAATGTAGCTAAACAGAAAGTTGGTGAAGTTAATTCATGGAACTGTCCAGACAGTATGAACTCCAGTAAAAACAATATGCTTTAAATGACATTTGAAGCAAACAGACTTTAATTTTGTTTTCAAATCTTCCCTCTTTCAATTAATGAATTAGGCCAGATTTAATTAGCTCTGATCCAGAGTAAGGTTTGGTATACAGAAGTTATTCATACCCTAAATTAATTTGAATTAAATATCAAATGCAAATGTCTCAAAATACTGCTTTACTTAGGAGCATAATTAAGTAATTTCTCACTCTTACAGATTTAGAAAAGATTAGGAACAGGTTAGAAGAACAAGGAACAGTCTTTCCAATTATTCTAAAAAGAAACTCTCATTAGTGTATTAAGGATTATAAAGTAGGACATACTAAAAGACTTAGAAGGTGATTCTCACTTAAACATTATAAAGAGGCCTCAGAGGAATTCATAACTGTTTTAAGGCTACTTGCATTGCTTGCATGCTATAAAGGAGTTTTAACGTAAGGGAGAATCAAATATGTACTTTGCCTAATGATTCAAAATTTAACTACAGGCCAAGCACTGAACGAACCATGATTAAGTAARTCTGACTAATCCACATAAGTGAGATTTTGTATTATGAACATATCTGAATAAGCAATCAATTTAAATTGCTAGAAAAATAATCATGCATTAGTCTAGAATAACATGCTGTAGAACATTACGCTATCACACAAAATATGCTACAGAACAGCGTGCATAACGATAAGTAATAACTGAAGTTCAACACAATGCTGCACTTTTTTGCTGAGATAGGGTTAAGAGGAGTGGTCGCAACCAGTTTGAGAATGGATTTATGAATTGAGATGTAGTTAAATTCACCCATAAAGTTTCTGCAAGGAAAACGTGTCCAGCTTGTATGGGTATCATATCAAAGATATCTTGGGCATTTTCTGCCTTTAGGGGGAGAATTGTTCTGTGCCCATTGTGGTCAAATTCTGAGCTATGTCACATATTTGTATGAAATGAAGGAACCAGATGAACTCTGAAGTTCAAAATACAGTAGTATTTCGTATTTGTCTTGTAATTTGTACAAACTGCTTCCTTTTGCCAGCCAGGAAAAATATGACTACTTTAACAGCTGATATTAGGCTTGTTGAACATACATCAGTTGACCCTACATACTGAACGTGATGAAAATGACTTAAGTACTAGTTCTTGCTTCTGTTGTTGTGAGTTGACAGCAGTAATTTATTCCCAGGTCCTCCCATCAGGCTGATGGATGGTGAGAATAAGAAGGAAGGACGTGTAGAGATTTTTATCAATGGCCAGTGGGGCACGATTTGTGATGATGGATGGTCTGATAAGGATGCAGCTGTAGTCTGTCGACAGCTTGGCTACAAGTAAGAAAACTCATTAAGCTGTTTCTCAAGTTATCTGTTTGCTGTATCTAAAAATGTTAAGTTTCTGCAACCGAATATCACCAACATATGTCTAATAACATAATATATGCCTTTTAAAACTTGTCTGTTTGGCATTCTTTTAGAAAAGTGTATTTATACTATTCATATAAGAAGTAGTAAGGCTATGTCTTCAAAAGGAGTATTCATTAACTAGCATAATTGGGAAAAGGAATTTTAATATTCAAAGACATATCACAGTGACTGGCAAATGAAATGCAAGTTAATGCTAGTTATTAAATTTTTTTTTAGAAGTTAAATATTCCAAATTACTAAGCTATTGTCTAAATACTGTATTTTGTCACTTATGATGCTACATGTCTATATGATATAAACATATTACACCCATTTTTTATTTTTTTACACTTAGTTGCACTAATGTAACTGAGAATTTGATTTAGTGTATCTGCTCTGTGCTCTTTGCCACTCAAACTGTTCTTAATTTACTTCTTTCATCTTCTGTTTTCAGATTTCTAAACATTTTTAAAAAGTTAGAGGGAAATCTCTAATTTGGAAAAAAAGAGGGAAACTAATATTAACATCTAGAATAGCACAGGTGATTACATATTCTGTGAACTATGTAGATTCTCTGTTTTGTTTCTGATTTTGTGTCAGAGCTCTGTGTTTCACCATACTTAAGAGACAATTTTCATTCATATAACAATTTTTATATTGAGTCATCTTTAGTCAACACAGAAAAACTTAAGGAAACTAAATTCTAGTGCTTTAGTGATTTGATGTTAACAGTATACATAGAAAAACCTTGGGGAATTTAAAAAGCCTTTTTCATTACATTAGCAAAGAAAATACAAATATTCAGAACCTAGACTTGGTTTACCAATTTACCGAAATTGGCTGGAATTTGGCTAAAATTTCAGGAGTAATGGTTGTATTGTTTCAAAAAGCTCTTGATCTGTTTTCATTGAAAGGTATAATTTTGCATATTGTTAATATTTATCTTTTGTGAACCTTAATGATGACTTTGAAATCCTTATAGGTTTCTAACACAACTGTTAAAATTTTTAATTAAAAAAAAAGCAACAGGTCAGTGTCAGTGTCCATTGTCACAAGGTGTGGATATGTTTTCTGCAGATTCAGATATAGGCACACCAGCTACTGAATTGCTAGTTTAATGGATTTTTTCCTTCATTTACTCATTTGGCTTGACTCAATGTAGCTTGGACATCTGATAAAACTGTTATACAAAGGATTATGGCTTCGGCCTGCATGCCAGTAATTTGAATAAGCTTCATTTAATATAGGAATAGACCTGACAGGACAAAAACACCCTCTAATTAAAACCACCGCAATGTGTATGTGTCACTTTTGAACGAAGTCACTTAATCAGGCTTACATCACTCATAAGCAATTTTTTTCTGGATACCTAAGAACAGTAAAGATATAACAACTATAGGGTAGACATATAAATAGCAGAACTAATACGAGCTGAAAAATACCCAGAACACTAGTGAAATACAACAGGAAACTAGTGAAATGTCTTCTCTGAGTGTATCTGTAAAGAAATCTGAGCTTAAGAAATACAAATCATGTTATCTGTTTGCTGTATCTAACAAGGTAAAGTTTTTGCAACCGAGCATCATCAAATTATGTCTGAACACATAATATATGCGTTTTAAAAACTGTCTGGTATTCGTTTAGTAAACCATATTTATAAGTAGTAGCAGACTATGGCTTCAAAACTACAAAACTTGGCTTGCGTTATCTCCCACTGAATCATTCAGTTAGTCTGCTTCATCCTCAGCCTCTCTGGCCTTTTATATGTCTCCCTGAGATGATCAAACTCAACTACTTATCCCCACCTTCTGTTTTTAAATCTCTGCAAGGACAGACAGTTGGCTGGATTCTCAATTTGTGTCACGTCAGAATGGGGGGTTAAGATTATAGGATACAACAGAGCACATGTTTCCTGAAGGACTAGGGATAGACACATTTTAGAAACCTAAAATTAGGTTCCAGAAATTGGGAGAGCTTGTCGGAAACGCTGGATCTTGGCGACCCTATGTCTAGACAATTGCATTCCACAAACCTGACTATGCCGTTATGTGCACTGATGAGCTGGAATTGCTTCTGGGCCTAGGAGTTCATGCACAGATCTTTTTGCTGAAGTTCAAATTATATTCAGTGGTGACTTGACTGTTCCAAAGCAAGGCTGGGGCTTCTAGGCTCATGCACCCGAGCTTGAGGGTTGACGAATGTTGTTTCTTTAGAAATAAAGATATTATGACCTTTTCCTGGGAGGAATTCAAAAAGCACCTAACACTGAAGTTGACATCAGTTTTCATTAAGACTGATCACAGAACTAAACAGTATCATTCAACTCCCTTCACAATGCTATGTTTAATTCTCAAGTCTTTCCTACCGGGGAATTACATCCCTTGGGAAAAACAAAATTCACACATTTATTATTACAAATGGGAGAAAAGACTGCCTTAAAAAGGAAGACTTGTGTAAGCAAACGGTAAACACTGAGAAAATGGACTGAGTTTTTCCTGCATATATTATTCATATTGTCAATGCTTATCTGTACATTTATTTTACGAAATCCTGCTTTGCAACATTGTCAGCCATTTACTAGGGTTCATTCTGAGACTGAAATAAGAAAACCCCTGAGTTGGCAAAATCACTAGGTTCAAAGCAATACTAGTTTTAAAGATGTCTCATTAAGCCAGTTTGTCAAATCCATGATTAATGTTAGAAAAACATAATATAAAGAACATTAGAAAACAGCCCTACTAATTAGCTAAAACCAGTCATGAAAACATAAAAATAATTAATAGCACCCTAATCAAAGTATATTTGTAGCAAGATAAACACTAAGAGAACACACACCTTTTCTAAGTACTATCTACTATGTGATTGGGTTTAACATACAAAAGTATTTTGATAGAATGAGTAAAGAACAAAAGACGGTTTTAGAAGCTCTTGCATTTTAGTGAATTAAGTGGCCCAGTAAAATTGGACCACTTTCATTTAGGACAGGCTTATAAGAATGCACATGCATGCACACACACCCCCACCCCCCAAATGAACAAATATCCTGCCATTAGTGCTCCAAAAATGATCTACTACAGGAAAAAAAAAAAAAGTTCTAGGGTAGTTGGCCATCTATACTAATCAACTGGATCTCCCGATGAACAGTATTATGAATAATGGTAATACTGCATCTGAAGAGCTCAGCATGTTATTGTGTATGGCCTTGTGTCTGAGAAAAGCTAGGAGATAAGACCTGAAGCCGCCCTTCTCTCTAGGGACAGATCTGAGCAAGCAAAAAGGTTGTTTCTCTGATGGTCATCTGTGCATAAATAGCTGGCTTGGAAAGCAGCAATTAAGGGACACATACACCTTTGTTAAGGGTGGACTAAAACCAGTTGTAAGAGCACATTCCAGCATGTAACAAACACGTAAGACTTAACACTTCCACATTTAGAGATCTCCCAATTATATGAAATAATTTTCTCTATTAAGCTGCACTCCTTGCTCTAGAACATCATGATTTTTACAGTTGTTTCCTGGCAGATGTTCTATTTAAAGTGGGGTTTTTTTTGTTAAGAGTGGGTATGGACACACCATTCATAGCAATTACCAGCAAACTGAGATTACTGATGCACAGTAAGGATAGACAGGTTTCATATAAAGGCATGAAGAGTCTCTGCAGTCAAAGTCCCAAGATTCAGTTCACATCAATGCATGATTGCAATCCATACGCACTAAGCTCCCTCCCTCATCTTTGTCTCTCTACATCTCTTTCACCTAAAATATTTACATATGTGACCTCATAGATGTCAGAGTATTCTTTCAGATTTATCTGGTAAGCCAATGGAGGCAGTGCCCTTATTAAGTAGCCGGTAAGTCTGCAGAGACAATTCTATACTAAATTGCAATAAATACTTCTCTGGGAAAGGCTAAGAATACTGTGGTGATTCACAACAAAGTTTTTTTCAATATCCTGAGAAACTTTAGAGCAATGCCTTAAAGCAGAAACTTTGTTGTTTGACATAGAGATACCAAAACCAAGTAAGAATTTGCAATGAGCATGTGTACTGTCTCACTATTTTGTAAGAGCATACATGGACACATCAGCTGCCCACAGGTATTGGAGAGTTGGACATTTATTTTTGCAGTTATCTGTAATCAGAGTATCATTCACAAAAGAAAAATATTTGGAGCAAGAAGAGCCACATTGCTTGTGACTGTGACAAGTTAAATCATACTAAACTCAGTAGGCAAAGATTGTCCTATACTGGTTCCGAAGTCAGTTAAGGCTTTGCATTATCTGGTAAAAGCATGCTAGCCATGGTAATTAAAAATGTGTAAGGACAGTTGACCTTGAGGTATCATCTCTGTCAAATGTTTTACATGCTTCTCTTTCCTGGCTTTTTACAATTCACACATTCTAACCAACATTCCCTACTTAGAAAACCTGCCCACCTACCCTTCAGTACGTAGTAGAAAAATCCAAACAGGCAAGGCTTTCTATGTGCAAGTTTGAAAAAGGAGGAAGCTTGTATGTGTTACTTTCATGTTTCAATTATATGGATATGGGCAATTGAGGGCTGGATTCTTTGAGTTTGATCCAGCCACACTTCTAGTATGACGAAGCTTTGAAAATGGTATGACAAATCAAAATTCCTCCCTAACAGCGAAACCCTAGCTGATGAAGGAACATAAACTCTTTATGCCATTCTCACCTATCTTCCCCAACACTGCAGGTATTAAGAGAGGTATAAAAAGACGTGTAAAGGGAGAGAAATACTTTCTTGCCTAATACATTTTCATTGTTAAACGCTCTTTCTCTACTCCAACATTTCATTGTACATGCAGTTACCCTTTTGTATGCATAGAAGTACTGTCCTTTACAATATGCAATTATAACATATCCTTTAAAATGGAAACCTATGATACAGTGCAACATTTTAGTTATCTGGAATTCCGTATATTCTTATCACAATAAAATATCAGTAAATTGCTCTTAACTGATAAGTAAATTGTAGTTCAGACACACCTAGAGGTGGCTGTGGCTTCCTGCCCCACTTCTCTGTATAGCCGGTTGGCTGGTCTCCCACTCAATTCTTTCTGACTCTTAAACCGTATACAACAAAACATCTATTTATATATTAAGAAGGATTATCCTAAGTAATTAAAAGTAATAATCTATCACAAAAGTTACCAAATGAGATCCTTACATGCACAATTCACGTTGGTTTTTTATTGTGTTTGTTCACCCACACCCTCATTTGGGAAAAAAGTTCATCATTCAAAAGGGGTCATTCACACAGCTGACACTGCCGTCATTGCTGAAGCTGCATGGCACTACATACAAGCTATAAGGATCAGGACTTCAAACCCTAATAAAATGTCCAAAGTCCGACATCTAAATACTTAGGTTTGATACTTATCCTCATACAAGCATAGGATTATCATACTGACCTTCTTTGTAAAGTGCCTTGAGGCCTATGTATGAAAATGCTACGCAAGCACTAAGTACGGTGTTCCTCCCAGCAAAAGGTGGGTGCTGAGACTGAACTGGGTTCAGTCTTTCTTCAATTACATTACACTTTTAGAACTCAACTGTGTGGTGCACTTTAAAAATGGCATGATAATGAAATATGTTAATAACTATTAACAACTAATAGATCTGTAAATCATAGCTCCTACTACACTGCAAGTATACTGTATTAACTGGCTCATCTTTCTGAGGGAATCAAACCAGAACAGATTATTTTTAGCATTCACAGATGCTGATTTTATACGAGGATTAAAGAGATTATGAAAAAGCAGCTTTGACATATTTTGCTTTATAGATATTTGTAATGCCTTTACAATGTAAAATACTTTGCATAGTGCCTTCTAGCTAGAATCATAGAATCATTAAGGTTGGAAGAGACCTCTAAGATCATCGAGTCCAACCGTCAACCCAACACCACCATGCCCACTAAACCATATCCCCAAGCGCCTCATCTGCACGTCTTTTAGATACTTCCAGGGATGGTGACTCTACCACTTCCCTGGGCAGCCTGTTCCAGTGCTTGACCRCTCTTTCAGTAAAGACATTTTTCCTAATATCCAATCTAAACCTCCCCTGGCGCAACTCGAGGCCATTTCCTCTCGTCCTATCACTTGTTACTTGGGAGAAGAGACCAACCCCCACCTTGCTACAACCTCCTTTCAGGTAGTTGTAGAGAGCGATAAGGTCTCCCCTCAGCCTCCTCTTCTCCAGGCTAAACCACCCCAGTTCCCTCAGCTGCTCCTCATCAGACTTGTGCTCCAGACCCTTCACCAGCTTCGTTGCCCTTCTCTGGACACGCTCCAACAACTTGATGTCCTTCTTGTAGTGAGGGGCCCAAAACTGAACACAGTATTCGAGATACACTAGATACATAAAAGCACTTTTTAAACGTTAATGAACTGTAGCAATTTTGTTACACTTTTTTTTTTTTTTCTACCAGAGTAACAGAGGCAATGAGAAGAAAAGTTGTCATCAAGTGAATCAGTGACAGGACTTGGAATAAAACCTCAATGCCTTTCACTACTCACTCTGAAATATTTCAGTTGAGTGAAATGTAGAATAATGCCTCAAAATGTTTAATAAAAACACCATATGCTCTGTTTCCAGAGGTCCGGCTAGAGCAAGGACAATGGCATATTTTGGGGAGGGCAAAGGCCCGATCCACGTGGATAACGTGAAATGTACAGGAAATGAGAGATCCCTGGCAGACTGCATTAAGCAGGACATTGGGACGCACAACTGCCGTCACAGCGAAGACGCGGGGGTGATCTGTGACCACCTAAACAAGAAGGCCCCCGGGAACAGCAATAAAGGTGAAGCCCCGTTGTGAGCGGCAGACCAACAGGTTCGGATGAGGAACTGTTACGGTAGGAAGAGACGGACGTAAACAATCCCACCTCGCAGAGGAAACAGTTATATCAAAAGAATTATAGAAACAAAAGTGGTGGGAAATCGTCTCTGCTTACACCGTGTTATCTTACTGCTGTGCCAGCTGYGCAAAGGAATCATAAAGACTATTCCAATGATGCAGGGTATTTGTCTACCATAGTTTACAGCAGCCATGTTTCTTAAGTTATATGAGGGACATGAAAATGCAAAAACCTAGACAGCTACTTTCAACTTTCCAAGTATAGGTTATCTTCAGCTGAGGACTCAGACCCAGGTGGTATGCCAAGCTCTGCATCCACTTACATGAAGTAAGGAAGAACCCTGTAAAAAAATCCTACACTTCAGAAGCAGAGCACAAATGTGTAAATTGCTCTGTGATCACAGTCAAAAGATCTCAGCTAAAAAGAATTTCTGAGAGAATTCAGTGTATTTTCCCCAAGCAAAATTTGGTTGTTAAAAACTACATGAAACAATAACTTCAACCTTTGTGGTTTTTTTTTTTTTTTTTAGTTAACTCTCATCGAAAATTGGCTACTTTTCATTTTGAGTTAATGCTGTCTACATCTCCCTTCCTGGTTTAGATTCTCTTGCTTCTGTTTGTGGATTGAGGTTACTACATCGTCGACAAAAGCGAATAATTGGTGGGAAAAATTCTTTACGGTAAATATTTGGTAAAGACAAGTAATTTTGAATAGAAAGCTTCTAAGACATGTATTTGCCATAAGCGGTTTGCCTAATTTATGGTTTTATTGTAGGTTTGTTGTTTGTTTTTCTTTTGGCTTGTCATGAGGTAGATGCAGAAAGATACTCAAAGCAAA
The DNA here is from genome assembly GCA_035582835.1 of Phoebastria nigripes. Classification (NCBI taxonomy): domain Eukaryota; kingdom Metazoa; phylum Chordata; class Aves; order Procellariiformes; family Diomedeidae; genus Phoebastria; species Phoebastria nigripes. The sequence goes on from JAYKAV010000778.1 coordinate 2,317,708, forward strand.
TTTGGTAGGAAATTAAAAAATATTCATTGATAAATACTTGCAACATTAGTTGAAAATCTGTAGATGCTTATGGGTTTAGTCCTTGATTGGGTTAAACTTCTTACTTTCAAAATAGCCATTTTACTTTTTTTCAAAGGATATCTTGATATCAGGATGTGAGCTATATGAAGAGAGCTATGAATATAGTACAAGGTTTTAAATGCTGCCTACACCAAATAAAAGGCCTGGGTATGATTCACTGCCTAAGACCTGATTTTCCTTCACAAAATAAGCCTCGATGATGACACAGCTATAAACCTAGGCTTTTTGTTAACACTTTGTTCTTAGCTTTTAATGACATGTTTACATTTAGTCAATATAAACAGATTAACTGAATACTACTACTACTACTACATGCTACGATAGGAAGTATAGGCTTTATTTGCTTAACAGTTGTGAGTAACCACAAAAAATACATATTCACAGAAACTTACGAAAGGGATTGTAAAAAATATACTTATAGTATCATTACAGGTCATTGTGCAACCTATTTCAAAGTACATGCACAGCATCAATCAATCCATTTCAAAAAAGCCACTGCCTAAGTGGAGGAGCTTCAAAGAACAGTAACAAGAGGGAGCCCAGAAAAACATTTAAATGCAGTCAGACAGAGCAAAGAAGGATTACTTACCTTAGTAAAGAGACAAATGAGAATAATAAATAATGCATTGTACAGAAAAAGAAGATCGAGAATTATTGTCTAGAATATATGTACAAAGGACACTGGATGAAATGAAGCGGTGACAAATAATGGATTGCACAATTAAGTCAGAGCAAGAAACTTGATCTCATAATAAATAAGCACAGGGACATTAGATGAAGCAAAAAGGTGAGAGAAATCCAATAGTGCACTTAGAAATGCTTCAAAATCAAGAAGAGGAACATATGAACAATATCAGAAAAGGACCCATTGTCACAAGAAGTCGTTAAGACAAAGAACTTGACAAAGTTCAAAAAGGAACTGGATACTTACATACATACCAGGAAATCTAAAGCTGTCCGAATTACCCCATTTTGGAAAGACATACTAAATCCCATCTTCCCAAACTAAAAAATGTCTAAATTTTTTTATGCTTTATGGGAAGTAAATTTCTCCACCTTACTTTAAAACATTTGGCACTGGCAACTCTGAGATAGGATGCTGGAGTAGATGATCCTGGGCAGCTCTTGTACTCCAGCATACCTATTCAAGTTGACAGTAGTCAGAAAACACCTAAGCCTACCTGTTGCTTATTCTTGGATGTTGCTGTTGCTTACAGGTGCATCTCTCTCCCTTTCCCTTCTCTCTGATTCCATATTTTGCTAATCTATTAAACTGGCGAAAAATAATCCATCCTGTCTTCATAGGCCTGCAAATATGTATCCCAGATCTACTATACAAAACAGATGATCACAGGCTGAAAAAAAGGTGCTAATCTATTAMTTGTGGTTTCTACAGTTGCTTTAGACTTCTTGGTTTGCCAGCTTCCCTTTTCAAACAGCTCAGAACCGACAAAGATATTAACGCAGACAGGAAAGGATGCTGGGTTAAGCTTTTCAAGAAATTCCCTTCTTTCCCCTCTCCAGTTGACAGGAAATTTCTGGTTTGTTGACTTGGACGGTATTTGGCGAGGAACCCATAGAATGTATTTTTGGCACAATGAATGCAATCTGAGAAGGGAAAATTAAAATAATTGACAGTGGGAGGAAGCGCTCAGAGCGCTGGATGCCCAAACAATCCGTAAAGTAATCCTGACCATTGTTAAATGGAATTCTGAATGCTGCAGGAATATAAAGATATTCTCAACTGTTACTCAATAAATAACACTGTTTGCAAGCTATGTCAGTCAAAGAAACTAAATAGGATTTACATTCAAGGTAACTGACAAGCTACCTTACTTTTCCATTGTTGCACCCTGAACGCAATGTCTTCTGTCCTCTGTAGGGGYGGCTGGCCATGGCAGGTTGCACTCCGACTGAAATCTTCTCATGGTGATGGAAGACTTTTGTGTGGCGCTACTCTCATCAGCAGCTGCTGGGTCCTCACTGCTGCACATTGCTTTAAAAGGTAGGTCTCTCTTCAACAGTGAAGTGTATTTTCAGACTATTTTGTTGTTCTGGGTATAAGCAAAAACATTCCAGTTCAAGCCCACTGAAAACTGTTCCAAAGAGTTGGCCTTTGGTTTAAAAAAAMCCTACTAACCAACCTCCTCTCCCTCCAAATAAAAACAAACAAAAAAACCCTAAATACATTGAAATTATTCTGAAATTAATCATCATTCACGAGATTTATATTCACAACTTCAGCATTTCCGTGAAAAAACATAGACAATACTTCTGACATTTTAACACAGCTTTCTGTTCCAACAAAACTGCAGCTTATGGCTTTCAGGTTATAGTGAAGACAACTGAGCAAACATCAAACACAGGGACTGTAATATTTTGGATTGATAGATATTGGCAGTGATAGACATCTTTACTGTAACACTGCAGATGAACTAGTCCCCCCAAACTCATTTTAGGGTAAACCACTATTCTGTATTTTGCTGAGTCTAATAGGAAAGTAAATCTGTACACTGGGTGCTAGCAAGACCGAGCTGTTTTGCTTATTCTTCACAAATAGGCTGGAGCAACTGCCTTACTCTGTTATCTCACAGTACATAAAGAATTGTCTTTTGCAGCCATCTAAACAAAGGTCCCATCCCCTTTAACAAAGAAATAATTGTCTAAGCGGTTATACTGGTATAATTCTCTGACACTGGCATCTAATAAAACTATGCCAAATTCAGCTCTTTTCCATATGTTTAGCACTGGTTTGCAACTTACACTCCCTTGTAAATCACATTTGATCTACTTGGTCTAACTTCTTCTGCAATTCTCAGTATTAAGCTATTATCTAGCTTTTTTAAATGTCTTTTCCCATTTTTGCAGAAACAGATATTCTGTTACTGATAATTCTCCTATTCAGTTTTTATGATATCCCCTCTTCAGTAATTTTGACATCAAGAATTCACTGCTGATGAAGTTACTGTAGTATAAAAGCATCAACTTGCACAGTAAGGAAGCTGGTCTAGTATTTTAAGCTTTCAACAGCAATTATTTCATTGGAATCCTTACAAAAGGTTGCAGTATGGGTTGGAATAAAAGCATAGAAGAACGGCATTGCAGTTTTGTGGATATTTGCTAGAATTTGCTCAAGTGGGCTGCAAATGTTTTAACTTTAGACTTAGAGCCCTTCCTTTTGCACACTAATAACTGAAGAGTCAGATGTACTTTTACTCAAATGTTACCTTTGTGTTACCTTTGCTTAGCGCCAGATGCACATCTTTTCATTTTCATGTTTCATGAAAATCATGAAGGACTTTTCTTGGTAATATTTCAAGCTGAAATGGTCAAACTCAATAAAATTTCTCCCTACTTCAACTGATGTCCCAGATGTTTCTGTGGAACTACGAAAGCACTTTAGTTGCTATCATCAAAATTTATAGACAATGGCTTCCTACTTCCCTGTTCATCATAGTGATTACTAAGGATGCAACTTAAGCTCTTGAGAAAGCCTTTGATTAAAGGCTTGAAAACAAGACAGTTCTTTCTGTTATTTTACCTCAAAGATCCTCTTCAAGGAAAGAAAAAGGGAGGTCACAGGAAGCCAGTTATGTTTTCTGTGTGCAAATCAAGATCTTAGTTACCCAACTCTTGGCCTTATTAGAACGCTTTTACAAAGTTTGGTGAAACAAGTTAGTATTTGCTGTGCTGCGCTGCTGTAGTTGCAGTGCATTCTTACAGTAAGCACTCCCCACAGAATACATCACCTGTTCTTCCCAGTGGCTTGCTTACATAGCTGGGGCTCCAAGTCATTACTGAATGTGCTGCCAAAGCTGCCCATTTTGGATACTTTGCTGAACACCCACATGATGGGGYAGTGTTACGGATGAGCAGCAGCATGGCTGGAGCACTGCACACTGTGATACTTCCAGATTGGTGCAGCCACTCGAGGGTCTGTTACAGGCTATCCTAAAACTGTTACATGTGGTCTCAGGGACCAAAGTATTGTTTTGCCCCAGATGTTGCATTTAGAACTGTGCAAGCTAGATCTAAGCATGCAACTCCAACAGCCTGTGGATGCACTACTGTTTACTGTAAAAGAGAGAAGGCACCTTTAGCTCGAAGCTGACATTGGACAGACTGGGCTGAACTTCCTAATGATCTCAGAGTGATTTTAAGGGGCTGGGTTTCCAAGAGCTATCTATAGATCAAGCGCCTTCTTCACATATTTTCCACAGACAGACAAGAGAAAGGCCAGTATACCATTTCTCACATCCTGGAAATTGGAACACTGCTTAAATAACAAAAGTGGGCTCATCTGTACTATGGATAAAAATTAAATACAATTTTATGCATGATGATTAGAATTGTTCGTCAGCAGTATAGCAGCATTACTGGGTTTTGTAATTTCATAGACACATAATTTAAGATAAAAAATTGTTTTAATCTATTTTTCCTTTTATAACCCACCCATCTTATTAGCAAGTTTTGTCCTGAGTGGTTCTGACAGCTATAGAGAATTTGCAGGTCTATACATAAAAAAATATTAACTTTGGATAATTAGAAATATGAGGCATAGAAAAAAAGGAAATTACAATGACCATGATGTTATTTTAGGAAATACTGTGTTACTTGAACATTGTACTGTTCTAGTATTATAACTCTTATTTAAGTGCTTCTTTAGGCATTCCTGAGTGCCCATGTATACTTCAACATGGTCCAGGTAATTTTGTTTTGAAAACTAGGGACCCTGAGGCACAGTAGAACTAAATACCTAGTAAGACACCAGAAACCAAAGCAGACACCAGAATTAAAATCCAGTTTTCTCAAATTGAGCATGAATGGTGAAATGAATTCAGGTGTGCCTTCAATGTCAGTACATTACTTGACTGGCAGCAGGATGATATTAGCATGGTGGCTGATTACTAATCCATCCTCCAGTTAGCTGGAAAATAAGCCTTCTAGGAGGTGCTAAGGTCAACATTGCCAGGCTGCACTAGAGCTTAAAGGCATGCCCAGCCCAGCCATCCAACAGAGGAGTAATACCCTGAAAGCAACATAATTTTCCACCCATGAAGCACTCCCAGACTTCTCTGCCTCCACTCTTCAGACGTGATGTGTGTGGTGGTTCTCTGCCATTTCATAGGCGACTTTTAGGTGAGGAAGACTGGGCACCCCTGAGCTAGACTACTTTGCCTTTTTTACGTACTGATGCTCTATTACAATATTTCCACATTTGGCAAATACCAACTACTACAGGGGAAGAAATATAATTGTCTACAGATGAAAAAATCAGTTTAAGAAAGCCTTACGTGTGTGAATGTGCACGGAAATATGGTAAATCTGTGCAAAGACTGCTCATTAAGCTTCTCACTAGAAGCCTTGTAGCTATTAAAGTTTCATACATTTGCATGAGAAGCAGCACTTCTCATTCTATTAAATGTTTAAAATCAGTACTTTTAATTAAGATAAGCTTTCCTGGATCTCCTTTCTTCATTATTCTGCTATAAATGACCATCATTCATAACACAGAAAAACAGCAGGAACTTATTAAAGGGAACACTGTTCCTTTTGTCAAAATCAACAATGTAGCATTAAATAGAAGCAGCAAGTTTTCTACTATACTATCTGATATATGGTTGACAGGAGAGCACTCATTATCACTAGTCATAAACAACTTTCCTTCATGCTTAGGCTTACAAATCAAAATAAACAAAAATCAAGTTCCTTCGATTATTAAATCAGTTTAGGAAGGAAGGGTGTTCATTTCTCATCTAAATTACAAACACCTAATACATTTGTGACTCTGTAGTACTCTGACTTCTGTGAGGTTTAAAAAAAAACAAAAAAACAAAAAAACAAAAACAACAACAAAAAAACCCCCACACAACTCCTTCCCCCCTTCAAATTGCATTAAAGATAATGGATAGAGTACATGGTAAATCCTGTAATCAATGTTTTGGATAAAGCCTATAAACTAAAATGCAGAGGCACCCATTACATTAAAAAAAAAAGAAGAAGAAAGATTTATACCACGTAAAATTACCTTTCTCTACTTGAGAGCCAGATTTCCACTGCATCACTGATAATACACATCTGCAAAGTACTGTGATTGTGTTTGTTTATATATACAAAACCTATATGTCAATGTACACAATGGTTAACTTAGATGGGCAAATATTTATTGAAGGTAAAAAAGCTTTCATAACCCAGAAACTATCAGCATAGCACTAATAGGTGACTTGCTGTACAGAGCCAAAAGTGTATCTATAAATTATAAGAGAGTATTTTCAGTGACCTTTTAGAAATGTTTTTGGCAGATTGTGTCAGGCAAATATATATTCAATGCTAATGACCTTGTACATTTGTATTCCAATAAGACACTCAGATGTGTACCAAAAATTGTTAAAATATTACTTTCAAGCATTCAAAAATCGTATCTAGCAATACATTCTAGGGTACAGAATCCTATTTATGATAGCTTTTAAAGGCAATGAGATCAACAGTTATAAACAATCGATGTAGCAAAAATTATTAAACTATTTAATATTGCTTAACTGGCAAAGGAAACAGCATAAATTTATTCAACATACTGAGCTCAGCTGCTGTATCATTTAGATTCTTAAGTGCAATGTCATCATGGAGTTATGAAATTTGAGCAGAAAAATATATCTGACATGTCAGTAATAAAAACAACTCTTCCATTTACTTTAGTGGGGGTTTTGCATGTAAGTTAGAGTAATTCAAATGAAAATAATAAAGCCATTTTACCGCAATAGTAACTAAAGTACTTTCTGTATCAGCTTCCTTTTCTAATTCACCCTGAGGAAAATAGATCCTACAAAGTTGGCTAATGCATCAGCCAAGATTGTTTGTAATCTCGGCCTGGGCAAGACATCAGGGAAGTACTTAGTTGGCTGTATAAGCCATCCCAGTGTTACTACACTCTTTAGGTTCTGAGCATTACATCTGTTCTGTAAATAGATTTTGTAAAAGTGCAAGACAGACGGTTTGATACTGCACACCCTGACCATTCAGCTACCTGCCTCTACACTGACCTCTTCCACTTTGGAGAGGGGCACAGGAGTTGCACTGTCAGTGTGTAAAACATTCTATAGTTGGGTGTTTTATTCCTCTCTTTTACAAGTTTCACAGAGGACCAATGCATTGATTAGCTTACACAATAAAATGAGCTACCAGGGTCTGTCAGTTTGGTTTTCATAGTGTATTCAAACTGCTTTATATACCATAGTAGCATTCTTTCTGTCGAACAATCAACATTATGGGTACTTCCATTGAAAAGATGGCCAAAGTGATCAATACACTTGCCCTTGATTTAGTAGTTTCCCTTGCTGCAACCAATTCAGAAATCTTTAAGCTGTAGTTCTAGGAAATACACTACCTATGAGGTTATATAGCCTCCATGTGAAGAGACAAATGACATTTAATATATATACTGAACTGCAGATGCAACTTTTTGCAGAACACAAGATTAAACTAAGGAATCAGATTAATTTCCCTACTAATATTTTTCCATAACTAGAGGAATAAAAAATACTTTCCCCCCTAGTTTGTATATTTATATAAAAATATTTTTCTAACTTTGAATGCTATGGTTTTGCCAAAGCATTATTGGAAATTTTTGCATATGGGCCAGGAAAATTTGCTTTCAAGTCTATCTATATGTAAACATGCTAAATTAAACTCTGAATTATAGTTTCTAAAAATTCCCAGAAGCAATAGCAAGCAAATATATAAAACCTATTCAGTACAAACTACTGAAAAAAGTCACTTTCACAGAAATAATACAAGAAGAAAGCTGTGTTAAGTAATGCCTGTGCTATATACTATTTTAAAGTACTGAAGATGCGTGTAGCCTTACTCCTTGCTGTATTAAGGAAAGCCGAATAGATGGCAGAAGAAAAAACAAAAAACAAACTCACAGGTCACAGATCAGATCACAGCACTGCTGTAAAAAACCCCACTGTTTTCTAGCCAGTGCCAGATCATACTTCTACTGGCTCCCACATCATAGCTCAGAGTAACAATAATAGAAGTTTAGACTGATAATAGTATACTAAGTGTCTCGGCAAAGTATGGTAAGATTAGCCTTTTCTGATGTAAGATGTGTGGCAACAGTGACCCAGGAAGGGATTCATCAGTGTCAGAGCAGAAATTCTTGGCAGGCAGCAGATGGCAAGGATTTGACAGACAATCTATAGGGATGCAGAATTTAGGATTTCACTCATGTCATACTTCAGATGGCCAAATACAGATGGATATATATAACTCCAGAAACTAGTTAAGACCTAACAGCCTTTCTTACTCTGAAGAATCTCCTTAAAGGCCACAAAAATAAAGCAATATATCAGGTGCCAACCCTACTTCCATGGAATTTTGCCATTTATTTTATCAGGAAAAGAATCAACTGTGAAGTCTTAGTGAGCTCTTAAAACTGGCAAAAACRCACAAGATGATCTAGAAATGAGAATGTGAGATCTAGTGCAAGAGAAAGAGAGATTCAAATATTTGTTTTTAAAAAAAGCTTACAAAGAAATACCTCTATTCTAGAAACTTCAAGGGACTGGAGTCAGAACGCCTGCAGAGCCAGGATTCGTGCTTCTGCCTTTTCTGATCTTCTTTTCCTATTCACGCTCTCATTTCTTAATAGAAAATTCCTAATGAAAATTGACTTAGTGATAAGTTATAAAATACTAGCACTTTTGTGGTCAAAACAGAAAGATTAGTAATGTGACTCATACAAATAGAGGTTTTTTCTTAAATATATTTGAGATAAACATACTGATCCACAAATTAAAAAAGCTTTTGAGCTATTTTTTTCAGGGAGGAAATAAGTAATATATTTGGTAGAATACACAATTTAATTTTCCTCAGTTCTCCCTCTGAGACTAAAATCAGTATGAATACTTTTTTAAACACCCCTGTAAACTTTAAAAAGTCTGCATCAGTTGCATCGCTTCACTTCCAGCTGCTATAGAATTTTGATTTCCAACCACAAGGAAAATACAGTATCTGTATTTCACACAGACTACTATGGAGGAGGACCTGGAAAAAGTTCTGTGGTAGACAAGTTACTTCATTTTTCCTATACAGAAGGTCATCTTCAGATGAACAGATGTTTGGTCATAGCCTGCAACTCTCTCTCCTTACAAGCCTAGAAGTGAAATTTTGCTCACAGAAGACCTGAAGGAGATGTGCAGAATTTGACAAAGAAAGCTTTGCAGGCAACCAGGAATGCAACCCACAATTAGAAGAAATATTCAGTGGTATACCTATATATTGTTCAGAAGAAACCTGTAATGTTCCTGCTTTGTCTGCTGCTCCTCAAGCAAGCTTTAGTAAGCTATGGAGATCAGCACATCGCTGGAGGGTATAAAAAGAACAAGTATAGGTTAGAAGGTGACGGAACACTGTAGGGTATTTTCTGCACACGTTATTACAAATTTCCTGTTGAAGGCTATGAGGGAAAGGGAGAAGTCAAAGGAAAAATATTTGGGTTAGCTTAGCCAGATTTTAAAATAAATAAATGTACCCAATAGTACTCCCTTGTTTGCATTTTCCTGAGAAAGGCTTGTTTACATTTTCCTGTAATCCAAAAATCTCCAAAGGCATGCACAGAAAATTGTTATTTCAGCCACAGTAATCATCTCAAAGGTATTTACCATTTAGTCTATGATGTGAAAGAAATTGGGGTCATATTAGTTGCAAAACAAATCTAAGATTTACTGGCCTTCTGTCACTTTGACAGTAGGTGCTTGTGATGCACATATGCTTTGTTTTCCTTATTATAACTTCAGTTAACGTAAGAGGTTTTTATCAAGTTATCTAAGCCTCTAGAATTTCTCAACCAGCCTACAAAGCAAGCTGGAACACTGTTTTCATTTCAGTAATTATTTGGAGCATCACAATGATGTTAGGACTCAGGGTTTCATTATAATTCCTGCCAGTTTGTGTTACCCTTACTAAATACATTTATAATGCACACCTTGCTTGCACCTTTGAAATAAGTGCCAGTCACAGCAGATGGCCATAAGAAACCTTGCCTGTGAAAATACACAAAAAGGAACATAGCCCAACTTGAAAATTCAAGAAAAGTTTTTTGATATTATTTAGGATATACTTGAATATCAATCTAAACATCTGAGAAAGCATTTTTGCTCTTTAAAAAAAACTTTTGGTATCATTATTTATATGAGCAATAAAGACCCTGATCAAATCTGTTTGCATGCTTGGGATCTGACTTTGCATGAGCCAGCCCTATTTGTTTTCACCTCAATCTTAGGTATGGCAACAACACTCGGAACTATGCTGTGCGAGTTGGAGACTATCACACACTGGTACCTGAAGAATACGAGGAAGAAATTGGAGTCCAACAGATTGTGATGCATAAAGAGTACAGGCCTGACAGCAGCGACTACGACATTGCATTGGTGAGGCTACAGGGGCCAGAGGAACAGTGTGCCAGATTCAGTACCCACGTCTTACCTGCTTGTTTGCCATTAAGAAGAGAGAGACCACAGAAAACTGCTCCCAACTGTTACATCACTGGATGGGGTGACACAGGTAAAAATGTTTTAATGATTTCCACCCACCAATCTTGCTACCTGAGGCTGTTTAAAAAAAAAAAAAAAAAAAAAATCTCAAATACTTAAAATAAGGAAATGCTCAAAATGGATCAATTTTACTCTTTTTATATAGGGGAATATTTTCTCTCCTGATCCTTAACCAGGAATGACAACACTTTGTTTACTGAATTTAGTTTGTGTTTGAAAAGTGGCGATTAACCATGTCACTCTAAATCACAGGACCAGTCAGTAAAATGGCCTCATTAAGACTGACAAGCATGAATGAAAAGCTTATTTGTTACCAGGCACACCCTGCACAGCAGCTTATCACCCCCTGCCTCAGAACATAACTAACAGCTCTAATATATTTAAGGTTTTTAAGGTAAGGACAATGAATATTTTAGAAAGGTTCTGTAAATTACACTACTTCAATAGAAAAATGGATAGAAAATATACACATAATAGAATTTCAAATAACATTTTTAGTCTCTCTTGTTACCACTGACATTTTCAATCAGCAGTTAGATTTAATAAGAACACGTTGCCAAAATTTACGAGAGCCACAATGCAATCTGCCATCCAGGCTTCAGCAACAAACTATCTAGTCACTTTTTAGGTCAGTACAAGATTCTTCCTCTTCAAAGGTCTTTGTCCTCTAAATGTTTTACAAATTAATAACCATGTTTTACTTTCATGTTTTTATGGTGTTGAATACAGTGCAAGACAGCAACCGCACTTGAGCCTTTGTTCCACTGACTCATTCAAACTGGCAAGGAGACAAGGCGGCAAGGCCAAATATCAGTTCTTCCTCTTTACATGCATTAATCTGTGTGCACAGATGTCTGGGTCACTGTACTACAATAAAGGAGATAGCCTTGTAGGGTGTTTTTTTTTGCTAAAAACAATTGCTAATTCATTGCCTAGCTTTGTCTAGCTTTTTACACAATTCACTGAAAGTTCTGCAATACTGTTAACTTAGGACATCTATTTAAGGAAACATTAACCACTGCAATAACTGGCTTTAATTACGGTAAGAAATTACATCATCGCAGTACTTCAGCTGAAATGTCACACTTACTATATGAATCATGATTACTTTACAAGTATTAAGATTTTTACTTAAAAAAAACTCCCAACACTGACTTTAATTTCCCATGTTTCCAACTGAAAAAGAGATGCAAGCTATAGAAAAAAGCCAAATGATTTAAATCTTGACATTTTATACGCAGAGCACTGCTTATACAATGCAGGATTCACTACAGATAAAGAAAACCAAAGGACAGGTTCTGGTCACCCCCACAAAATGAAGATTCCTTTTGGTAAGGAGTCCCATTAGTACTCTGGTACATAGAAGTTACCAGGACTGTAAAAGATTCAAATGATACTGCCGATCTCTACCAGAATACACTTGGGCTCAGTAACGTTAGCTCCTCAGTTGAGGTGACAAGCAAACTTGTGCGTACTTACAGGGCATAAGTGTGATGGTTGGCTGGATGCTCTACTGGGAAGCCAACAGAGGATGCAGCACCTGTCAGGCTGAGCTAGCCTAGATTTGAACTGGTGACCTAGAAATGAAGTATTTCTACAGCTTTAGTCTCCACTGCTCAAGACTCCCAAAAATAGCTTCCCCATTTACGTATTAAGGCATATATTCTTATGGAAGACACAAAGTGTGTTTGGAACAAAACAAATTCCAGCCTTGGAAAGATCCAGTGAACACAAGGAGTAAAGCTACATCTTAAATTTTAAGCTTTTTTTTTTTTTTTTTAAAAAAAAAGGCATCTATATTCCATATTTACAGTATTTATATAGTGTTTTAGTATTATATTTAATGCACAGTAGAGTTTTTCAGTATTTAGTCTTTTCAGTCATTTTATTTAATGACAAAACAGCGTGAAGGACTGACAGCAAAAATTGGATTAAATCACATGTTTATATTTCCAAGCCCAATCATCATGAGACAATAATTCGGGTCCTCTTTTCAGGAAGGGCTTATTCAAGAACATTACAACAGGCTGCCATCCCCTTACTTCCCAAGAGGGTATGTGAAGAGCGTTACAAAAGAAGATTCACAGGAAGAATGCTCTGTGCTGGAAACATCCAGGAACAGAAACGTGTTGATAGCTGTCAAGGAGACAGTGGCGGACCACTGATGTGTGAACGTCCAGGGGAAAGCTGGGTTGTGTATGGTGTGACCTCCTGGGGCTACGGCTGTGGAGTGAAAGATTCTCCAGGTGTCTACACAAAAGTATCATCTTTTGTACCCTGGATAAAAAGTGTGACCAAACTATGAATGTCCGTAATGAAAACCAAACTTTGTTAAGGTTTGAGGCAGGACAACTTGAATAGCACAGACAGTGCACAGCTGGGGCCCACAGTGGGTGGAAACAGACACATTTTCCTGATTCATGTGTTTTTCTTTTTGTTAAATCCAAGCTGTATAGATGCAACCTCTCCAGTTAGGGATTACTATCCAAACAAAACCCCTCTGTGTTAAGGAAGTTTATATATTGCACAAACAGGTTACCATGTATCTAAGATAACGGGAAAAGTGATAGCCAGCTTAGAGTAACATTGGAGCAGGACAGCTGGAGAGTTCACCATGAGATTTACTGCCCCTGGGAAGACTGTAGTAGCTCCAAGCTATTTATGCTCCAAGCTTCTCTAGAATTAATTACAGATCTCAAAATTAATCTTCAGTCTAGTTTATTTAATCAGTTCTTGACTGTTTTCCTATTATTCCTATGATCTTACACTCAGCTCTCTAATTTTGACTCATGTTTCATTAGCTAATGAGACCATTAGCAGGTTGATTCTTGGTAAGTAATTCTGAGTATGTATTAAACGTTAGAAGGAAAATAATTGTCAATAATCAGATCCCCAGCTATTCTGATAAATGTTCTCACAGCTTAGTCTGCATAAAGTACATTCCCAAGTAAAATAGGTAGTACACTGGAAGTTAGTTTCCCTGCAAACATCCGGCACAGCTGCAAGAGCTAGATCACAAACAAATGACCTCTTATTTTCTTTCTTCTAGATAAATATCATTCGTCTTCTTTCTGAAATTCGTAATTTTTAGTACATACAGCATTTCAGAGAGAATTTACTTCTCCTATTTACCACTAGCTGTCAGTACAGTATCAGACTAACAAACATCCCAATTCTCTCATTGCTGGTTTTGGAGGGGCTTTACTCAAGTAACACTAAGAACCTCAGTCAATCCTACAAGAGAAAGTTATAAGTACGTGCAATGCAAATACTGGAGATGTTGAGCCAAAACCTGTCTGAAAAGGTCTATAAAGTCTTAAACTACTATTTTCTACAAGATAATATTTAGACAACTCTCTCTTGCTTAGTTGCAACACTGGTTCAGACTGATCTTACAGGAAAGGTGAGAGTTAGGTAGTTTTTAGTGACTTCTAAAGTATTGACATATTTTGATTCCATTTAATTCCTTTTACAGATACTGTTCCCCACGCTATGAAAACCTTAATGGTTTATTAGAAAAATGCACTGATAGGAAGTTACTCTTGATGTACAAGACAAAAATAAAACAAGTTACTATCCTTTTARAAAGGCTCACCCCACTGAACTTACCACACAGAACACAGGAAGTAATCACCCGTTAGTGCACTAACGGGTATCAGTCTTGGAAACACCTGAGACTAACAGTCAAGAGTGAGACAGGAAAGTTCAGTGCTACCTCTACAATCCCTGTTGAAGGCCATTCTGACTATCTGCAAGTGTATTCTACGTATTACATTAACAAACATGCTTCTTAAAAAGATGAAACGAAAGCTCTGTGGGCCATGAAACACTCCAGTGTGACAAGTGTGGCAGATGTGCGTCACCACATAGTGATTGTGCAAACCGTGACTGTTTTCCTGTGTTTCCTACCCCCAAACACTCCGGCCACAACAATGTTGCATGGCCTTTTGTGAACAAAGTGGGATGCTTGTATTCGTATTGTAAGTGGGCAATCGTTCATTTCTGTATGGTTCTATGTCTCTCTGGTGTTGTAACAAATATCCAAGACAACTCAATTTGGGTACAAAAGTAGCAATGATGTTGCAGAAGCCCATGGTGATTAAAGACTTGGCCCTTAATTTCTCTCCGACCTCAAACTTAGTTTTCAAGGGTTATGACTAGTATAAATATCTTGTTGGAACTGGTGCTAAACTAGTACATGAGGTGCTTTAATATATTTTAGTTTTCTGTAATTCCACACTATTTGAAATAGYGTGAAATATTTTATTTAAAAACATGTCAAAAATCACAGTACTGTGACCACCTACTGTTAGACCTATGTGAAACACTCTGCTAGTGAACTTTAAAACCATTTACGTTTTTACTTATACATAGTCCTTTTAATTAAAGGAAAGGGGAAGTAAATCTGTCAAAATGTATTTACTTGTACCATCAAAGCTTTGCTAAGCAAGACCTGTTATTTTGAGACTTGTGGTGAAGTAGGCTATATAGTGCAATACATGTGTTGTGTACAGGGGAAATAATAATTTTCTTTTAGAAGTTACACCACAAAAATACAATACTTGGGGGAAAATTCAAGTCTGCATACTAAATGTAGTAAACATTTAGATACAGTACAGTAGTTCATTAGTGTTCCTCTTTTAATAGAATGCTTTATTAGATTTTAAAATGTTGCACTACCGTTTTCATGCAGAGAGCATGCCTTTTCAGTTTCTAACATAAAATGAAATTGTCTTTATGTTATGCCATTCTAATTTTTGTTCAATGAGCCTGATGATGTAAATGTATACAATAAAAACTGCCACACTGACTCCAACTTTTATACATTAATCCTGTGGATAATGTACAAGCAGATGCTGCAGGAACATCAGCTCGGTAAACTTCATGTGAGCTTTCTTAAGTGAAAAAGGGTGCTCTTGAAAATATTTTCTTCAAAGCATATAAGCTTTGGGCCATTTTCTCAGAAGTGGAAGTTTTTTCTGTACAATGGAATTCCTAGGGCTTTGTGTACTTTAACTTAGACCAGTAAGGTTGTCATAAATAAGTTTATCCTACACTCTTAAAACTGCTTAAGAATTTTTTTGACCCTTGCTGCTCTCCCCTTTGTTCAACATTTTAAATACATACAAGGTTATACAAAAACCTGCTCTTCAGCCTACACTAAGGGTTTTTTGTATTAAGCAGGTTGGTCACAGTGTTAACAGTGGCATAAACTAAGAAAACACTCAGCACTTCTATTATCAGATTAGATGACCATCTTAAATACTGCTGTGTAATCTATCCAGGTTCCCCAACATTGTGAAGATTTAGTCAGATGCAGTCCCCCTGAACTTCCCAGGTTTTTGTCCATTTTCCAGAGAATATACAGACAACTACAKCAGAAAAAAAAAAGAACAGAAGCATTACTGCAACTGACACACAAATGATGCATTTATCTCAACCCTGAACAACTTCCCCAAGGGGCACTTATCTGTAAGCCACAGATAAACCAAGATCCTATTTTATGATCATTATATGCAGAATATCTATAACCTCAGCTGTCTTACTTCCAGAAAAATTCACAGCACTGTAATAGCTTATATTTAACAAAAAGTCAGTCCTGAATCAATGTGCTCTATCCTTTTCAATGTTACTGCAACTATTTCACGCTTTCAAGTGCTAGAATGTTTATACGCAAGAAGATTTTAATACTGTTACGATTTCAGAGTGGCAATTGCAAAACATACAAGGCAGCTAAAACAACTAGGCTCAAGTAGCAGATCCCAGTAGAAGAAACCACCCAGGAAACAGGAAGTTTGTGGTATCAGGAAAGAAAAATGGTTTTTCTTTGTGCTCCAAGCTGCTGGGTAACAGCAAACACAGTTAACTGCAGTAGTAGAAACCAGACCTACCTCATACACATTAGATACCTGCTCACATGCAGTAGTTCCTATTCCATTTATTTAGCATGGAACACAGAAACTGACCGTGTTAACTTCCTGCAAATGCAACACCAAGCAACCACAAACAGGGAAAAAATGACTTAAGAGTTTGGAAAGAAGTATTTACCTTTATAGCAATGTAAAGGAAAAAAAAAAGACTGGGTTGGGTGAAAGTTGGAGAGGTGTAAGACACCGGATGTAACTGCAGATGGAACAGGGTGCAGAAAAGTAAGGAGCATCTATAAAGGTAAGAGCTAAGATGCAACAGGAATAGGTTGGAAAGATAGGAAAACAGTTGTTTGGGAATTGGGAATTAAATTTTAAGAGAAATCATTAAAAACAAGCCATCCTAAGCCACATGGAAATGAAAAAGCCACATCTTGTAAGAATACCTCTATTGTACTCAAGTAATGAGAGAAAGCAGATTTCACTACCCTCTGTGCATGTGACTGGATGCTCATGGAAAGCTTCAGTCATAGGAAAGGCTATATAACCTCACTAAGCACTCAAAACTAGTAAGAGATACCTGCAGCAAACATCATAGCTCACACTTCTGTATTTGACCATAATCTTGGAAAATTAGTTTTTCCTTCTCTTGATTCAAACCCACTGTTTTATCTTTGCAAGTTCTAAATATTTGATGAAGAGCTCAAAATTGAATATTCACAAATCTAACCTGCAGGCTAGATCAAGCCACCAGGCCAATTTATTCAGGTGGAAATACCAGTGACCTCATCTCTTGGCTCACACAGTGGACTAGCAGGACAGCTACACGGTCCTCCCCTAAGTTACAGACAGTTGCACACAAAAGGATCCTCCGTTATAGGAGGCAGAGACAGGACAGTCAGTTTTCAAACGGCAACTTGTATAAAAAAAAAAAAAGACGACAATTCAGCTATTATGCACTGAAATTGTTAAAATAGATTAAAAAGGCAGTTGCTGTCTGATAAAAGCAAAGGTTAAAATTCAAGGGAATTGACACATYAGACAACCACATCAGTGCAATACCATACAGTAGCTAAAAGCCAACACCAGAAAACCCAAACTTTTCAGCATCATTTCAGAAACCACAAAAATGCTTCTTTCCAGACCTTCATGTCATGTTCTTGAGTTTTGTACTCTGCGTTAATATTGTTTTAATGCATTCCAGATCCCCGGAGAAATTGATCCCCAACCCTACTCCTGCTTCTTCATATTAGTTTGCCTACACCTGGTTTTCTTCATGGGGTCAAAGCCATGAAGCCACAAAAAAATTGATCTAAAAACCTAAGGAAGCCACTCTGCATCAGGGTGCCTGCCAGAACAGCAGCCACACTTGTACACAGTGGTAGCACTCTCCCACCCACACCTTGTCCCTGGGATAGCAGCAGCTCTCTCCTGGCATTTTCTTGTGTAAGACAAGCAAGTACCTGCCCTTGTAGAATAGATGCGTTAACTTATTTTCTAAAAGCACTAAGCTTACTACAGAAGTCCACTCTTCTTGGAGAAAAGGAAATTCACAGTACACGCTCATGACTGTTGGCCACCAGGCCTGGCAGCCACAAACTTGGAATCCTAAGGAGTAAAGATGTCATATGATACGGTTGTACACAGAGCTGTTTAAAAGGAAAGAGTAATCACACACCACCGATTAAACAGGTGTAGTACCACTTATTATAGCTCCACACAGAATATACATTCAGCTCTACTTTGGCAATGGCAGGAAAAGTACATGCTTAAAAAAAAAAAAGGAGAGAAAGATGTTTCCTATGACAGCTCCCTAATCTCCCTACCAGTCTATTCCAAAGTGTGACTAACATGACCATCGGAAGTAACTTCCTCAGATCTAATCCATGTTGTAATTAAAGCCCACAATTCCACCCCCATCCACTTCAAATAGGAATCCCCCCCCTCAGTTGCCAAGTACTTATCAGTAATTGCACTGCCTACTGATCTCAGTTCAAGCTTCACAGATTTTGTTTCCCAGTCCTTTCAAAGTCCCCCTTCCCCCCTAATTTTTCAGTTTGCAATGATTTGCAAAAAATTTCCTTATTAACTGGAAGATATTCCACAAGAGATTGTGCCAGCACGGCTGGTATTAGCTAAGACAATACATTTACTTAAAAGTAAAACATGCATCTTGTCTGATTCTGCATTGATTCACCATCTACTGGAACTCCATATATTCTTTTCTTGAATATGGATTAAATAAAAGATCCCTCAGCAACTGAAATTGAAAAAGCAGCTACATTCAAAGTCACTGTCTCGCCCCTGCAGCAGTAACCTCTGATTAAAGTCACGTGACTTCTGGAACAGCTCCCAGACAATGCATCAGCCAGTCACGGCTTTGCCCTGAAACCATAGAGTCACAAATACAAGGCCCAGCTACCAAAAGCTGTATCCCCACAACAGGCAGGTTTGGCATGTATAAGTAATCCCAAAGAACACGTGCAGGTCTAGTCTTGGTTATCAGCAGTCTTGTAAGGAAGAAGCGACACTTGCAGTGAAAGTTGATGTCTCTTTATTGACTTATTCATACATTTGAATGCTTTACATTGACACATAYACTAAAATTATGACTGCAGATTTCACATTCATTTTCTAGACGTCACAAACTTACCTTCAGCTTATGCAGCACATGTATACTCCTTGCAACAAACTTTCTGACACACCTGAACAGCAGAAGAGCCACCACTGAAGGTGCACATGTCATCGGATTTAATAATACTGCAGTACGGTCAGCCACAAGACAGAGTGCAGCACAGCCACTAAACTACAGAGAGCACTATTATAATTGCTTAAGACTTGGTGACAGCCCAAAGATAGGAGCAGCAGAAGATCCCTGAAAACAGCACAAAATGAGCTAGTCATCCTAACTGTGTTTGTATAGAAGCAGACAAGGCTAATTTTAGGCACAGTAAGCTACATTCCAGCCCCTCTTTGTAAAGATGAGAGATGGCCTGCAGAACATCTCATTTAGGCTCCAAGTCTGAAGTTTATTAAAAAAGCTCATTTCCGTTAAGTCTAAAGTGAAATTAAGATCTAGCCCAAAATTAGCTTTTGCTAGCTCTGCTTGATAACCAGAAATATTATTGCTCACAAAAGGCATCAATTCCAGAAGATCAGACAGAGCCACCCTACCCTAGGTAAAAATTACAAGTTCTAGTCACAGCTACTCCTAGAATTCACAAGTGGAATTTAGCCCCATCTTCTTCTGTCATCACAACTCAAGAGTGTTTTTCCCCTGTAAAAACAAGTTTGAGGCAGTTTAATATCACCACCAGAAACACATACAAGACAGCAAACATCACTGAACAGTATGATACCCTCCTAGGAGTTGTAAACTACTCTGAAACAAAGCTATTAGTATCAACTTGACATCTCCCTCTGCTTCTGCAGTTGCAGATTACTCTTGGTACTCACTTCGTTAAATCAGAAACATGCTTATTAAAAAAGACATTCCTCTTGCACAGACATCCCCGAGAAACCTATGGATTTGGATGCCTCCAGTTTGGCAGGCAAAAGTACTGGCAACATACGTTTTATCACAATCCAGTATTCCTAGCATATCTAATACAGCTACACCCAAGCCCAATTCTTCCTAGTCACACTGACTTATGCACTTGGTTATATTTTTCTGTCAATAAAACATACACACAAACGAAGCATGCCTTAAAAACGAAACACCAAGCCTATACCTTGATTTCAACAGACAAGTCTCAGTAATTTAGTCGCTAAGCATGAATTATCAAATCGGTATTATTCCCGCCCAAAACCTCACTTCTAAGAGCTTATTACGTAACACATACCCTGTCACATACTTTTTGGGGGGAAGGATCTCCAACGGCAACAGACGCGTCTCCATACCTTCAGCTTCTGCGCTCCTAAGGAGAAGAAAAAAAAAAGGGGGGGGGGGAAGGAGAACATGTTTAAAACCTGGCCTCTAACCGCTTATTGAGAAAAAAAGGGAGAAAACAGCAAACCAACCAAACAAAAAGCACAAAAGGGGGGAGACGGCCAACCCCACGGCGCCCCACACCTCGGCCGACTCGGCCTGTTACTTGCTACAGTCAACGACTAATACCCACAAGAGGGTAAAAGTTTTGCCAATTAGCAAGGAACTGCTCTTCCATGCCTAGGAAGGGAGACAGCCACGGGCGGCAGCCCCCATGGAGTCATGGATCACCCCTCCCCACCCCGCCACGTGGCGGCCGCCATTTTCCCTCCCTCACCCCGGCCCTGGCCCTGCCACCGCCTAACGGCTCCCACCCGCCGCCCACCTCACCGCGGGGCCCACCTGCTGCTCGCTCCGCTCCTCTGCCGCGGCGGCTCCGCTCGGGCCCACCCGCGCCTGTGGAGAAGGCCGCGCCGCGGTACCTCACGGCTGCGCCAGCGCCCGGTCCGCACGTACCTCCGCCTCCCCGGCCCTCCTCCCGCCGCCTCGCGCCGCCTCGCGCCGCCTCCCCCCCAACGGTCGCCCCGCGCGCCCGCCAACGGCCGTCAGCAGCACCCAAAGCCAGCGGCTCGGAGGCCCCGCGCCGCGAGACAACCGCCGCGCGCACCGCCGGCAACTCGGCGCTGCCAGGACGGGGCCGGCCCCTGGGAGCAAAGGGGGCGGGGCGGGGGGCGGGGCGGAAGGGCAGGGGCTCCGCCCCCGCGGCTTTGAGCACAACCGGAGGATGAATTCAGTGACCAACTGAGGTGTGGTGGGAATGCGGGCGAGGGCTGACCGCAAATGGGATCAAAACCTTTCTGAAGCTACTGAGTAGCATCCCCAGGAGAAAACGCATTAAGGGATCCATGGAAAAGAGGCTGCAGTTACTCCCCAAACCACAGCAGTTCTCTTCAGCTGGTCTAGACGTTGATGCTGCTTTCTATATGTAGACGAAGATRTATGTATGTATGTCTATATGCGTACGTATGCTCGGTCAAGTCACAAGATGGGCCTTAAATGCTAAAACACTACTATTTGTTATTTGATAACCATGGACTAAGAAGAAAGAAGAGGTCGTGAAAGATGTGCTAGAAAAATGAAGTCATCCCTTTAGGTGAACATGGGTAATTTTCCCTTTCCAGTCCATATAAGCAAGAGTTTCTGGTTAATGCTGGCCAAATTCCCACGCCCTCATTTTAAATTAGAATAGAATAGAATAGAATAGAGTATTTCAGTTGGAAGGGACCTACAAGGATCATCTAGTCCAACTGCCTGACCGCTTCAGGCTGACCAAAAGCTAAAGCATGTTGTTACGGGCATTGTCCAAATGCCTCTTAAACACTGACAGGCTTGGGGCATCGACYGCCTCTCTAGGAAGCCTGTTCCAGGGTTTGACCACCCGCTCGGTAAAGAAATGCTTCCTCATGTCCAGTCTAAACCTCCCCTAATTACCATACCTTTTACACCACAGCATCTTAATTTAAGTATTATTACAGTCATCCTCAGTGCAGGGAAGGGCAGTTTTTTAAAGGCCGGGCACAGGCTGCAAAAGCTGCTCTCTGGCAAAAGCCGCTCCTCAAAGGTAAGTTTGTATTCTGTGCATGGGCATACCGGAAAGATGAGGCACGCGATTTTGGCTTTTGCAGGCCAGATGCCAGTGAATTGACACAGCCAGGGGACTGAAAATCTGGCTCAATCACCTACAGTGGGATGACTTTGTATTTGAATTGTCAGGGAGATTTTGAAGAAGAGGCTGGAAGTGATGACTGGTGTAGTGCAGGAAGCTGCCTTTTGGCTCACATTTTAGCATCCACATTTCTTACCTTTTTTTACCATGGAAAAGATAGGAAATTATTTAAGGCATATCTGTCACATTAGGTGTTTTTCATCATTTTCAGACAATGACGATGTAATACTACTGCTTTAAATATCTGACTATCAGGCAGTATTGTAGAATAATGAAACTGCTGCTGCGGTTGTACAAAAGTGCAGAGACAAATTACAGTCCTACCATGCCCTACAGTCCTACCTGTGCTGTAAGCTAAGCCTCAGCTGTTCTGACCTTGCACCATTTGTGTTAAGGAATTTTATTTCCACTCAGTCACATGCATAAAAGAGCTGGTTCCTGCCTTTAGCTCATAATGTTTTCCTCACAGACAGAGTTCTATAGCTAAAACATATGTACTGTGTTTGTATAAGAAGTTATACAAAAAAATGTTTTTCTGTTTTGTTTTGGTTTTGTTTTGTTTTGTTTTTTTCCCAGGAGTAAGTTGGTTCAGAATTTAGCTGAAGAAAGGAGCTCTACTGGGAGACTTAATACGACAGACAGTCCTGATGAGATAATTGAGGAGACGATAGATTTCTTTTTGGGCAGAAGAGCCCATTTCTCTGATCTCCTGAATAACACAGGTTATAGGATTTGAAGTAGTAATTCTGAACCAAGACCCTATATCATTCTCGAACTAGGCCACTTCTGTTTCATACCTTTTGGAAAAGATCTGATAGTGACCTTGTGCTACTAGATTGATGGCTCTCCTAGGTAGATAGACATCTGAGCAATTAAAAGTACATAAGCCTTATTTCCCATCTGAATTTCTCAAGAGAAAGAGAGGATCAGAACAGAAAAAGGGAAGTGAAGAAAGAAAATACTGTATTAAAAAAGAAAGAAGTAACCTGACAGAAAACAGAGTGGTGAAGACTCAAGCTCATGATATGCTTTTCAAATCTATCACCCTTAATTTGTCTAAATTCCTCCTCCATTCAGGTTTCCCTAGCCCTTGGTTTCAGCTGTTAATTACTTTCCTGTTCCTGTGATTTGTCCTTTGATGCTGACTGTTGTGTTTTCTTCATCCATGTGGTCCACAGAGACAAAAAAGTGTCTTTTGCCTTTGAGCTCTAAGAATTTTGGGATTGGAAGAACTGAAAAGAAACATTAAATAAAAGCAGATAAATTGGAGACAGGGCAGGCAGGTGTTATTTGTAGCAAGGATCTTTTCCCTTTGCTTAGTACCTTTCTGTKATTATTCTACTATTCCACTTTTGTTATTCTTAGAGATTATAGAGATGGGTATTATAAAAGAAGCTTAGACTTCCAAATTATAGGTTGCATCATTTCTCTGTAATGAACGGAATATTTTGTTAACATAGGTTTCCTATTTTCTACACCTCTATGAAGATACTAAGCAGCTTTTGCCCAGCTCGACAGTACACTTTTCTATTCTGTTCTGAATTTGTTGGTAACAGTGAATTTTCCTTTGGACATTCATACCATCTTTAGAGGTTTCTCCTAAGAAAGGTTTTCTCATGTCTGTGTAGGCTGATGCATTGGCACAACTATCAAATCCCCAAGGCAAATAATTTGAATGAAGTCTGCTTGTTATCTTAAAAATAGCAAGCTCTGGAAATGGCAATTTCTGGCACAAGAAATAAAAAGTAAGCAGGAAGCAAAAGCAGTAAAACAAGCAGCTGCATAAAGCAGTAATATTCACTCACAGAGAGAGTAAGCAATATTTTTCATTTCTGAAACATTTCATGCTGCTCCCGTGCTCCTGGATTGTGTTGTAGCTCAGTGTCAAGCTGCAATAGCTGCTAACAAACCTGGAAAAGGACAACTTTTGTGAACATAAAAATCACTYCCACACAGCACTACATTTTCTTATCAGAGTTTATTGTTGCACTTCAGATACCATGCCACTATCAGAATAATATCTATTTTTTTATTTTAAAAAACTTTGAGAAAAATGTTTCCAGCAATTTTCATTCAATGTGAATGACAAGAGTATTACATCTATAAACATTGAAATATCTATTTAATTTCTTCCTGAGGAAGTTTCACATTTTTAAGCAATGAAAAAGGATATTCTGTACAAGATAGTCTGCAAATCATTGAAACTAATTCTTTCTGCACAAGTAGAACTGGGAAAATATCACAGTACTTTCAGGAATGCTTGCTCAAATAATTAAGTGATTTCCTATCACGCTCTGTGTTTACACCCCCCCCTAACGGCCACTTTCTGCTCATAATCACACATTGATTTTTAATGGCAGGGATGTCTGCAGAAACCAAATTTCAGAATCATATTTATGAAAATAAAGGTGAAGCGCACATAATCAAGCATTTGTTAAAGAAATTGCTTGTGCAGTTATCTACCAGGGGAACAGAAACCATGGCTGTGTTACCAACCACAATAAAATATCTGACTTTGACTAGCAAATATAAATTTGTCATAATGAATCAGTATTTTTTAAGAATGTTAATATTGAYAGTCTATTTCTGGAAATCAAACACTGATTGTAGGTAAGCTGTGAATAGAAGAGGTTAAACTTTGTCAGATAATTCATGTTGTATGACTTGCTTACTCAGCTGTACTCATGTGCATCCTATGATTTGGGGAATAACACATCTAGCTGTTGTCTGCATGCTTTGCTCAGACTCTTCATTCTTCACCGAGTTGACTGCACATTAAAAGTCATTCTGTTTTTAAAGTCTCCTGTTAAATGTAAGAACATATTTAAATAGAATAGTTCTGGAKGAAAAAAAAAGTGGCTTCATACCATCTTTGTATAAACAAGTAATAAGCGAATATCAGAAATTCAGAACTGCAAAGAGCACCAGCAGTTTGCCTTTACTTCTCTATTGCTTTTGTGCCTGAGACTAGCCCGCCTAGCATACAACAAGCTAATCCCGCAGCACCTTTTCTAAAGATGCTAGTACTTCACAGCTGCATCTCAACAGGAGCTTGGACTTACGCAGATTCAAGATCATGCCCTTTCAGATGCACAGTTCCAGGTCAAGCTACTTTGTTCACAGTATTGACCCAGGTAAAGTTACCACAGGAATCCGCTGAAGATTTCCCTAGGAACTCACTCATTTTGTTCCCTGTTCCCTCCCTTAGGAAGTGCACTGGGACGATGCAAGAGCTCCACCCTGCTGTTCCTCACTGGGACTTGAGAGTCACCACAGCACTCCTTCCTGGAGGATGAACTCTGTGTTTAGCTGCCAAACCAAGCCTAGTCCACCCAAGGCCAAGGCCATGCATGTGGGGGGCTTATCCTCCCAGTGCTACATGGTGACTGCAGTTGGGCTGTTTTCCCAGATCACCAACAATTGTAGGGGGCTCCTTGCTGTACCTCAGAGAGGACTTCACAGAAGTAGTCCACAGATCTGAAACACGTCACCTTGTCTGTTGTAAAATTTCTGGAGGGACAATGTGACCAATGTGCATGTCCCCATTACCGCTCTGTCCTTGACTGCCCACTCATTCTCGTTCTAYGGGGGCCTTGATTTCCCAGAGAAGGAAGACAGAAAGGGAGTTCTTGAACACAAAGAATGAACTATGAATGTGGCTGAAGCCCATTCCTCCTGCAGGTAGGAGGCACTCAATTGTGTGCAGAGGGTCCTCTCACCACAAAAACTTCGGGCACTTCACAGTGCCCGAAGTTTTTCCTATTTTCTTCTATTTT
Source organism: Phoebastria nigripes (assembly GCA_035582835.1). Taxonomy (NCBI): domain Eukaryota; kingdom Metazoa; phylum Chordata; class Aves; order Procellariiformes; family Diomedeidae; genus Phoebastria; species Phoebastria nigripes. Next base: position 2,343,642 of record JAYKAV010000778.1, read on the forward strand.
ATAATTGCTGCTCTAAAGAACATGGAGTAACTGAGGCAGCAGTGCACAAAACAGGAGCTTCGTGCAATCCCTGCAGATTTTTTAAAAATGTTTGAGTGATGTTACATCAGGTTATATCAAGGGTAAAGTCAATCATGCCAGGATGAAAACCCCAGGTATTTTCTCCAGTTATTCAATTTAGTTGTAACAAATCCATATAGATGCTTGCAGGACTCATSAGCTGTCCATAGCATGCAGAGTATTTGCTTTTACAGATGTTCAGAATCCAGAGTGGTTTTTTTATCAAATAATAAGTATTTTAAGACAAGTCAGCTTTTGGGACAAATCCATATGACAGTGAATATTTAAAGTAAAATCAAAATTCTCATTCTGTCTAATAAATAATAAAGATGTTCATCTTAAAAAATGTCTACTCTAGTAGGTCCTCATCATTAATCATGCATATTCCCTTAGCAAAAATGTGCTGCGTAAAGAATATTGTTATATACAGCAAATTTGTCTAGATTTTTTCTTTACAGGCCTATCAAAACCAGGTATTACATAGACAAAATCAATAAATAATAAAGATTACCAGTTAGAGGTACAGTAAGGATCTCAACATCTGTTTTCTATTTAGGGAATAACAGACTGGTTTCCATTCCATTACCTTGAAAGTTAAATTATATGATTACATAAATGTCATAAAACAGCACTGAGACRTATAAAGTTTGTCCACCATTTGATGCATGTTTTTAACTATTCACCTTAAAACAAATTATGATAACATTACAGAGCTACTGTAAAAAGCATTGCATTTAGTACTGTAGTTCTCTTGTTTTCACTACCTCTTCATGCCTTTAGAAACACTCAGAGCCAAAGTTCAATGGAGAAGCATTAAGACCATACTCAGCTGAAGTTTTCATTGATCTTCTTTCTCAACTTTTAAGTACTATTAATTAGACTTTATCTCACATCTGAACTGATGCATTGTGAGAGGTATCATTGAAATGTATCACATAAACGTAAGGCTGGATATTTGTCTTTTCCATGACTAGAGTGTAATTTTCTACCATGATTACACACTGTCTTTATTTTTTTTCTCCCCTAAATCTTATTCCTTTAATACCAAACATATTTAAAATATCTGGAACCAGAACCAGTATTTTCATCTGGAAATCTGATAGATTTTTGCAGCTGATGTAAACTGAAGGTTACTGAAAGATGCTACAATTTTGATCAGGTTGAGGGATCTTGGAATACACAAAGGATAGATTGAAGGCAAATAAATTAAGGAAAAAATAGTGGTGCAAATTAAGGCAATCTAAGTATGGATCTGTTTCTGCTCTTTATGAGTTTTTCATCCACTTTAGTGGAGTCACTCCTGATTCACGGCAACGTAAACGGTATCCGGATCTGACTGCTCATAGAAGCCAGGAGTGAAAGCCTGTTCATTGCACTGCTTCAGTTTGGTTCACAATTGTTGAAGTATAATACTGCTCATAAGGATTATACTGCAACTTTTGTGCTTCACATGTCCAATTAAATTTCTGTTCAGATAATGGCTATATTCTGTATTTTGCCATTTCAGTCAGTACAAAATCAGACATAGTAATTATGGACAAAGGCCCTTACCACATTGTAAGGGTTTCTATGATTACAGGCTATAATCATAGGTAATGTTTTTTGTGTGTGTGTGTGGTTTTTTCTACACTGCTTTTGCCTGTGGCTTCCGGATTTTGCTCCGTGTATTTTGTTGCTGTGCACAGCTAAATCATATATGATAACTGTACTTCTCACCCTTTTTAGTATATACTTTGGGTATTAGCAAGCTGATTCCAAAGGCAGAAGTACACTTGGCGTTTTGTGCTACATTAAGTCTTCTTATTTTATGCAAGACAATAATCAAATAGTAAGAAAAACTGTCAGCAGTCTAACAATGGGCTACAAAACCTACATGAGACACAATACTTCTAAACTGATATATAAAAATGTAAATATTTACCGTGAAATTGGACAGGTCATGTATCTCTGAAGCTTATACCAGCTGCAAATAACTTCCACATATGTGCACAGTAGTCCACAAGTCCACAGGCCCAGAAATGTTTATGAGAAAGATTTGGCCCACCAGAGCTCTAAGAAATACATGTATTTTCACAATCCACATGCCAGCATATGGAAATAATTTCTACCTTTTACTCTTTTTTGAAGAGGTATATCTTACAAGACCTTCTGGTTGACTGGAGACTTTAGGTATGATGACTGAAGTGTGGAAGAGAGATTTCAAAAAGCCTTTTTTCAATGCTATCTTACTTTCTGCAGCTCCTGTCTCAGCCACGATGGCAGGGGTTGTCCCAATTTGTGTAGGAGTTTTGACAGTTCCACATTGTGATCTCTGTAGTAGCTTGACAGAAAAGCCCTGCACTGATGGATACAAAAGGAGATATTTTTATTTAATAAAATGCTGTACTTCAGTTGCTGTGAATTCTAGGTTTCAAAGTTTGTTTCACCTGTGTCAAAACTTTACGTTCTCTTATGCAATTTATATTGTTTTATGCTATCTACTGCATGCAAGTTTAAGCTCTTCAGTTAGGAGCTGAACTGTAAAAGATAATTTCAAGGGAAACAAAGGTTGTCCAAAATGAACACTGAAGTCAAAGCAAAGGATCTGATTCTATTCTCAGATAGTCATGTAAATTAAGAATCACACCAAAACTGATGTAGTTACTTTGAATTTACTGAAGTGTGATCGAAACCAAAGCTTCTAAAATACCTTTGTATATAGGCATGTATCAATTAGTAACCCCATTTTCAGAAGTATTTGGAGTTGAAAAATACAACAATAAACAAACATAGTCTTGTCTTATCTCTGGCCAAAAGCCTTCTCACCCAATGATTTTATATCAGTATGATTCTATTGATGTAAAATTACTTATAATGTAAGTACTGTGAGAAAAAAATCCCAGCTTACTTGCCACATTAATACTCACTGCTGTTCAAACTGTAAGTTTTTACTTGCATTTTAGTCAAGCTAAATGAAATGGGAATACAGGACAGAATAAACATAAAAGTTACAGCTAGAATAGGAGGCTAAACTGCCCTTGGGTACAGGCTGCAGCATTTGATCTGATGGAAATGTCTTCATTTGAGCATTTGTCTGGGGAAGTTATTTATAAAATTCATAGAAACAGAACCTAACCTCTCTTAAAACTGGATTATATGAGAGTCTGCATTACTTGTCATGGTCTAACTACTCTCAAAGACAAGGGACCAGACACAAATACACATATCTGATCATGACTGAAAAAAAACCATGCACTGTGGAACCTCTGCTGCTTAAGTCACTCAGGTAAAGGGGACAGGTTTCCAAGTGAATTTCAGGGGTGCCAAGTTTATTTTTCTAAGCAGTGCCAAGTTTTAAAAGGTGTTTTTTTAATGACTTAAATTTTTCACTTTTGAAATAAAGAACTGAAAAAGTCTATGCACTCCACAGTGTCCTGGTTTCGGCTGGGGTAGTTAATTTTCTTCCTAGTGCTGTCTTAAATGTTTCATTTGTAGGGAAAGGTAGTCAAATAATTAACGTCTACTTAATTTTGTCTTCTCTCCCTTCTTATGATTTTGCCTGTGTGGTGTCCCATATGTGGCAACTGAATCCCTGTATAATGCCAATGAGCATAATGGTTTACCTCAGAATCCATAGGAGGGTATTTTCTACCTTTGCTCTTTCCAAGACACTTTGTTTTTCCTTCTTCCAGGAGCTGACACCAGAAACCTTTATGTGAATCGAACCTGAAACAAATATTTTGCAGTGTAAAGGCTGTGAGATACTGCAAGGAGGATGCATCTCCCAAGTTTAGACTGAAGACTCAAGAGAGTAAACCTAAGGTTATCAGTCTTATTTTAAGGGCAACCAAATCTAAATGTCAGAATCCAAAGGATTTGTGTACATGTGTATTTATGATGTACAGAGTGGATGTTACATTCCTGACTGGTATCGTTGAATCTGTCTTGCAGCTAATGGCAAAAATAAGGAGAAACTAATTCTCTTTCCTTTCTGTTTATGCATGTCAGCATTCCATGTTCCACTTATGGAAATAAAATTCCTTTCGATTCATCCAAAATTCATATGCAATTCTCACAAAGCAATACTTACTTTGTCCATTTGTCAGAGGTCTACTTCTGTAACAGTCAAGCTCCACATTGAGTGGCTCAGTGGATGATTCACAGAAAATCTAACCCTGAATTGTGTTCTTTGCAGACATTGAAGAATATATCCTACTGACAGCTCGAAGGAGAAGTATGAGAGGCTTTATTTTGCAGTGRTCTTACTTACAGACTAACTGGTATTTTAGAAATGTAGGAACATGTGAAAATGATGATTAAATTAACTCACGTTAGGGCTTCAGAGTAATTATAATGAGGAGAGACTCCCAGAAATTTCTGTACTTCATCCATTACGGTAGACGGGTCAATTCTTAGCTGCTGTCCATCAATAATCAGCAACTACAACAAATAAAATAAACGGAAGTTTAATTTAAAATTCATTATTTCAAGCTTCAAACTGGAACTTCCACCTCTGTCAAACTCATTCATTATATGGAGAGGACTGCCCCAGAGAATGATAATTGGTCCAGTTTTAATTGTCATCACCATTAATGACCCGGGAGCAGAGTAAATAGCATGTTAATTAAATCTGAAATGATATTAAATTGGAAGTTTTTGTGACAACAGAGAAATAGCAGTGAAGGATCTAGAAAGATAAGAAATAYTGGCAGGAAATTGAGTGAGATTTGTCCAGCCAAGAAAAAAGGTATTAATGTCTAGAGAAATAACCTGTAATTCTCATAGACGCAAACATATACATACATATGTTAGAGTAATGTTGAAAAGCTTGTCACTGGAAATGACCAGAAAGACAGAAACCAGTAGGTAGATGTCAGGTGAAATGCCTTACTTCTAAACCTATACAACAATACATAATTGTATGAAAAAAACTTCTTTGAGAATATGAATAAAGGCAGATGTTATGAGGACCTTAAGACAGGGATGTAGATAGATACAGAATGTGCAACACATCTCTAAGGAAGCCAGGTACTGGTAGGTAATTTCTTTTTCTTCTTTTCAAGTGCTTGACCATATACACACTCACAGTAGGCTACTTCAGACAGGGCCGCCCTTTTACCTGGAGATGAATCTTCAGGGAAACAGACACTACCTGAGAATTTTATTAAATGTGATATCATGTCCAAAGGACCCACTGATGGTGCAGCAAGTTTGGGTCTTTGTGACTGTTGGAAGAGAAGCAAGGTCCCAAATGGATTAGTCAAGCATTCATTTCCTGTCATGGAAACACCTCTGCTTTTTCCATCATGCTTTAGTGATGAAAAGGAGGGAGGAAATAGATTTGCAGATGGTTCAACAATCTTCTCCTGCAAGCAGTGCTGAAGCTTGTTTTTACATTTCCATGCAAGTAGAGAGACTAAAATCATATGAATTGCTTCCAGGACTGGATGAAACTTAGAGGTTTGCAAGACTATGAGGTTTCAGAGCATAATCAAAAGGGAGAAAATGTCTTTTCTTCTGAAAGATCTATCTTTGGAATTACCCATATATAGCATGTAGATTTAGAGATGTGGATTAGTGGAAGTATCAGGCTGTTCAGAAAGCAGTAGCTCATTCCAGAAGTCTTTGCAATCAGATGCATGATGACTGCCTGAGTCCAAAAATGAACTCACTGCTTTCCTAAGACATACGCTTTGAAAACAGGCCGTAAGTGCTTCATAGCACAGAGGTCAAAAAACATCCCAAATGGGGGATATTTCCATCTGAAAGAAAAGGAGTGAGGGTTTTTTTCTTCACTATTTAAAAAACACATAGAGATAAATATCTGTGCCACTCCCACTTCTGCCACGCCAAAAAAGACATGTAAGAAAAAGTTTTACCAGTGGAAATTCATTCCAATTCCTGACATTCCCAGGGAGCAGGTAACAAAAAATGCTTCCTCTCAACCTTCAGGGAGGTTGTAAGGAACTGAGGCAAAATTTTTCCTTACTGGTACTGATTTATTCATATCCTGATCTCAGGAAGATGTAATTTCATGCAATTCCTCAAAATATAAGGCATTTCATGTATCAGTGAGGTGGAAAAATTAAACAGCGTAATTTTTACAAAGTAGATAGCTTCATATATAATGAAAATACTACAGATGAAGTATTTTGAGTCACTTTACAGCGTATTGATCATTTTACTGTAATATTGCTGACAGCTGAAGGGATTGTTTAAGTCCCTCCTCTCCCTCTATACATGAGTTACTTCGTGTCTAAAAGTCACCATGGTGGGAGAGGAGCAAGAGAGACAGTTTGGAGAAGAGAACAGCTTAGAAATAGCCCAAGTCCTTCAGCTTCAGACTGGCCATTTAACGATGGCTGTTGCAAAATCAGCTTGATTTCCTATAGGGCTGGCACATGAGCATATCTTTTGGCTCATGAGGGAGTTCGTCATGCTAGGTCCTCTTTTCTTCTGTATGACTGCATTGAAGCAATGAGTTGTAGGCGGGAAATTAACTTAAGAGACAGGAGCTTCCTGAACTTCTAGAGATCTGTCTTGGTGGCCAGACAAAAGAGGACTTTTTGTATGACTTATGAGATAATAAATTAAGTCAATCAAAATTCTAAACACCTGAACCCAAATTCACAAAGTACTCTGAGATTTGCAAATTCTTACCATGTAAGGCAAGTGTGCTGTTACCACTTTTCCAATGAAAAGGGGAACCTTACCTATTCCTGTTACTACTTCTACCACTTACTGTATGCCTGCTGACTTCATAATGGACATTAAGACTTCAATTCAGTCACATGTGTAGAGACCCCCAAATCTATACAGCATTAAAAATTACAGATAACTTTAGCTGGTCTGAGCTGATTTTAGGTCTGCCTTATGTAATTGTTTTATGCTTCAACAGTTCCTTGAACTTGCTAACTAGTTTGGATATGGTCTACTGTATATCATTGCTTTCGCAATGCAAGTTAATCCCTAGTACTTTTACAGAGAAAACATAAGGCTACCAGGGCTGGTTCTTTGCTATCACTGTGAGATGTAAAATCTGGCAAAAATCTGTATGACAATGCATATCGTTCAATATTCATGGGTTACTTTTGGAGAGAAGCTAATGAAAACATAATGTAGAGAATTTCATACGAGTATCATGATATTACAGTATTGTGTTTCTCATGAAGTCTGCAAGGTTGGCCCAAAAGAGAATATGTGGAGAATAATACCAACTAGATGCATCAGAGCTTCCTTGGCACGCTCTGGGAAAACAGAAGGTGCAGACTCAGCCAACTTGTCTCAGCTAAGCGAGTCCTGGATAAACAGAAGGTTCAGATTGCAGCCAACTTCCCTCAACTAAAGTAATCTTTAAATGTTGGGTGAGGAGTAGTGCCAGACACACTGCTAATGTCAGAAAAATCCATTCCAGAAATAAATCTACCAAGGAGATACTGATCATGTGATATTGTCTGCCTGGTCTTGTATATCACATGATGTTCAGGGCTTAGGATGTGCATCTTTTGAGGCTTGATCTTACACAGGGCCAGAAGGAGGCTAATGATTCGTATGTTATATGCCAACAGAAGCTTGCAGGGAGATCCAATTTTCAGGTTGCTTATGTGCCACCTGTACTGAAACCTATGGGTCCATAAACACACACCCTCTGAGGCTCAAAGACACACAGAGAAACTGGTCTTAACACAAAAAATACGTTGAGGATTCAGGATCAGTGATAGATACCAAATGTAGACTATTAGGAACACCAACACGCCGAACTGTTTCAGTGCACGAATGAGTCCCAATAGAGGCTCTGATACGTGGATGCACTGTTATGGGAAGCAAAGTGTGAGGAATTTCCAAAAACAAAGTGTGCAAAAGAGACCCAGTGCTTTGACAGTTACAGAAAAGTCATGTTAGGCAAAACATGAATTCACCTAAAAAACTGGTGATGCCTGAGATGGCAAACACGCTGATGTACACAAAGGCTTTATCTGTATTGCTAACTAAAACAAATCAGAGACAGCTTTCTGGTCTCGAGGCCAAATGGCACAGCATGACCTGGATCCATGTTGCTAAACTCTCTCACCTGCAAAACCAAATTGGTTGTGTCTACACTCCTCAATGGTAATGGTTCTTTTTATCTTTCTAACTGTGCTCTGGAACTGCTTGGCAAGATGCTTTTTGCTATGGGTCCAAACTGTGCCAGAAGTGTGTTATAAATCAAGCAGTATGGACAGCATACCATGACAGTGTGTGAACTCTTGCACAGGTACAGGTTTATTTACTACTACAATCATAGCCTAAGGAGGTTGACACAGTGGGAGATTACTGCATGAAAGGACCAAGAAGTGAGTAAAGACACTGATGCATTTAAATATTAAGGTGTTACAAAACCACTAGATCACATCCATTTCCATGTGGTAATCCCCATTTCAGACAGAAATGGTATTTTTTACGCCCCAAAGTGTTCAGACACCAAAACGCTTCTCAACCCATGCAGGGAGGGCAATATCCCAGATGACTTCCCTTGATACTAGCTGATACTTGCCACCACTCAGAGTAGACAGAAATATTATTAACCAGCTTCCCTTTATTTTCCTTCAGTTTTTCTTTTGGGAACCCAGATGGACCATCTGATATTAAAGAGACCACAAAGCATTGCATGCCTGGTTCTCCTTTCCTCAACATTACTGACAAAGAGCCAGACATATAGCAATGAAGCATGAGCAAATGAAAAACAGCTTAAGTTAAAGGCAGTTCAGGGTACAAGAGAGTTCAAGGAGCAGCAGTGACGTTTCTTGAGCTTCCAGATTATTGTTCTGGTTTGTTTTGCAGAAGGAGCTCCCAGCTGTAAGGTGCTAAGACATGACATCCCTAGCAATGTCAACCAACTACTTAGAATATGGCTATGAAGAATCACAATCAATGTCTTAAAGCATGCTCTAGTATATCTAGGATATCCCTGAGGATCAGTATTCAGTAGGCAAGACTTTTACACAGGTAATCTTTTAGGGTATTATATATATAAGATTAGGATGTCAAGTTACAGTCTTATTCACCTGATAAGGTGGGAAGTAAGTTAGCCATCTTTCAATATGGGTAGCATACCATCCAGGTGCTAGGCATCTCTTTTGGAGAGCTCTAAGCTCAGATGGGGCTCGAGGTCCAGCTGTGATCACCTGGTAGAAGCTGAATTTTAGAGCTGCAGGATCTTCATGTGATCGCTGATGCTGTAAAAGAAGTTACATTGCTGGAACTTTACAGACCACAAAAGTTGAGAAAATAAGACAAAACCAGTTGGTCTTACTGACCTGGCCTTACTGACCTTGCCATAAGTGATTATTTACATTAAAAGTTACTTAAAGTTAAGAAGTAGTCATCTGTATTAATTCATTGAAGATGCTGGGATAAACATTGTTTGTATCAATAAATATTGTTTGTATCAAAAGAAATCAGAAGCTAGACTGATAATAGCCATAACAAAACAAGAATGTATAAATGTTTATTTTCAATAAACTGAGTGGCAGGTTTTGTACAAATGAATCGGGCATAATAAACACAAATACTAAGAAGCTCGGCTTCTAGCAGTTTCACATTTTCTTTTTCTAGCTTACACAAGGTAAATACTCAAAAGGCAAATTTGAACACGGGTATTTATGAGGATCATTGGATAACTCAGGTCAGAAGGGATCTCAGTAGGTTTCTAGTCAAGCCTCCTGTCCAAAGCAGGATAAGCTATGGGATCAGACTCAGGGCTGTGATTACTTCTCATCAAAAAATAACATAAAATACATCATAGAAGTTCTAAGAACTTTATTCTCTTTGGAATTTTTTTTTTTTTAAGTATCTTTATTTTGCCAAATTCCTGTTGAAATCTGCAGACCAGAAGAACAAAAATTTCTTAATCTATCTTGTATTTTGAGCATGAACTAGATAACTGTGTCTATAAACTAATTTTTGTATGTGCTGATTACATAAATTAATCGAGTAGGTAAGCATTTTTACATGCTTATATTACAGGCAGACTTCTGAAAAGGTGGTTTCTGGTATTCTAACCCTTGAAAGATTTTCAGGTTTACATTGACAGATACCTCAGCCCATGGGTGATCATATATGGTGCACTGACTGACGAATAAAAGCTTCTATTATCCAAACCCTTTATAAACATATATACTGAAAGGATATACAGAGAGGATTCAAGGTGGAAACCTGGATTTGTGCCTGCCCATGTTCTTCAAAGTGCATACCTGATACCAGGAATATGCCCGATCGGATGGGTCAATGAGGATGGTGATGATCTTGGCCTTGGGGATGAGGGAAGCAGCTCGTTTAGGAGCGTCCTCAGAATGGAAATAGTTGGCACTTTTCTCAAAGAGGAAGTCAGTGGTGACATTAGAAGGAGTGGGGAAGAAATCCATGTACCTAGGAAAGCAACATCATTCTCAGAATTACTTAACAGTCACACAAAGGTTGACAAATCTGTTAAGCATATTTTATTCTAGAATAATCAATTAAAATAATAGCCTAATTGCCAAATAAAAGCAAACAGAAGTTTACATTATATTTTTGATCATATTTGACTTGGTACTAGCTTTCTTCTTCTCACTACATATAACTAGACATTGCAGCTGTTTTTTGGTAACTGGATGAAAATGTTACGATATTCATGTATCTTCTTAAAATTAGTGAATTCTCACTTTCCAGTCAGAACAAACTCCTATCAAAGTCAAAAGTAGAAAATGAGTTTTCCACATCTGGCCTTTTGCTGACATCAATTACAGTGCAATACAGTAAGAAAAAGATATTCGGTATCAGAATTGCTTTTACTCAAAAGAGAAAAGAGCTCGCTTATGTGGGGAAGGTGCACTGAAAAAAACCCCACAGCTTCATCAGGTAAAAGGTTTCTGAGCAGTGACTGCATCTTTCACTTATTGTTCTGAGAGTCACATTTTTGTGGAAACATGGGTTGTATTCCTTTTAGTTTTCTTCATGAGCTTTCCTCATCTGTTATGAAGTTGCAGTTAATTTCCAGCAATCTCCTATGTCACATACAGACTTCTTTATCCATGGCCCTCAGACCACTTTTCATTATTGTTGAGGAAAAGAATAAATGGGAAATGTTGGTCTTCTTGATTTTTCAGTTAAAGTCTGTATTGATAAAATAAATGCCATTTAAAACAACCTCTTCTGAAGATCATGCTGAAATTTCTTCCAGTGCTTAGACTTCGTTCTATTCATAGAAGTGAACTACTTCTAATACAAATGACGTGCTCTTGTTGGCTTTGAAATTGTGACCATTGCAGCCAAGGCCAGAAGACTTGGTAGGATGGAACGGACTGATGCACATGCAGCTTCCTTTAGGACATGGATCTCACAAGGTGATCATTAGCACCCAGGCACTGATTACAAGGTACTTAGAGAAAAGGAAGGAATCTACAGTGGTTTTAAGAAACTGAACTCTGTGACACCGGATTCTGAGAAGTTAATTCTTACGAGCAACTTTTATGTATACATAAGCAAACATTGTCAAGTTATTGTTTTGTGCTTCTTTGGCATGTGAATGGATACCTGTCATCAGAATTGTGCAAGTAAAGCAGGCTGGCCTTCAAATGACAATTTCCTATGCACTAGATAAGGAGTAATAGTTGTGGATCCATTCAAGGTCTTAAGAGTAGCAGCTGGTAGATTACCTTGTATCAGAGAGACCTAAATGATGTCATGTGAAGGGATGACGGATGGGCAGGTCCCTGCATAATATGCGCAAAGTTGCACTCAAAAATTCTGCTACAACGCTGCACAGCTATTGCTAGTCTCACATGCAGACTGTATGTAAAAAAGCTGAAATAGGAAGACAACCAAACAGAAGAGAATGAAAGGCTGTCACTGTCCTGCTAGTTTATTAAGTGTTTATATCTGCCTAATGCTAATGCAAATATCTGAGAATATGACACTATTTCATTGAACAAACAATGGACTCTATTTCCCAAAAATATTAGGGCTGATTTGATGAAAATGATGAAGCTATACCAATTTCTGCTCACAAATAAAATTATTAGAAACTAATGACGCAACCTGTGTGACCTCAGAATGTTTTACCAGAACATCAACAGCAATGAAAAAGGCCAGCTTTGAAAGAGGCAATGGGCACTAAAGGCAAATCTGCTCTAGATCACGTATAGTGTCATTATGCTGTTATACTGAAGTCCTGGTAGTAGACTGAGTAAATACAAGGCAATGAGGACTCCAGCCTTATAAGGGAACACTTAACATTAAATATGGCACCACACCAAATTTTGGGAAAAAGTTAATTGATTCTTTAGATTACATGGCAAATTTGAARAAAGTAGAAGTTGATGTGGTGTCAGTGAAAAATGGTAAAGAGATTGGACCAGGTGGGATATCAAGAGGTTATAAAGTTTACGCTTAGCATTTCTGCTGAACACAGACTGCAGAACTCTTGCTTAGTACTTCATTCATGAGACAATTATTAAACTCAACAAGGGCAAAGCTGAGAAGGCTTTAGAGAAACTTGTCTAAGAAATCTGTAACAATGCTTACATAAAGAAATGCATGACTGGTCTATTTAGACTTACKCATTTCAAGAACAGAAAGATCAGTTCTCATCTTACTGTTCTGTTGCCTCTACTGGGAGACTACAATATACATTTATACCTCTTTCAAGACGGCAGTATTCAGGTTGCCGAGGGCTGAAAGAACCCTTTCCTGCTTTTGTAGTTAGCCTTAGACTAAATGTAAGCTCCGACAAAGACTAAGTCAGAGTCAGCTCTGGGAAAAAGCTGTATCTCCATAACCATAAAAGAAACTGAACTGATGGTTATTTGTGAATACTCTTGCCTTGAAAGAATCCTAGCCAATTAATGGACTAATGAGGAGAGACCTTGTATCTAATTACCATTTGGTAAACTCATTACATGCCAGCATTAAAACACACTATCATACTGAAGATCTGAGAGATTTGCCTGGCAGACAGAATTCAAATCTAAGAGTTAAGCAACTGCACCAATGGGTGGTTCTGAGTATCCAAGACTTAACTGTGAGAACCTGGCAGGGGCGAGTGGGGCATGTAGTGCAGAGGTACAAATAGCCAAATGGGTGCTGTAGAGGGAGAACCTGTCAAAAGGATGTACCTGGTCTGTACAGGTTGACCACTGGGAGCTTTATGCTCCTGTGCTGTGTTAAGATGAAGGTAATTTGGCACATGTCTAGCAAATTGTATCTGCATGTTAGGGAAGTGGATACGGCAGGAGGAATGAGAGAAGCAGCAAAGTGGTCTTCTAGCAACATGAAAACATTGATTTTGTGGAAGAACTGGCTCACTGTACTTAGGCTRTCTCCCCCAGTGTGGACCCGCTATACCTCGCTTGCATGTCATCTTCTCTGACTTCAAAAGTCCCCACAGCAAGGAGTCAGCTTTCTCATTTCCAGTCATTCAGCCAGCATCTCTGTGTTGGTAATAACTGGCTGACTCACCACACTTTGTAATAACAATCTGCTGCAACAATTATAACTCCGTTAAAACTAAGTGACTTAAAAAGAAATTGGATCTGATGTATCTGCACTAGGACCATATAACAGTGTTCACCTTGTTAATTTTATGGATGAATACAAAGTCAAAGGCAAGAAAACTATTTTCCCTTAAACTGGGGGGAAAAAAAGAAACAAGACAAAACATCAATAATCTTTTACTGGTGCTCCCCAGCCACTACAGCATGTTACCGCTTTTCATCTTGCAGTGCTCTATACTGCAGCGCTTTCTGAAAGAGAAATCAAGAATGACCTTCCGGGTGTAGCTATGTCCGGTGATTCCCCGGTAGCCATAGTGAACATGGCAGCAGTGATACATAGTTTTTAGCACCACTTACTAACCCTACAGACACACTAACGTTCTCCTAATTACCTGATCTTTGAAAAACATTTTGAGAGGCTTTCCCTGTCCCCCTTTTACCTGATTGCTATTTCTAAATCCTATTTAAAGGAAAAAATGCCTCTCCCCGATATTACCTTTTTTTCTCTTAAGAAACAAGATTTCCAACAGTAACATAATTTTTGCCTCCATATATCCAACTAAAAACCACGACTGTCCCAACTTCAAAGGCATGTGTAATGAGAAATACATATTTTGTTACTGTTTTGCATATATTAATATACAGATATTTACAAGAAAGCCTCACAAAAGTTAGTGCACTTATGATCTTCTGTAGTAAGATTGTTATTCGCTTGCATTTATTTATCATTTCAGAAGGACACTGAAGTGTTTTTTTAATCTCACTCTATATACAAACAGTTATCATTACCAACAATAATGTCATTTTTGTATTGTTCACAATATATAAACTTTTATATTTATACTAATAACCCATCTTACCAATCAATCCCCCTGTGGTAGTTATTTCTATTAAAGAACTGTACCTCCTCAAAGGTTTTTGGGCTGGGGGAGTTACTAATGATGGAAGGATGCATGATCAGGAACAAATACAAGGCTGTGGTACCTGCAAATAGGATAAAAGTCCAAGATTAAAGAAAAAGTACACACACACACAYTTTTTTGGGGGTCATACCCGCAGATGGACTAAAGCAGCTTTATTCCATTTTATTTCAGTGAGGGGATGCTGATTTATGTTACCTAAGAATCTGTGCTTTCTGTGCTTTTAAATTGGAAGACATTTAAAGAACTATAAATAGTTAACACAGAAACCGGAGTGCCAATGCTGAAATCTGGTTTTCACACTTTTAATAACTGTGTTTTAAAAATAATTATTGGTTTTTATGAGACTGTCACAAAAATAATTTTAAAATCTTGCACTCAGTAGCTACTGGGGATTGGTGAAGATGAAGGGAAGCACATATGCAATTTTCTGATTACAGAGAAGAAAATTAACCATTAAGTTAGTTTATAAACTACTGCAACCTTGCAATTCAAACTGTCCATTAGGAACTTCTTGACTTGAAATAAGTGCCACGAAATAACAAGTTTCTATAAACAAGACACTTGCAGGACAGACAAGAACTTGCAGTTAAGAATCTGCACCATTTGAAAAACGGCTGTCCTTTCCTCCTTCTGCTTTGACAACATCTTGTCTATCTTGTTGATCTCTTTATCAAAGCGTTACTCATTTTGACATAAAGCCAAAAAAATCCGACATGCACCTGAACCCTGCATTTTCGATATGTGTACTGTCTGTTGTTGTAACTTACATTATTAAACTATATTTAGATGACATCTGGAAATAAAAAAATGCTATTAGATGATCAAGATCTCTACACAGCAGTCTGAGTAAAAAGTGATTAATCGGTATAATTATTTGAACTTACACATAGCCTATCTTGTTGAAATACAATAAAATCTCACCAGTTTTCTGGGGTCCTACAACCAAGAATTTTGGTAATCGATCACAGGTTTTTTCTTTAGACCAGATATCTCTGTGCCGTTTGTCATCACAGGGATTCTAAAATGGAGAACAACAACTAGGAATTTCATTGGTAATCACACCTGATAGGGTTCTCAAATTATGTTTATAGAAATACCAATTTTTCACCCATGTACAAATATTCTTACCAGAAAATATTATTTTCCCTTATGACAGAAAACCATATTATGTATTAAAGAACTATTTCAGTGATTCAGAAAGGTATTTGCAATGTAACCAGGCCAGAAACTGTATCTCTTAAGTGTTTTTTTTTCTGATGAGACAAGTATGTTGAAGAAATGTGGTCTTCATTCTAACTCATTCCTACATACATATAGTTACCCCAGCTACCCAACAGACCCTGGGACAAGATCATTTCTCCTGTGAATGTCAGTATATTCAGCAGAATTATGCCAAAGATAAATTTGATCCCACATACTTAAGATGTGGGAATTATTCAAAATCAATGATCAATTACATACAAATTAGGAAGACTTAAAATTGCTAATAAGTTATCTAATTACTGACTTTTTCTTTTACATTACTGTAACAGCTACCACCCTCTACATGCTGTAGTTTTAAAACTAAAATAGTAAATTAATTATAATTTAAGGATTTCCATTCACAAATACATATTCTGATCCTCCAGTTCAAATCAGTACATAATATTGAACCCTGTTTTTTCATGTGCTGCTTTACAACTGAAGCAGTTTAAATTTTGTTTTAGAAATGCTACTTGCAAACAGTTTTTGACACTGTTGTTTGGCATTACTGCACCGACACAAAGGGAATTACCAATCTTCTAGGCTTAAAAAAATGTAACGGTATTCAGATTCACATGCGTTATAGAAAAAGACACCATATTCAGTATACGTTAGTCACTGTTACTTACAAATTTTTTTTCTAAGTAATTCTAATTTTTCAAGTCATTTGGCTGCAGGCTAATTTCCATTTTTAAAATTCATTCTCTCTTAACGTTATGCAAAATTCTTGACTTTTTTTTCCCTAGCTCAATGTTTTATTCAATAACAGCATGAATTTCAAGATGTATATTTAAGTCCAAATTTGCAATCTCATACTCAGATTCTAAGTCAGCAATTCAATATCCAATGCTAGAAAACATTTGAGTAAGCAAGCTTAAATACATTTTTATGTTTGATTTAGTAAAGCTTGCTCCTTAGAATATTTCTACCAAGTCACCTCAAAAGGATGATATTTGGGATACATATTATCACCGTAGGGACACGTGTACCTACAGCACTCAGGCATTCCACTGAATTGGTTGAACCATCGCCAAGTGTGTGCAAAAAGAACATAACAGCGTTCACTGCTTGGTGCAGTAGTTTCTCTTTAAGGACTGTGCTCTTAGCGCTGGGTGATGGGCTGAAGACCTGCCAACTGCAAGGTCAGTGCAAGCTTCAGCCTTAGCAGGATTTACATTCCTGATATTTTCAATTTGCTCACTTACGAGAGCGGGATAATCAATCAGCAGAGTTGATAACATCAATGTATTAAGTGCTGGTAAACTTCTTGCTTGGGCAGTTCTCAGCCTTTTGTGAATAACTTTCTACTCCATCTAAGCTATTTCTACTTGGCTAGTCAGTTTTAGCATTAAGGTAGCCATGGTCTTAATGCTCGTTTCTCTTTTTGGATGCCCTCTTCTCCTCACACGCTTGGAGAAAAGTTCATTTCTTTAATGGCCAATTGCTAAAATATGCATATACATCTCTCTGTCAAATGCTTCATTCCTGTTAGTTCCAAAAGGAGAAGAGAAATAACAAAACATGCCTTTCCTGCACTTCCCACATTTCTAAAAGCAAGTAAAGTCACAAATAAAATGAATTAAAGATAATTTTAATTACACATCTTAATACATATTCATTTCACAACCTTTCTATGGAGGGTTAAGCAACAGGGAAAACAATCACGTACACTGAAGCTTCAGTAAGCTGTTTCATGGAACCAACTAGTAAATCTAAAAATATTACTGCTTTTCTCTACAAGAAACTGAAACAAAGAACTTCACAAAAAACACCATCAAGACATTTTTTTCGGATCTCTTCATCAGCATGCCTGCCTACCTGCCAGAGAGGGTCCTTTTGCTCAGGGAATAGTTCAAAATACTTGTGAGCCAGCTGAACCGGAGGAAGAGTTTGCAGTTTCAGGTTTGTCCAGGTATGAACAAAGTTGGCCAGATTCACAAAGGTGTATAACCCCAGGCGGTCATTTCCATAATTAGACAAATGTGTCATGAAGATGCTAATCTTTAGAAAACAAAATAAAGAAAGCAGACATTGACTCTTTGTATCACTAGATGGCAGTGTCACCACAGATAATATAAATCTAATTTGCATTTTGCTCTTATTTAGAGCTGCAAGACTTTGATCACATTCGCGTAGATCTTACTGTCCTTGCTCTTCGCTGAATTACATCCTCCCCTTCTCAAGTCAACTGAATGCAATCAATGAAGAAAATTGTGGAATAGGTACTATGAGCTCTATGTGAACTAGGACGTGCAATCCTACCCTGGGGTTGTACAATATTTACATAATCTTTATATAAATTTACTTAATGGAGAATACAGCAAAACCAAACCCCACAGTTTTACTTCAAGTGGAATACAAATGCAATATTAAAAATGTGAATTCTGATTTCGTGGAAGAGTAAAGAAGTCGGAGACCAAGAGGACAGCTGACCTCTATTGCTGTGATTTAAATCTTGTTGCTCCAACTGCAAGTTTTATAGGATAAGTAGCTCATCTCTTCTACAAAGCTATTCTGCAAGCACTGGGCAGACAGTTGAATCATACGCAGAAACAAACAAAAAAAATCTGAAACCTGATTGAGTACTTTCAAATAACTATGCATAAAATACTCCCAAATGAAAAAAAAATAGCTCAATATCCCACCAGTTGTAAGGCTGCTTGTATTTTGCCCTTCCAACACCTTACTGTGAAATTGCTACTCAGACAAATCCTCCCCGCTACATCCCTTGGTCCAAATGCACTCTCACACTCTCAGTGGAAGCAATGCTTGCCATGAAGGTTTCTCACAGGAAGGGCATATTTCGATGCACGTAAACCATGCTGATGAGCGGAGCAGGAATACACAGACAGCCAGGATGGTCTCTCAGGGACTGAGGAAGGGCTGAAGACTGAAACCTGTTTTGCAAAAAGGTCCATTTTCAAAGTAACTTTTCACTGATGAAACCGTCTGTTCTTACACTAAAATCTGCAAACCCTTGCCTCTCTAGCAGTGATTTTTTTTCGAAGTTTTTTTTAAAATAGGAGAACTCTCCCAAGATAAATTCTCCAGACTAATTTCCATTAAAAAATTAGAAGCATGACTCTTTTTATAAATAAATCTCTAATGCCATGAATGGGCAACTTGTATTTAAAGTAAAACTTGATGTAAGCCACTTTAAAAAGAAAAAGGCTTATCATGGCCGTAATTCTGAAATTAGTTCAGGAACTGAAGTTAATCTTTGGTAAAGGAATTCCAGCCTTCAATTTAAAAAAGGAAAAAGAAAAGAATGAAAAACTGGAATCTACAGCTGTGTTCTGTTGTTTCAGAGTATTTAAAACACAGGCTTCCTTTGATATAAAACGTTCAAAGCTACTGAACTTCTATTTTTGAACACGTAACTGTAACACTACAGTACTTGCAGTGAATGGACACAGAAAATGTGTTTTATTAATAGCGTCATTTGGTGACACCTCTTGCCTTATAAAGTAAGCTGAGGGCTTCAGTTTGTCTGACTCAAGAAAAATCAGAAGATATACACTGCTAAATCATGAGGATACAATCTGTCTTTTCAGATAGGACTGAGATTGAAAAAAACCACCACCCTCCCCTTTAGGCAACCAATAATCAGCATTTTGCCAAATGTACAACCTTTTCAAGTTTCCTTTTTTATTTCAGTTCTCAAAGCAGGAACAGACCAGCCATAGGACTTCGTTGTTCTCAGCAAAGATACAATCAGAGGGTTTCCATAAAAAAGGTTAACTTGTTTTCTTGACAGCCTCTTTCTTTCCTACAYGTGGGTTGACCTCTGACATTTATAATGTCAGTTCACCTCCTGGCAGCTCCTCACCTGCCAACAACTACAGCACTGCACTGGAAGAAAAAGCAAGAGAGCTTGAAAAAATTGCTMGTTCGGGGAAAATATGTATTATTCTTTCCCTGAAGGGAATATCACTGTAATTTTAAGAATGTCAGAGTGGAGGCTGAAAAATTGATCGGACGTATCATCATAAATAATTTCCAGCATATGAAACTGTGTCAATGAAGGGGAAAAATATATCAGAGACCTTAGTTCCCATTTTACAGTTATTTTTTTATGTCAAATATTTTATGGTTAATTATTTACAACAAAAAGAAAGGTGATCAAATGCTGGTTTAAAACATAAATGAMTAAACCTTGTAAAGAAGTCCAAGACTTAGTGTAACCAAATACATGATCTAATATACAACTTTACCTTTGTAGAAAAGGTCTCCTTTACTTCTATATGGCATCAAAAATATTACAGATCAGCTGATACTATCTTCCAGGAAAATCTGACCAAAAGTTTTTCACCTCCTGTTGATACTGTACAAACAAATTCCTAGTAAAATCACTACCACTACCTGTGTAAAATTAGCAAACTACAATCCTGTGCTTCATGGAACAATGAAATATTGCTGATCCAGGGCCTAATTCACCTGATCTGACCTGAGAACTACTTACTCTTGCTTTCAGCTGCAAAAGGTCTTTACAGGCTAAGCTAGCAGCTTGTGTAACCAACAGGAGCGTGATGCTGCAATGGTCACATTTACATTTCTCTGAGAATGATCTTGGACCACTTTGCACGCCAGGGACCCCTACGAGAGGTGGCTTACACTACATGACGCCACTCTGCCAGCTGCTCTCTCCTACTCCAGGGGCTATTCCTGCGAGTTTGTCGACAACAGCTACGCAGCCTCGGCACTGGGAGAGATGTATAAGCTGATCCTCCGGTTTCCCTGGCTACAAGGAGAAAATGATATCCAAGTGCCATTTTGAGGGATTTCACCTTGGCGCTGGCCCAGCTGCAAGGGATGGTGTGTTGCTACCCACTTCCCTGCTTTCCTACCAAGCTGTGCAGAAAGATGGAAACTCATATCATTACCCTTCCATTTGCAGGTGTGCAGTTTCACACCAAGATAAAACATAATTATTACTTTTTGCCTTCCATATTGAGTTATGATGCTTTGTTTTACTCTATCGTACCACATTCTGTTTCACTCAAACAAGTTCTAACTAATGAGAATGATTAGCCTTTCTGTGCCAACTAATAGTTAGCACACTATGCTATTAAAGATTTATTCTCTTAAAACCACAGATCAGGAGACATAAAAGGAATCCTTTGGGGGCATCTCGAGAGGAAGATTAGATCTAGTAAATAACCCTATTTCTTCAATAATCTTGCACCTCTGGGAAATGCTGTAAAATATAAATAGAGCTTCATATATTTCTTTATTCCTTCTTCAAAAGGGAAGCAGCTGTGAATGGATTTATATTTACTCTAACAAGCATCTTAGCCTCCCTTTCAGTTAAAAAGAGGTTATTTGATTTTATTATTTCCAGCCCTCTTCTCAAATAATTTCTTTCAGGGCATCTCAGCATTTTCTTTATCTCAGTGCGAGAAGGATCACCCTTTTTAGCTGTTCCTCATAAACAAGCTATCATCTTGGTTGCACTTCAATGCACACTCTCCACAGGATTTAATATCTTTCATGAGGGGACTGAAATGGAATGCAGACAATTTTTAAAATGATTGTTTGGGACTAAATCTGGCCTCTGGGCAGCAGCTCCTTTCTTGCTCCCACCCACCTTTGGATTGGAGTAGCAAAGGTGCTTTACTCTGCCTTCTCACAGAGCCTTATAGGCAGCTGTATGACCTGCTCCTCACAGCTTCTCCTCAGCATTTCTGCACTCCTTCTTCCCCAGAATAAAAGGGCAGAGGGCTATTTCTGCTTTGCTCTCCTTCCCAATCCCTGATTTTATGTGGGATTCTGACTAGTAACTGTGGAGACGTAGGGAAATGAGGACAAGCACTCAGGAGAAACAGCTTTTATCTTTTTGAATGCTCATTCTGTGCTGCATATTTCCTTACTACAAYGACATTTCCCAATTAAAGGCAATAGCTTCTAGGTCAACAAATTAGAGTTGAGACTGAGATTGAGTTGCTGCTGTTAAATCACATGTATCAGGAAAAGATGAACCAGCATGATCTAATTTATGTATCAAGAACAGAGAAAATGATAGATGCTTGACAAACAATGTACACAAAATGAAAAAAATGCAACAAGTTACTCAGCTTCTAGCGATGGATGTTATTTTAGCAGGCTGGATATTTTAAAAAATATTGATCACTACAAAATCAACAGTATTAGGATGCTGCACCTATTAAAATTATACAATAAGGACACTACTAACTAAGCTTCTACAGTCTTGATAACAGTTGTTGTTTTCCTGACAAAAACAGAGGCGCCTGCCTCCCAAAGGAATGACATTACCCTTTCATTCCCAAGCATGAGAAGCCCCTCTTAACAGCTGCTGGCTTGCGCCACGTTTGCGTTCCTGGCTTCTTCCCCCTGGAGCCAAGGGGTCTCTATTTTTGGAAAGA
Source organism: Phoebastria nigripes (assembly GCA_035582835.1). Lineage (NCBI taxonomy): Eukaryota > Metazoa > Chordata > Aves > Procellariiformes > Diomedeidae > Phoebastria > Phoebastria nigripes. The sequence continues at coordinate 2,365,740 of JAYKAV010000778.1, forward strand.
CACGGATGAGAGAACCATTCAATGACAGTGGGAAAGACTTTTTTTTTTTTTTTTTTTCTTTCCTTACCAAGCTCCCTGTGAAGGTCTGGAAGGGTGAATTATGAAGCTTCTCTACATTGGGACAGAAATGATTTATGGTGAGCAAGACTAGCTGCTCTGTTGGAAAACAGCAGAGTAGATATCTTTGTGCTGGGCAACCTGCAAATATTCCCACTCCCTTCCATATATCCTGATAAGAAAAATGTACCTTGCTTCATATTCAAACTCCATTTTACACAAACATTTTGCAGGTGAATAGGCTCCATTTACACCTCACTATTATTCTTCTTCATATTCCTTTTCTGTTTATACCTCCTTAATGGTGTACCGCATCAGGAGGACTTTTTGATTTGGTTTCAGTTACAGTAACAATGCAGGAAAGAAAGCAGAGTGAAACAAAGTAAGCACAAAAGCCTCTAGAACAGTAAAAAGCCCATAGAACAGTAGTCCACTAAGCCAGTGGTCTCCAAACTTTTTTGATCGCGCACACCTATCAGTAAAAATTTTTTGAGCATGCACCACCACTGTATGTATATTTATTTATAAATTATATACTTCTAATACTGAAGTTCCAATATTTTCTTCCCACACCCAAATGGATCATTTTGCACACCCCCTGGGGTGCACATACCCCACTTTGGAGACCACTGCACTAAGCTGTCAGGATCGGACTGTAACCCAAGAGCAGAGCAAAGATTCCCTTTTCAGAGGTTAGCTGTACCCTCTTCAGCAAGCATCAGGGAAGTGGAGGGAGGACTCAGACTTGCAGCGACATTGATGTTGTTAAACAGATTTATTATTATTTTGGCATTTTAAATCTGGAACTAGAAGACTTKGTATAATAAAAAAATCGGTAATAACAATTTCTTACGGACTGGGCACATCTTTCTTTTTTTTTACCATATATAAATCTATTGCAGGCAATCCAACTTGACTAAATTCATACTGTTAAACCAGCCATCAAGGTACTTTTGTCATGGGCACTGTGTCACCCTCCAGTCTGTGCAACAGCATTAAAAGGCAGCACTGAGGCCTCCCAACTCAATGAAGTTAAGCACAACACTTTAAAATGAAGTTAAATTATGATTGACAATAAATTAGGTGATCGCTGCTAGGCACTAGAAGCAGATGCATTACCAATTTAGTATATTGCTGATATTTTAGCTACTGAACAAATGTTTACAGGCCACAAGAGTATGTCTAACTCTCAGAATGCCTATATTCCAATTAATTTGGCATTGTGCACACTGTTTGCAGTTTTGATATTGTCTCTGTGTTACTCAGAAGAGTTTTGTTTCAGGTATTCAGAGACTCAGTAACAGCTGGTTTTGCTCCATTAGACTAACAAAGTGACAGAATAATGAATTAGATTGCAGTCTACGCTTGAATATATGTCTTTAATAGTTGAAAGATATTCCTTTTAGACCTGTATGCTACCAGAAAAGCTGTGTTCAGTTCCACCATAGAAAGATTCCAGCTTGCAACTCCCTTTTTTGTTCTGAGGCTGTCCTGCTGGTTTCAGAGCTGCCATGGATCTGTCCACTTGCAAAGACAGCAAGCCAACTAGTTGAATTTGATTTACATAGCAGTGGCTCCACTATGAATATAATGGAGCCAGGGAAGATTTATAAGATCAAACAAAATTACGTATTTGGTGTAGTTCTGAATTATTAATCTGACAGTCAGGAAACCTGAGTTTATTTTCAGCTGTTGCACAAACGTTTTTTGTCTTTCTCTGTAAATTGCTCATTACCCTTGTGACACAATTTCCCAATTGACAGTACTGTCCAAAAGACTTGACTAAAAGCTGTAAACCACTTGTACAGAGCTTTCCATTTGAGAATTCTGAGGAAGGGCGAAGTTTTCTTATTGCCCACAATTTCAATGCATTTATCGTACACTATTATGAGGAATCACCTCTAATTAGATAGCTAATCCCGTCTGTTCCACAGTCTTTCCATGCTGCCTGTTCATTTAGGGTTTTTTATATTTTCTCTATTCCATCCACAAAATACCAGACTCTGGCTTTTATGGGTGGGTTTTGAAGAACAGATAGGAAGGCAAGGAATACTTGTATTTTGCAGTCAACCAAAATGCTAGGCAAAACTGACTTCCCCCCCTGCCCCAATTCATGGCAACTCCCCAAACTATTGTTGGAGTTCCCAAGAGTTCCTAAAATGGGCATGAGAGGACAGGGAAGAGATGAAACTGTTGCCTTTCTCACTCACCCATGAAGTGGGCCAAGCCTGCCGAACTGAACCGGCCCACCGGAGAGGCCAGGCTATGCTCCCAATGGCGCTACTGTGGGATGCCGACAATGAACCCCACAAATCAGAGCTCAGAGAGGTACCTGCACATCAGTGCGCTTCTCAACACCTTTGTCATCTTTCCTGCCTCTCGTGCTCAGTACGATTAAATATGAGGTTGTGCAAAGTGGGACAGACAGAAAGGCAAGATTTGAGCCTGAATGCCTTTGGTTTTGTATTTTTCTCTGTAGTCCCAAAGCCTGACTACTCATGTTGTTCAGGGTCACATTAAGATACAGTAGGTTCTGCTGATGCTCATATAAATCCTCTCATTTTCAGTGCTAAAGCAGATAATTTCTCCCTTGCTGCAAGTCAATTAGCTTAATAACAGCTCTACTCACTGCAACTTGGGAGAGGTAAAAATTAGAGGAAAATAATACTTAGAACTGAATGCATACAAAGATTACAATTATTTTAAGATCAATCAGACACAGGGCCTAAACCATTAACAGTCTTCCCTCTTGATCAGTACTACTGTAAACCATACGGAGAACACACAGCTGGCTATACATTAGGTTCATTGTTAGGCTGTCAACCATTTGAAGGCTTTCACCAAATTCCTCTCCACAGGGCATTTTCCTTTTTCTTCAGATCTGTAGACACAGTACTTTGTAAGGAAGTGCATGTAAGTGCATGTAATGCAATTACTGTATTCTGTTCTGTTTGTTTTTCTCGGGGGYAGAAAAGGTATAGAAGATTTTAATGAATCATGGTTTTCCCTTAAACATTCATCTTGTACGACAGCAAAGCTCCCCATCTGTATCTTCCACAGTTCAAAGGATATTTTAGGACTGGGTTATGTGTGCCTTCTACAAAGTTAAAATTGAGAAACCTTAACTTTTACTGATGACACTGGAAAAGGAGAAGCATACAATATTGTTTTAGACCATGTCTCTCCTCAAAGTTGCAGTCTTATATTAAGAAAAATTGGGTTTATTAGATTACTTGGATTTTAGAATCAAAAAATACCTTCCACGTCATCATTTCAAAACTAAACAAAACAGATGAACAAATTAGAATAGACTTTAGGAATAAAATCTAAAGAACTGGTAGAAAGCAGATGAGATATACTCCATATTGTTGATCTGCTTCATGAATTTTATTTTTATTATTGAAACTTTGCACTTAGAAAAACAGTAAGCTTTTCCATATAAAAAAAAAAAAAAAAGAATAAAACTAGTAGATCTGTCCTGCGTTTGGCCTGTTTATCTAGTGCAGCATGCTGTCTACAGAAGCAGATGGCATCAGAGATATGTATCGGGAAAGTACAGGATACTCTACAGCTGGGACATGTGTGAAAAACAATCCTCTATGAAAGTCTCCCCTGCTTTCAAGGGCTACATAAAGCATAGAAGTTTATATGGAATCCATGTCTTACCAACTACTACAGGCATGAATATCCAATCAAATTTAATTCTGTATTTCAAATCTTGATAAGTTCTTGATGTCAAAAACACTACCTTGGAGGAAGCTCCTGATACAATTCTCATTAAAATTCTCATCCTCATTTAATTGACTATCCTCTGGTTTTCTGTTTCAAGACAGGTAACAGGAGTTCATCGTCTAGGTTCTTCACGCAATTTCATAGTTGTTTCTGGTTTTCATCTCTTTTCAAATATAATCAATCTTGATCATTTTGATTTCTCTTCAAATTGGAGTCTTTCTCAGTCCTTCATAGTCCTCTTCAGCCAACTGCTTCCAGTTTTGCACGTAAGATTGAGTCTGCAGAGTGTTCTGGATGAACTTGTACCATGGATTTCCACAACTTCATTATACAACTGCATTATTTTCAACTCTATTCCTTCCACAGTGTGTCAATGCCTTAAAGAATAAGGAACATGGATATACCTACGTCTTATCCCACTAATAGGAATGACAATGGGAAGGAAATGGGAAAAATCCCACTGACTTCGCTGTGCAAAATGTGCAGATCCACATGTTAAGATTATTGATTCGTGTACATTCCATGGAATCCAAATACACAAACTCACAGATAGGAACCTTTCTCTTCTGTTACTGGGATATAACATGCTGTTCGCAATAATGCCTTTTTAAATTGGCTTAACTATAAGCAAATTATTTCATAGAACAGCRAACTCATTTTCCTATTGTCTGTGTAGCACAGAGTAAGCTAACACACCATTTGCGTCAACTTCAGTTGCTGGCCATGCAGCCTCAAGGAGAACAAGAGCTGTTCAACATATTTGCCTCTTACTCTGTAGCCTCCATCAGCCCRGTGGGACAGGTGAATGAATTTCAAGTGTTCATCTGACAATAGCTGCTCTAATAGCTCATCTCTAATAGCTGCTCTCATGGGAGAACATGCACATCACTAGAGAAAATGCTGCAATATGCAGTGCTGTCCTTAGCAGAATCCTGTTCCAGTCACAATTTTTACTTTTCCTGGAAAGATGAAGGGTGTATAGCCTTTATGTTTATCTATTATCGTAACGTGTATAGCTATTCACCAAGACAGTCAGATTTGTTATGTTCCTGTTAATGATTGAACAGTACTGTTATATATCAAACAAATAATTTTGCAATAGATAGCCTCAGTTACTCACTTAATCAGGTTTTGGTACTTAAATCCATTGCAACACATGTGCAAGCTAAAAGAAGCTCATTTGTAACTTAGGTCTCTGAAAACTTTATAATATCAGTGCTTTTTGAACTGTTCTAGTCTCAGTTCTTACTTAGCTTATTTTATTGTACATGTTCCACATCAACTACCTACAGAAACAGTGGCTATGGCACAGACAGGTAACTAGTACAGACATATTTTCATAAAGAAGCMATACTGATGTATGTTCCCAGTTGCAGATGAGGAAAAATATACAGTGGCAGAGAGAAAGAAATATTCAAATAGTTTTTATAAAGGCATGTTCAGTTCAGCTATKTTTAGTTTGGCTTGGTTCTTAGGTTTAATTATTTTCAGGGCCGTTCAGAAGTATTGATAGAGTCTTGTCAGTATTGATAGAGATTTACTAGCAAACCTGAGAAGAAATGATACAGTTGATGGCAGTGTCTATACGTACCCTCATCATTATATATAGCTCAAAATCTAATTGCTCACTTCTTTCATCGTTTACAAGACATATTTAGGAGACTGGTACAATTTCATTGTAAGAGACGTTGGATTAATAAAACAAATTTCTGTTCAAGAACTTCACTGAATATTGCAGACAGAGATAGATGAATCTGAAGTCACTGAAGATTCTAACAAGTTTATCAGGAAAAATACTTGCTAAAATGTTTTAAAGTCAGTATAGCACTAGGAAAAATAGTGACAATGCAAAATAATAAAACAAAAGACAGAGAGCTGTCTGACTGGGTAAGATACTCATCACTAAAGACTTCTACAATGCCTGTTTTCCTTGTGGCTTTGTTACAGAATTCCCTGGCTAAATTAGTGCAAGTCACACAACCTCCCTTTAAGTCAATTATTCAACCAATAGTGCGGGGAAAATAACACCAGTATACTAATAATACAGGGTTGCTGAAGGTTTCTTTTTTTTTTTTTTTCTTTTTCTTTTTTTCTGTAAAACATTTTGTGCAAGATCCTGATATAGTACGATCTTGCCTAAGGGCCGCTGAAGTCAGCAAGATCTTTAACAGAAGACAGACATACAAAATATTATTGGAAAAGCAGATAATGTGTTATATTACTACATAGGCTCTTTTTCAGCTTGGTGGCACTTCAGCGTTCTAGATGCCTTATGAACACAATGGGCATAGCTGTCAAGATCACTTTACAGCCACCATCAGATCGCAATCAAACCAGCAGTTTGGGAATATAAACGCATACCGCATAAATACAGCTTGCCAACCACAAGATTAGCTACTCCAACAAACCAACTCTTAGTTCCCATATAAAATATAACTMGCAGAGATCATTTGCAGAGCAGGATTTCCTGATGCTTTTCTTACCTGCAGGACTTCTGACTGTACAATGCCCTGGGAACAGGGCAATAATGCTGGTTCTCATGTCAAAAGCTTACAGATGCACATATGGTCCTGTGTTTTTTTGTGGTTTATTCTGCAGATTGTGGTTGATCTAGCATACTATAAGGAAGCAGAGTCTCTCTTGTGAATAGCTACCATTACACAGCCAAACCGCAAAGAAATTTTGGGCTTTATTCTTAGGGGCATTTATTTCAGCGTACGGTACTCAGTTTCGAAAGCCTCAGCCTAATAACTTACACCTCAGAAACTATATTCACTTAAGATCAGTTATCCAAATTAAACCAGGAAATGTAATGAAGGCCTTTGTTAAGATTTACATCTAATTTACACCCACATTTTCCATTTTTGGAAACTAAATATTTATGTATTTATTGTTRAGAATATTATTTAGCTGACACTGTAATGATTCCTAGGTAATGTTTCTTCTTCGTAGTTTTACATCAGTGAAAAATAACATTTAGAAAATGCCTCATAATGGAATTTTTGCATCCTCTGAAAAGCTGGGTGTTTCACATTAAGAAATCCCAGCAATTTTAATGAAAACACAGGAAAGCTTATGAAATCCAAAATGCCGCTTCATAATTAGACAAATTCCTAAAGCTACTTAGTTTTCATTTTAATGCCTAATCTTTGCCCAACTTTGACTTGGAAATTATGGTATAAATACACGTAATACTCAAAAAACACAAAGATGCAAACCCTAATCTTTAAATTGGTTACATGCCAGGCTAATGCTTAGAAATTTAGAAACTGTTTATAAGCAGATATTTAAACCCAGACGCATCATCTTTTCAAAGGCACTCCTTAAAAGGATTGCAACAATTTGTCTTGGGCAAATTTTGGCCTAATATTCATTCACAGYTGTAGTTAGACAATAGTGCATTTAACTTCTATTCTTTTAGCCTGTATTGTATTGGGGATATCCTATTTCTCAGAACTAGGTGATCATACAGTCCACATTGCAATGCATAAATCAAAGATCTAATTGTAATATATAAAAAGACATTACTGTACTTACATTCAAGGATGTTAGGCAGGCATGATCATACTTCTCTAATTAATACGAATAATAATGATTGATTGTTTCACTACTTATCTTGTCTTCCCCTCCATTGTCTTCATTCTTTTAATTTGAAAGGCTTATGCCTTGAGCAACCATATTAAATCTTGCTGTTTCCCTACTGTTGTAAGACGGTAACATAGTTTTTGGCTAAGTTGTGGCTGTGTTTCAATATGGAATACAGTTTGTCCTGACTCAAAATGTTGTTACTATGTGTCTTCCTCTAAGTCTCATTTGTTAAGCTAGTAACTCTTAGTTAAAATCCATATATTGCCAAAGCATTGCTATGGTACCAATACCCTCCATCCAAGGAATTTTCCAGGTCTCACCTCTGTTAACATGCTGTGCCTGAAATAATATATATCAAAGTTAGGACTGGGACTACTGCCATCCTCTAGAAGGGAGACCACATATGTGCTGAGGAAGTGAAGTTTTTATTTCCTAATTCTGCTATGTGAACATGAAAAAGGAGAACAAAACACAGTAGCTGCTCTCAAAGAACCAAAACTATAGCCGGAAAGAATTTGAGGCTTGAAAAATAGACCTGCATATAAATTGCTGAAGTAGCTGACAGAAGCTTTTTTCCTTTGGACTTCCATTAAACTATGGAAGATTAAAAAAGGGCACAAAAATATTTAGGCCATTATTCCAAAGGATTTGAGTGGAAATATGTTTTGTTCCCTTTGGTGTTCTGAAAAAATGAGTCTTAGTGATTACATTTGTATAAAACGGGTAAATTTTATTTATAGGTTTCATTTGGACTTCAAATGAAAAACTCACCTAAAAGCTTGTCTAAAAGGTCAGTTTTGATGCAACTGACCTAATCCCATGCCATTTTGAAGTACTATACTGTTCTCTTCTGTCAGTATTCTGTAGTTTCATAGCCTCGCTTGTTGTTTATTCTTCCATTAAAGATAAATGAAAGGTTAAGCAGATGTATTAATTACGTGGTTCATTTACTTGGATCTTTTCTTTGAAGCTATTATGAATCAGCAACTGAAAATTCTCAAAACAGATTTAAGCCCAAGCACTCCTTGCTTGCAACTTTCTCAACCCAATCAGTGTTCCCAACATTTCTGGTTATGAATTTGGCAGAGCAGGAAAATGGACTTCACCTGAGGTGCTCGTCTCATAGTAATACCAGTTCTTAACACTTGAATTCTTTTAAAAATTAAATCTCAGGGTTCTTTCTTCATGCAAAAGTGAAGATGAACAAGAAAGGTTGCTACTACTGCATTACTAACAAAACAGTTGTGAAAAAAAGTAGAGATTATCTTTGTACAAGTAATAGAACATACATTATATTAGATCTTAAATTAATTAACTGAAAAAGCAGAAGAGCTCACTGTGACTAATCATTACTATTTGGGAGACCCAGCTGATAGGCCTTGAGGCATTCAGTAACTTCTCCTTTAACTAATTTTTTAAAAATATTTCAAAATTACACTGTACTTACTGGATTGAGAACCACTGTGAAGAACAACTCTCCTCCTTGAATACTTTTGTCTAGTTCCTTTGGGCCTCCAGGATACTCTTTATAGAAAATTGTGTGGGTGAATAAGCCACAAGTTTGCCTAGGAAGCACCTGAATTTATTAAAAAAAAAAAAAAAAAAAGATTCAAGAGAAATTCACAAAACAAAAATGCTTATACTTTTAATGAGATAATACATGCCAGATAAGTAACACATAACTGATAATGTTCCTTTGTGATAATTGCTGGGTAGATTTGGCATCACAACTTTGCCAGAAGCCAATAATGATCTAGTTGAATTAATACACTGGCAGATCAATAAATAGTGCTTACTGAGAGAAACAACATTTTTATTATCAGTGAAATCATAAAATGTGATGAATTTTTTGGATGTTATTTGAAACTGGAGATTGATCTCAATCAATAAGTTACAATTCAGCAACCTCCTCAAACTAATTTTGTCCATAACACCAGACTTCAAACTTAGTGTTAGGATCAGGTCATCAAAGATTTCTAAAATTTTAAAATACTTTGAAACATAATCTAAAATATGATCAGTCTATATTGTATTAATCAGTTCCACTTTTTATTTGAAAGATGGCTTTGTTGTAAATTTAAACTGGAATTTGAATGTAAATTTTTTTTTTTTTTTTTTTGCTTAGGCATCACCATCAATAATAATTCTACACTGACACATGATGAATTTTGCCGATAATGCTCACATTATAAGAAAGATTCGCTTCTCAATTCAACTGTGCTAGTTTTGTAAGACCATTTGCAATAAAAAGTAGCATAAACAAAAGCATGTATTTTTAAAAACATGCAAAGAACAAGTCTTTTGAATAGGAAGAACTAATAAACGCAGTTAGGTTTTCCAGTAGAACTTAAAAATACTTTCAATCAACTTCAGAAGATAATTTGCTGGAGAGTATTTCAATTATGTCTATTTTTTATGGAAAATCAACAGCTGAGTATTGATGTTCACATATAATTCTTAAACTGGGATTGTTCTCAAACATTTTAGTCCCATTTAGAACATTTATTATAYGATAGCTTAAACTTTTAAAGCATACAAATCCTTTACTTGACATAGACTGTGGCTTTGTAGATACTCTTTATTTCTTGTCGTTTCATTTCTCAACATCTTTTTTGTAACGTACAGGATACTGTGACCACAGATCGTAAATTCTGTGTTGTCAGAAAATGCATGGAATTTGTGCGTTTGCTATAAACTTGCATATACTTTTTAAAAACCTTTGGGTTTCACTGATGAAATATGAGAACAATTCTTCACAGAGGCAGGGAATGAAGCTGTACTGGATGGGAAATGCTCTGCCAAATCTTACACAACAATTTTATTACTGAACGTATTCATCACTGTAAGCCTGCAGATGTAAAATATTAATGCATTTGCCCTGGAGAACTGAAAGCTTGAGACTCCCAGAACAGGTGGTTTTATACAACTGTTCTTGGAAATAGATTTCTGGTCCCAGTGTCCTTGTGTTAAATCTCGTTATGTGTCTTCAAATGACATGTTTTTACAAAAATTTATGAAAGAGATTTCTGGAGATTCTGAAAGTCAATCAGTCTTCCTCAAATGCTTCATGTCCCCTGAGCGTATCCACAAACCCATTATTTTACATGCAGCTATTGCTTTCAGGAGAACAAACTGTAGCTCAAATCTGCATGGTGTCAATTTTTTTCCTGGATGTCTGGAGATCATTTTAGTTTGCTTCATCCAAAAATAGATCAAAACTTCTAAATATTATTATTTTGCTTAGAAAAGTGGTATCCATGGTAACTCAAGGACAATACCAGAATTCTGTTATAAGTTAAGTGGCGGTCTTGCGCTAAGGCACTTGACCCTCCAAAACTGCTTGTTGCAGCCAGAGGTATAACACAGTACACACACTAGGATCTTTCCCATTCACCGCTCTCCTACATGCTCCAAAAGAAAGTTATGTTAAGAACATACCATCAAGTATTTTGGAAAGTTGTTTTGAAACACTTCTCAGATAATAATGACAATGTGTGAATCAGAAATAGCCTACATCCCAGTGACCAGATGGTATTAGCATAACACCTTCCATGTCAGTTGTGTATAACCCCTTTTGGCAAATACTGCTGTCAGTGATCAACGCTGTGAATTATGTAATACAGAAAAATTGTGTGATTTGACTTGCGGCTGCCTCAACAGAGCAGTTTCATAGCCTGGAGGGGGGTGTGGGGTGTGTGTGTGTCTTCTTTCCCTCCAACCTTCTGATTGTTTGCCCTGCACCCAGACTGATCGCCTGGGCCCAAAGCCTAGCTGTGGGGTTAAGCCACAGTGCAAAGCACAGTTCACATTTCTGTATGGCAGGAAGCAAAACGAGGGCAACTGTGCAGCATTCAAAGGGAAGAAAAAAAATATTTATGCACCAAGATCCAGATTCTCAGATGGCATAAACTGGCAGAACTCTTTTGCAGTTAATGGTACTATGCAAATTTAAAACCTGCTAAAAATCTAACCCATAATATTCTGTTAAAAGATGCAAAGTTGACTTTTTCCTTGAGATCTCTGAACCAGTATTAACAGCAGGACTAGAACAGTTAACAGTCTGTTAACTGTTAACAGCGGGGTGCCTGGAGGCCACCTTCATCAGCAGTAACATCATCAGCACCAGACTGATTTTAATTAACAGGATACTGTCACATATATCTTGCTACTTATGCACAGCAATATGTGCTTCTCACAATGCAAACTTTCATGATACCATGCTTTTCCACTTAAAAATAAATTGTTCGTAAAATGGTAGAGTGTTTGTAATATGAACGTCATAAATACAACTCACCATGATATTTTTGTGGATGAAGCCCCGTCTATACCTTGCAGGCTTCAGATGTGGGTATTCTTCTGTGCTGGTAACTCTGATATTCCAGACCTTTTTCCAGGCATCATAAAGTTGAACATGTACTGGATAGACTCCAGAATGGTGCGGAGCCACTGCATAGCCCAAATCAGTTGGAATACCATGTTCCTAAAACATAACAGAACAATGATTGCTTTCAAAAATTTAAAAACTTGATGTTTTGGCATTTCTCAAATCCTTTGTTTGCGAGACATCAAGAACAGGTCTGAAATGCAAATAATGGTGCTATCAAAATATACTGATATGTAAGGGAGATGGAAGGCAGCATGGTGAAGATGAAATGCAGGATTTTAATACAAAAGCCTTTTTAATACATTATTTTTATGAGTATGTAGGGAAGAGTGATATAGATGTATTTTACATTGATTTCTTCAATCTACATGAAACAGAAAGCTGCACTCTCAAGTTCTTGCAAGGAATTTGCTCATAAACTAAGAATTCAGAGAGAAAATTACTGGCACATATTCAACACAACAGGTAGCATTTGGCAGTTACAATAACAAAAGTGTGATTTCCACTACACGTCCCTACACAATTACTTGGATTGTTAGCTGAATTTCACAGAGAGTCACTGCATTTCCCCTCTAGTCCACTCAAAACATAAAACCGTATTCAAAAACTAGCTTAACCATTTTAGTGTCATTTTAAAAAAGGAGAAAAGATAACCACTTGTAAAATTCTGAGGATAACAGGCAGATGTTGTAGACTAACCCCTTTTGTAGTACATCTTCTATTTTTGCAGACTCCTGTCATTTATCTTGTTTACATACTGACCTTGCTGGTATTACCTTCTCTTGACATTCAATATATTTTCTTTCCAGTTTCTGGTTTCCAACATACTCTAATGAATTTTGACACCTTTTCTCCTTTCTTTCCGGTTACTTTTCAAAGGAACAGTATATAGCAGACACTTCTTTGATAGTCTGATTAGCAGAATACACTGTCTATAAGATGATGTTGTGTTGCAATGATTTATGAAAACTGCCTTTGCACAACCTTTGAATTATGTTTAAAGAGTTTTTTATATTGTTTGTATTTGTATGGTCATCTTCACCATATTTTCTAATCATACTTTGTGTGCAAAGGTTTGGGTCTCTTGCTTCAAATAAACTAGCTACTAAGGAATATGAAAAACTCTGTAAGTCTTATCTCAAAGAAAAATGGGTGCGTGACCTTAGTAAAATCATCTTTCTTCATCTTTTCTGGAGGAGGACTGGACTACTGCAGGAAAGCTAATGTACTGGACTGAAAAAGCTTAAATAGTCAGGATTCAATATTATTGTATATTGTTATTCAATATTATGTTATAATTTAAATGTGACAACTTTACTAACACCTCAAAACAAAGCAAACTCACAAAAAGCAGCATTTGCTTCTGCTCTGGAGAAACATGAGAAATAAGACTTTAAAGATGTGAAGCCTGCAAGGGAAAAAAGATGTTTTTTCCTCATTAAAGGGCTACTTTGAACCTAGTGTAATGGTGTGTGTAACAGACAGGTATGGTTTAATCACAGTTGAGAACCCTAATTCTTCTATATTTAAAAAACTGGTGAAATTATTATTTCCCTTTAGCAATTTATGGCACACATAATGGGGCATAAGATTTTACCACCCTGAGGCTGGTGCAGCTTTTGGAATTCTTGTAAGGCTGTACCCCTCCTGGGTAAGATCCAAACACCCCATCAGCGACACTGCTGCACCCAGGGAGCGCGTCATCTGCTGGTTTACAGCTGGGGTGCACTATGTGTAATCTGCCAAACTAGGAATGAGTAAGATCTGGCCTATTGGTTTTACTGCATGGGGAGATAAAGAATGGATATGCCATCAGTTACACAGCTTTACACTATTTAATTCCATCGCAGATATTTCAATTCCTCTTCCTTTTATCTTTTCTACTTCCCTTAAGCGTGCATAAACATCAGAAAGAAAAATCTTTACAGGACATGTAAGAAATTGCATTCTCTAATGTCCCATTTAATCTCCTTAATTCAGCTATAAACAAATATCTGATTTTTAAGGGTTTTTCCCTCAAGTTTTACAATATGCAGTAATAAATATGTAATTAAAATCTTTCATTCTAATTATGAGCCTATCATCTTCAATGTATCAGTGTCTCCATTATTTCTTAGTGACTGTAATTCCCAAGTTGAGCATTTCACACACAAGACACACATTCAGTTTGATAATGCATGAGGCATCAGCAATTTCAGCCTCTTTCAAAAAAGCAGGATACTTATCTTTGTTATTAATTTAAATGCTTTAAGCAAATGAAACATAATGAGTAGCTTCATGTCTATATGTCTATACATAGCTTCAGACATGAAAGACACTTAATATAAGGTATCTGTAAGTATTAAGAGCATTGAAAGTAGTGAAGAAAATAGAAATTGAAGAAGTTACCTAAAACAGGGTTGAACATGAATTATTCTAACAACATACTTTAATGGTTACATACTGTAGACTAATCCCAGAGGATGTCTTAGGYCACACCAGAACTAGAAGAACTAATCTAATTTCCAGTGGAGCTTGCAACAGTACACAGAATCATAGAAAAAAGGGAATTTTGGACACAGGATTTTTAAATTTTCATGGTTCTAACTTCTACTGAAACCCTTTCTTTAAAGGAAACAGTAAAATTGAGCTGGCCTGTACTCAGTACAACTACAGTTTACAGTAAACTTGGTAAAATCTTTGGTCGAAAGAAAGCATATACCTTACTTAAAAGCAAAAGTTTTCAAATACAAATTTTAATTGCTTGATATTCTAGGTCTATACCTTCCTCCTACACTCACTGACACATGACCATAAGCGCACTCTTTTTTGTTCTGGTATTTCAAATCCGTCTGCTCTTTCAAGGAACAAAGTCATTACGTGCCAGCTAAAGAGCAACCAGTGTATTTTGAAAAGAGAGAAGTAAAATTAGGCTGTTGGAAGAGCAGATGTATTTCAGCAAACRAGTTATGTTTGCTGAGATATTCTGATATAACACTTCTTTATGTCTTTACATTGGACCATTTCTTCAGACAAATAATATGTACTATGTATAGCGGTTTGGTTGGTTTTATTGTATGAAATTAACTGTAGAGAAAAGGTAAGTCTGTTTCTCCAGTATCCTCAGACCTAAACATCTGGTTTTATTTTTTCTTATATACTCACTGAAACATTCTTTTTCAGAGCTTTGCTGTGAATACATAATTAGTAAAGGCAATGCTTTTCAAAACAAGTTTTTATAAAGCTGATCTAAAGGGAATATATAAGATGTTATTAGGTATCACCGCAGAAAAGCATCTTTGAAAATGTGGCACACTTCATTAATCCTAACATGCAGCGTTTTTGTAAAGTCATTTGGCACATTTTGATGGAGTATTTATTCTTTCAGAAAACTGGATTTTTTCTAAACAATGGGTTATTTGGACAAATTTTTATTTAGGAAAATATTGAAATAGAAGAATTTTTACCTATATTGACTTTCCAAGATGGGAACATCTTAATTCTTCATTCTGAAAGAATTTTTCCATTCAAAATTTTTCATAAAGTAATACAAAAAAAAATCAAACTTCAATTGAGAAGGAAATCCAAACTGTAGACAAACAGAATTTTCATAGCACAAAATAGAGTGAGTGCAAAAAGCACTTTATCAAGACTTTCTTTTTTTTCCAATTCATTGAGATTAAAACAAATTCTACAAGGATTGATTTTCCAACAAAATAGGAATAATGGTTCCTGAATACCTAAATTCATTATAAAATGCAAAAATATAACTCACTAAGGCAAATTTTTTGTTGAGGATCATCTGCTCCACCAGTGACGATTCATTGTGGAAGAGATGAGGCTGCATGTGACTCCACATATGGGGAAACCACCAAAACTCATCTACAGACCTCAACAACAGGTCATCGCCTTCATCTTCCTCCTCAGTGCCTGCAAAANCAAAACCAAAACAAAAAAAACCACCCAAAAAAAACCCTCTCTGAAGTCTCTACTTTTATTATATTCTTACAAATTTTTGAAAATATAAGAAAGAAATTAGCATAATAAAATGTGACCATTTAAAGTACTGAGGATTTTAAATGTTTTCAAGTACATATTCCTTTTCCTGAAGTAATTATAGCCAAGTAAAAGACTGAGCGCCCCATTTTCACGGCATCTTGAATGCATGGTACAACACTGTCCTCACATGCATGTGCTATATCAGTAACATCAGTAGCTAAGGGACGGAATCGGAGAAATTGTATACAAGACAGTTTAATACAGAGTATAAATAAAAATGTTGACAACTCTTTTCTGGTATTCCTTATCCAAACTAAATTCACTCCCCATCAAACTTCTTTTCCTTTCATTACCTATGATACGTGGAAGTATTTTTTCCAGCAGCTTTTTCAAAATACTATGCATAATACAATTATTTTCTCTTCCCCGCTAATTCTTACCTTTCCGATCATGGCCTATTCAGGAGTTCCCAGAAATCTGCATCTTTGAAGAGACTTAAAGGGTGGCTGGAGCTCACCGAGTTATTTCTCAGGCCCCAGGCCTGCCTTTTCAGATGCTCTCCTGCCTGTTCCTAAGATTGTGGTGTGGAGAACAGGCCCTGCAGCCATTTCTAACTGCGGTGCTGATGAAGAGGAATCACTCAGGCCGCAGCGTACRGCCCTGCTGTTCTCCCACACTTCTCGTGCTGCAGCTACAGCAGTAAATAAGGCAGTGGTGGGGCCTGTCCTCCAACCCTGAGCCAGCTGGCCGCCTTGACGCTCGTAAATCCTCCCAGCCTGCAAGAGAAGCAGCCGCACCCCAGCTACCCGCTGGGACGGGCCCCTGCCCCTGCTCCCCCGGGTGCAGGCAGTGGGGGATGGCCGGGACCCCGAGCACTCCAGAGGCCATTCACGTAATCCAAGGGCAGTGACAACCCACTCTTGGTGCTCGAGCCCGTGCCTCAGCTCTGTATAACCTACTCATAGAGATTCAGCCTGGGTATCTGACAGCACCTAGGTGATGGGAAGTGTCAGGGTCTAATTAGCTGGCAGATCAGGACACCTCCCCTCACCCCCGAGCCCATACATTTATCCTAGTCCCAGTAAGACAGGCTAGCCCTGTCAAAGGCAGCCAAATTTAAATAACCCCTTAATGGGCTGCCATATAAAGACTGTGTGAGCCAAATTTTGACAACCTATAGCTTAACACATCTTCACAGTGTGCCTGCTTACTGCTTTTCTGATTGTTCCTACTCCCGCCAACAATCAACACAACTTGACGAATCCTTTCTCTCTCTCTCAGCATTTTGCAACATCTATTTGCCTTTTTCAGTCTCTAAGCCAAATGTTCAGCTCCGATGCTTTCTGCATCYGTATGGCCATACTCTCACTAACCCTATATGCCTTTTGCTTTTTCCTCTTTCCTTCAACAGACCTTATCTGACACACCTTCACTGTTGTGATTTTATTCCTCATTACCTCTGAGGGAACTACAGCAGAGAATGAAAAATGTGGGCAGACGTATGTAAAGATGTATCAATATTTGTAGGATCATTAGATTTTAGGACTTCACGTGAGTCCATGGGGCCCCGTGTCATATTCACATGCTATCAAAGAAAGTGACAGGAGTGCCTAAAGGTCATACGATAGCCAGATCAGGGAGAAGAAACCGTATCAAGAAAGGAAGAAAGCCACAGCATGGGAYGGGCTGTAACGGAGATAGGCTCAACTCATTCAGTTTACAGCCAGTAACTGGGCCAGTTTGTACTACAAACGTGCAATACCTTTGCCAAATCCTACTCGGCCAAAACCAGGAAACCCGTGTGTGTGTTCCCTGCAAAGCATCTGAAGTGTCAACTGAGGCAAAAGAAATGGTCTGGAAAGTACCTCTGCCTGCTGAGACACTGGCAGGTGACAAACTTGGCAGTCAGGACCATTTTGCTGGGCCATTCTAGGCAAAAGAAAGGGGAGGAAGGGATGGGAATGGATGGAGCAAGTGATGTCCTGAATGTGAAAAAGTTAAGGCATCTCTAGTCTCTCTGAGACACCCGGATTGCAGGGGTGAAACCTGGACATTTACCAAGTCTAGCTGAACTCTGCTGAGCCCAAGAGGGACCTGTGGAGGGACTGTGCAGCCCCAGCTGCTTTCCTCTCCAGCTGTTCAGCTCTAAATAACAGACTTCTTTCCCTGCCTCTTCTCTTCTTAATATGACAAGTAATACTGACCAAGGTGCACAGCTGAGCACAAGAAGAGTTATGCTCGTCCCTCTGCTATGTCACATGCACAGCAGTCGAGCATATTCAAGCTCTGTGTATTTATCTTTGGTTTTGAATAAATCCGGTTTTGGTTCCTAGTCCCAGCTAACATGTCACTTCACTTCCCTCTTTTCATATTAACATCCTTCAACTATGACATTATCCTTGTGTTGTCTTTCGTCTCTCTCTTCCAGGCTCCGATCTTGTCCTATTTTGCATGCCTGTCTTTTTCTTTCTGTTTGACAGTAGAGAGCACCTTCTTTCTTCTATATCACATCCCATTTAAAACCTTATCTTTTATTTCTCCCTATTTCTACAGTGGTTTAAGTATAAAATTATTTTAATGGGTAATATATATTGCTGTACCTCTACAGTAGAGATTAAACTATCCAAAAGGATAAAATGTGGTAGCTCAACAGATCTCTCAGTGAAGTCAATAGAAAATTTCATTTGATCGGTGGAATTTACCACCCAACAACAGGTTGAAAGGAACTGAATTTTAATAAAAGGGGGGGAGGAATTCAATCTGTTCCACACCGGCACCTAATGCAGGCATTGCAGCTTGCTAGAATTACATGTGCCCCATCCCGAGATGTTCCAGCCCACCTAAAATTACCACCTAAATTCTCTGTGTGCTCAGGAAACGGCTGCAGAGAAAAATCCAGTTCACCTATTCTATGTGCCTCCCTTCCCCATTTCCTGGGAGAGGTTCTGTAGTGAGCATTTGAGCTAGCTCAAATTGAATGAAATTATAAAGCAACGGTAAGAGACGTGTTTATTCCACCCTCAGGATTGATTTTACTGTTATCCAATGACACATATGTAACACCTACAGAAAGCTGTCATCCCAAGCTTGGACTGCTTCTTGCAAGGTCTCCTCCTGGCCCTGTGACTCTGCCATTTCTGCATGTCCCAGCTTGCAGGAGGAGGAGGAACATTCCTCTTATTCAGGAAACTTAACAGTCTGACAGGACACTTTTCTGGAGGGCTTAGTCTTTCTCTTAGAAACTACAGCCTGGCTCTCCTACTTCCACATCACTGCTCTACTTATTGGACTATTATGCAAAGAATGAGTACCACCACCTTTTTTTTTTTTTTTTTAAAAAAAAAAAAAAAAAAAAAAAAAAAGAGAGAGAGATGTTGCTGCAAAGAGGCGTTTACAGACTCTGCCTACATGGTTATTTCCAGACAGACTACAGCTCAAACAAAAGGTTAATCCAGTATAATAACTTTAGGAGAAAAATCTGATTCGGAAAATCACACAAATGTATATCCCAAAGCAACCTGGAAGAAAGAACAATTTGATTTTTTAGTTACCCTATTATGAAGGAAACTTCTCTCTACTCTGACCCTTAGTCTCTATCATTCCTAGTTTCCTCATACTACAAAGAACACCATCAAAATGAAAGTGATTTTAGTATTTCATTCTTACCTGTGTGATAAAATTTCCCTGAAAATCCCAGGTTGAAAGTAAAATTTGTAATCTGAGCTCTCAAAAGATTCTGAGTGTCAAGCAGGGCCTGAAAAAAAACAACCCACCATATAAACATATCTGTAGAAAATGACACCTGGCACAGAACTTTAATATAACAATATAAATATTTTTACAGGTATATGTCTTTTCAATTAGTTTTTCTATTTAAAAACAGCTCTTTATATATGACAAAGAAGTCACAGATATTTTCATTATCATTTAAAGATTAAAGACAGCATGCAAACTCCATTGTTTTCCTCATAAAGATGACCAGCTATTAAATACTGTTTTACTCTCTGAATAGGTAAACAAAGGCACACACCAGAGAAAAGACCTTCCACTGATTACTCAGTAAACCTGGGACACAGCCAGGAATGGAATTCAGATCTCTTGTGCCTCCGACCACTGCTCCATTCACTGGGGTGAACAGCATCTATTAGAATGATGTTTCTCTAGATCAGGTCAAGTACATACACAGCATTTTAGTCATGTTTCAAAATTACTGGCAAAGAAAAAAATCCAGAAAGACAAAAAGAAGCTAGATGAAGCCTATCCCACATCAAAGAACTTAATCCTAAATTCCCCCAAATTCTGACTCATTTCTCAGACAGTCAGCATGCTGGCTGTCGGCATACATGTACTTGCACTAAATTAGTACAAACAAAGAAACAGCATGTAGGAAGAAAGGGGAAAACTATTATTCATCAGATACAGCTTCACTCTYTGATTTCAATATGCTCTTCCTCATTTGTTACTCCCAAGATTTACGTATTACTTTTAGGAGTTATCTCTCAAACTCTTACACTGTGCTGTTGTTCGCTCTTTCAGTTTTCCAGGTGTGACAAAGATACCTAGCTTTCCAACGCAAAACAAAACTTTGCAAAGCAAGAATAAAACATAAGAGCAAAAAGCCTCATCTAAAATGAGACTTGGAGTGCACATTTCTCCAAATAGCCTGACTCCAACTGAGCACTTGATAGTTGGTAATTTATGAACACACTGGACTCTTTGGAGATTTGTGACACTGCACACAGCAGATCAGAAGTGTACAGCCAGCTACAGCACGCGCACGCACACACACTTGGAGACAGGCACTCATGCAGTACCTTTGAAAGAAAGGAAAATATTTATACATCAAAGGTCATCAAAGAGTTTTCAAAGTAAATATACATTATAGCACAATGGTTTTAATGAAGTGATTAAAAGCAATACTACTGTCAGAAATTAGTATCTCTAAGCATGTTACGAAAGGGGATTGTATTTAAAAGCACAAAAAGATTAAAATCACTGGAGATTTTCAAAGGTTTAAAGGTCTAGTAGGCTCCCCACTCTTGAAATTCAATGACAATTTGGTGCCCTGAAAAATATGAGCCAGTGATTTTAATTAMAGTTTCTTTGGACATTTTCATTATGTAAGTAATTTGTCTACATTTTTTTTTTTTTTTTAACAGGAATGCCAATGACAACAAAATGTTAGCATGGAAGTCAAGTCCAACTTTAGATATAGGCATAGCACAGTCAGGTTACAGTTCCTTAAAATACGACCCATTTTACAGATGGAGGCGATATTCACCTTATCAGAGAAACTTCTGGGCATACGAGCTCTTCTTCAGGTCTTTTCCAGGGCTCATCTGTATCGGTTCCAATAAAAGTACAATCTCCATCTGCAAACCCTGTCTCTCCATCTGCAAACCCTGTCAAGCCTGTTTCCTTACACTACCATTATCTACAACATTACAGTGACAAAATCAGGCAAAGGGTGACAATAGCAGGGGCTCCCCTGTGCACCAACCTGGCCCAAGGCAGCAGGCCCAGCGGAGCTCCCATTCCCAGTAAGAGGTGGCCACGCACCACAGCTGGTGCATCTGTCCCTGCTCTGTGCTTTGCCTTTCCCAACACTCCCTTTCCAGAGCTGAACATTTTCACCTGGCCCCACTGAGAGACTGCAGCACTGCCCAAAGTGGGAACACAGCCGCTCTCCAGTCCTCTGCTATCCTGCACCTGAGGCCTCAGGGAGCTCACTAAGCTTGTAGCTCTGGCTGGCTCAGGGAAGCTGGTGCTTGGGGGAGCTGATCTGCAGCAATAGAAGAGACRGTCATTCGTCCCTGTTCTGGGGGCTTGCAAATTTGAGTTTTGCTGACACGGCTGACAAAACATGAGTAGTTTCAATTCTGAGTCATCAGTAGTACTTGCCTTGTTCACCATTTCAGCGGACCAGAACATTATGCCTAAGCATATTCATTAAATATATACTAATCACAAAACTAAATCTGTGAAAGAACCATCACTTTTCTGCCTCCTATTTCTTAAGGTCCTCTCAGATCTGGAAGTAACCTGCCTCTCCCTCTGTCGTCTTCAGCAGTGTAGCCCCAGCAACAACAGTATAGGCAGTTTCAAAGAACAGTACTAGTAAGGTCAAGATCATCTTCTTTCACTGGAAAGCCTGAAAAATGTCCTGCGAACAAGGGACTTTCTAAAGGAACGAGTAAAAGCACAGAATGGAGATAATTGAAAACAAGCTTGAGACTTCTGAAGTGGAATATTAAGAGAAAAATCTTGCAACACTGTAACGAGGGCTTTTGCACAGGCTGAGAGTGCAAAGATCACCAAGGAGACTCCTTATTCTAATGAAAGGTAGCAAATCTGCAGAGGATTTATTATGAAAACCATTCTTGAGCTGCCGGGAACCTATTCAATGAAATTTTATCTTTGCACAGTTAAAAATGTAGGAGGCAAATGATATGGCTATACACTTCTTATGTTAACAGTACATATTGTCGAATGAAAGAGATCCTGAGTGCAGCCTGACAGCAAGGTGGCATGAATGGGCTGCACAGTTTTTTCCCTCCAAATTAAGTTAAGAACTGTGAGCATTTTTTTGAGCTGACGGTCTTATGCTGTACCTTTCTAACACCTTCTCAGCTTGTCMGCTCCAGTCTAGTCTCAGCACGATCGAAAAACAGAATGGGAAACAAAGAGCAGCTGGAAACGCCAAAGAAACACGACCTGGAAGGAGTTCTTTGCTGCACCTCCCTGGCACGCTGCACCTACAGGGCTGACAGGAGAGTCGCAAACCCAGGCTTTCAAATGGGAGGAGGGAGAAGGGTAGGCAAAAAGCCCATGACATTTCTATGAAAATGCAACATAGAGTTTATTTCTTCACTGGGAATTAATTTTGCTAGTGTAGTTACCACCTTCTCGCCTCAATGACTGCCTGGTGGCTGCATTTTATTTAGGCCAGCAGTCACGATAAGACACTCCAAATAACATGAAACTCTAAAGGAAATCTGAAGTTCACCTTCTACAGAACGAACTTTGAAAGCGATGCCGTTGTTTTTTTGGCCACATTACTCGCATTAAAATCAACAGGAGATCTTCTGCTAAAGCTTTGTGGTGGTGTTCAAAAAAGGTATCCGCTAATACCAACGGTGTACCTGCTCCGCCTGCTCTGTCTGCAAAGAGGGAGGGCACAGACCTGCTGTGAACCACTTTGTGTACAGACAAGCTGAGATAACATTTGAGTTGTCATGCCTATGATTATTTTCTGGGTGGCTTGACATTTTACTCATCTTTCAGGTTCTAAAAACAAAATGTTAAAACTCATGAAAAATATATAGTAGCAGATGGCAGGGCCTATTACTGTGAGTTTCTATCAGAAAGACAGAAAGAGAGAAAAGTAGGGGGACGAAAAGCCTGAAATTTCATTTCTAAATGCTGTTTTATATGCTGAAGGTAAGCTGGTGATATTTTCTGTATATTTTATGATTGGTTTATGAACAGCCCCTCTGGGTATCTGTATAAGATATTATATAAATACACTAGTACTGAAGATTATATTTTAAAACTGTTTAGTAAAGCCTTCATATGTTTATAAATAATTGTTTACTACATGTGTTATACTTCCACTGGTACTATAAGGAAAATAAATTGCTGGCTGCATAACCACTTCCATGTACATACCTACAATGGAGTACTTCCTTTGCAACTTTTCCTAAGCTCACATACTAGGTTTAGGAAATTCCTTGTGCCAGAAATCAAATGTGAGAATTCAATATATGATGAAAGACCCCCTTCTTCACCAGCAGTCCAAAATAATCTCAGGAAAAGGCCCTGTTACAATCCAARGAATAGACAAAAGTTATCCCGACAGCAAAACAACAGAGTTCTTTCAATCCTTGCATCTGACAAGTTTATAGTATAATGAAAGGAATACAAGAAATCATGTATGTTGTAAATAAAGCCAGATTCTCAGATGATTAATCAGCATCATCCCATTTAAGTTATTTCTATTTCATTTCTGATGAAACATCTCAGCAAACGTAAGCTGCTGTAATTGCCAATGGGATCTCAACTGAGTGAGAATTTAGGAGAAAATGGACTCTAAGATCACAAATGGAACAGAASGAACCACGAGAATTATTCTTTAACTGAAATATTCACGCAATGGAAATGTATGAAAATTCCTGCCTTTGTATAGATGGCCTCTTTCTTTCTAACCATAATGTTTAGCTCTTTTTATCACTTTTCATTCAGAAAGATCAACTTTGTTTACAAAGGAAACAGTTTTATTTGATTTTTCTCATCTTGCAGACAGGACAAACAGAGGCACAGACAGATGACATGGGCTGTCAAAAGCTCTTGCTCAAGAAAATCAGCAGTACAGCCCAGGATAAAACTCATATCGCCAAACTTGCTTCCCATTTCCATAGCCAGGAAACCTTCCTGCCTCCTGTCCTCAAATCTCTCTTTACATGATTTCACTTTATAGTCTGTCACAGAGAAGTCACAAGTGTCAACTTGTCTTCAGTAAACAGACAGTAGTAATTTCTTCAGTATCAACAAAAATATTCAGACCCAAACACCTTGGCTAATCAAACAAATCAAGAATGTTTTGTTGAACTCTGCTTCATCAAAAAGGAACTATGAATTGTTTCTGTAGTCATACCAACATATTTACGACTATTTTCCTACTCAAAAGCTGCTACAGAACTTAGCCACTTGAAAAACAAAATAGTTCAAAACGCTGTTAATTTTACTTGTAATCACATGGATTTTAACTAAATTGGCAAGCAGATAGACATAGCCTCACAGTGCTGCAGCGTTAATATCTTAAACTTCCAATCAGCACATGCTTTCATGTCAGTAACAAAAGCAAGAAAGGTCAGCTTCATAATTTTCCAAAAAGCCTATCTCCTCCCCCTTTTTTCGGGAAGCAGATCTCATCTCCCAACGCTTGCTTTACTATTTCATGTCTAACAATACTATCAAAGGAGCCATTAAATTAGGAATTACTTTGCTTTTGAGGAAAACTTCTAATGCCAYACTGGCTCTTTAATAAAGGCAAGGACCTTCTGAAAAGGTAAAACAAATTAATAGAAAGTGTAACGTGAAAGCACACGAGTTAAGCACACGAAGCCCCTTTATGGGAGCTCTTATGCAGAAGTAGCTTTAATTTTCTGTACCGTATTTCCTCTTTAGTTTAATCCCTGCAAGAGAGGGAAGAAACAGAATTAAAGCCATTTTAACTTCTGAGTGGAGTTCTTAATATAGGKGTTTAATGAGCCGTAACTGATGTGATGTCCTTTTACTTTGCACTTTTTGTGACATCATTTTGCCTTTCCTGAGCACGTCCATGCTCTGAGAAGAGAGTCCTGCAACTGAAGCTGCCTGGTATACACATACCACCTGCCTCCCTCGAACTTTCCCTTCTGCAGAACCTGACCTTTTCTAAAGTTTCTATCCACATTGCAAATTCACTTGCTTATAATTTAAAAAAAA